>CM067887.1:15311112-15911112 GCA_034621355.1 Mycalesis mineus | reverse complement strand
TTTGTACTATTGTAATAGTTATTATAATCATTTTACTTTTACTAAGCTTTAGTATTAAGAAACTATGTAAAACCTATAATAATCGCCCTTTCCGATTTAAGCTGTATTCCAAAAAGTCCTCAGCCCCAACAATTCCTGAAAACATCAATACGACAGATAGACAAGATCCTGAAATCGAAATTATTAGTCACGCCGCCCCGCTCCGGACCAGAATTTGAAAAGAGCCTTTGAGGTTTACCCAAAGCCTCTATTTTAAAGGGGGAGGTGTTAGCCTCTCGATATGTTAGTGTTAATGCTTAATCATCATCCCTGAACGCTCCTGTCATCATATTGTAGGCTACTAATATAGCGTCACCGGATTAGCAGCCAGTCCACTACCGATCATCGTAAAGAGCGGTTATCCTAACCAATAAGTTTTAATAAGTTAAGTTTATTGTAATTGTCCAATATAATCAATTAATAAATATAAATCTTTTTTAAAAAGCCAATTTCAATTCACGGGGTAACAGTACGATCGCTGTGGTCCGCGAAATGTGGAAACAGTCTTAGCGATATAAATTATTTATCTGGGTGTGATTTACATTATCTGGATAATTCTGCTTAGTGTGGCGTTAGCTTTGAAGATGTGGGCGTGGTCTATTTACTTTCTTATTGTTATTTGCCGACACTTTTCCTCCATTTGATCGTATCTGTCTCTATCGACCGCTGAGTGTTTCTGAACTTTCTCCAGTTCACTACATATAATATTATAAAACAAAGTCCTTAACCTTGTCTATCTGTTCACGATAAACTCAAAGACTTCTGGGTGGTTTTCTTGTGATTTTCACCAAAAGAGAGAAAAATTCCTGTTTTAAGTTTTAATATACAACTTATTAAGGTTTTTTATAAATCGGAATCGCTGCTTGGTTAGGCCTTAGATGTTCTTAATACTTTAGTGACAGTTTCAGAACATAACTGATGTAATGATTTTGTGGCTGTCGGCTAGTTTATTTGTTTTTAATAATAAAACTTTTTAAAATTACTAATCAGTCGTAAAACATTTTAAGAGCGAGTTAACAAATAAAGCAATTACACAGGCACGCGTGTTGAACGTCGGGTGATCTCAATTAACTTTTATGTTCAGTAGTAGTACAATCAACAAGGACAGATGTATTAGAAAGCAATTTAACACAACACAAAAGCGTTTTGTTCTGTTCGTAAAAAACAATAGTTCTCTGCCATTACTGTCACCCCTTCTCACATATTTTATAGTCCATGAGCTAGTGTTTAAATAATAATTATAATATTTTATTCAAAAAAGTTGCTTTACAGTAAAAACTTGTGAAATTACGAAGTAATTGTTTAAAAACGTTGTATGTGATAATAATTATGTAAAATAATTATAATTAATAGTCATTGCAAACAGAAATGTTTAACAAATCAGATACAATTTAGTTATTTTTGTATGGTTATACCAGTTCTAGAGTCAATGCAAACAGATATATCTGGCTAATCAAAGGTATAAACCTGCTGTAAGTAACTCTTATTGTTGCGTTAAATATTTCAAAAAGGTTTCCACGAGCTCTCTGCCTATAAGGCCGGGTACAGACCAGCGTCATTATGATCAATTAGGCCGAGCGCACACGCCGCGTGCCACACGCGACTTCTAATGAGCCCCTGTGATCTTTGAGCCGTTGCCGTGTGAACTTAGCTGTTGGGGGGACAAAAAACAAAATGCACTTTATCCAAATTACCAATTCAACCATTTCTTATTACTAATTGAACGTTACCATTCGTAACGTTCAATTAATAATTTTTTATTTAAGTATATTACTTAGTCGTTTGTTTAATAATTAAATAGATGTTTAATGTTTTCTAAACGTATCTGGAGTTGTTTGAGGAAATAGGTCGTGTTGGAGATATCGTTTTATAAGATAGCATTTACATGATAACTTCGAAAAGGATATTTTCCAAAATTAAATAAATAATTACTACTACTACTTTCTGGGCTATGCCACACATGACAAGAGTAGTGTTTGTTGCTTCCTCCTCATGTCTTCTAGACAAGAGTCTAGCTCAGCTGAGGCATCAAACGCTATTTTATATTGTTGCGTTTAATGTAATGTGTGGCATAATTACCGAAATAAATTTTTTCTTTCTTTCTACTTTAACAAAATTTCCAAAACAAAAATGCAGTTGATTAAGTAACTAACATAAAACTACTGATTTTCATAGTTTATAGGTACAGGTTGATCAAGATTAACGTGTGATTTAAATACACAGCCGTTTTCTTATAATCGGACGAAAAAATACTTATTCATGTGATAAAGTAAATTATCTTATATTAAGAAAATCAATACAGATGACTGTAGATACCAAAATTAAACCAAATACGCAACGGATGTACTGGAGAGGTCGTTAAAAATGTAATTTTTTTTTACCAAAAAAAAAATATGGAATTAAATATCTTAAGAGGATTTTTTCGCACGAGGTATCACTTAATAGCACAGAATGACTAATTTGAAGTGTGGGTGAAGTTTCGAAGGGGATATAAAATGTTACGTTTCTTCTTATTCGTTAATTACCACCCTTCATCATGGGGCTTCAGCCCTTAGGGATTAAACATTATACATAAAATACCTAGCATATTTTATTTTTACGTAGTACTTTTTTTTTTATGTCTACAAGTTGGCCCTTGACTGCTATCACACCTGATGTTAAGTGATGATGCAATCTAAGATGGAAGCGGGCTAACTTGTTAGGAGTAGGATGAAAATCTACACTCCTATCGGTTTCTACGACATCGTACCGGAACGCTAAATCGCTTGGCGGTACGTCTATGTCGGTAGGGTGGTAACTAACCACGGCGAAAGCCTCCCACCAGCCAGACCAAGACAAATTAAGAAAAATATCAATCTGCCCCGCCGGGAATCGAACCCAGGACCTCCACCTTATAAATCCACCGCGCATACCACTGCGCCACGGAGGTAGTCCTATCCCTTTAATTTGTTTTTAATAAAGAAAAACTATAGATACTCTCAAAGAATTATTATTTTAAAAAATTATTATTATTCCTTATCTTTGTACTTAGTAACTCATAAGTTAGGACTCGATAAAAAAATATATAAAGCTTTCAACAGTATAATATGTACTTGACTATTTAAAACATTAACTCGTGATTTTCAATAACATCCGTTATTGAAAAGCATTGCATAAATTCAACGTGTGGGTTCAAAGTCCATCGTATGGCAGAGAAAAACTTCCGAGCAAGTCCTGGGGCTTCTAATATGGGCGTAGTTGTAAGAGACCCCTTCAAGAAGGTCTCTCACCTACATTGTCCGTGCCAAGTCAAATTCGGTCGGTGAGTATACATCTAGAAGTTGCTGTTCTAGTCAGGCGAAGTTCGATAAACTAGTTATAGAAAGATTTTCCAGGCTTTCCTATGTTATTGCTACATATTATAAAGATCCCCCGCAGCGTCTGCCTGTCTCTTTGTTCGTAATACTTTTAAACGGATTGTAATGCAACATTCACTTATAAATAGTAATTCCCAAGAAATGTTTAAGTATATCATTTGTACTAATTGGCTCAAATAAGACGATAATAATGTTCAAAGTGTCGAGCCATCTGGAAGCATTCATTAAAAATGCTACCAAATTCTTTTGAGATATAATAAAATGATGTGTGAAAGTATTGTGCCTTTATATTAGGACTACAAAAATACAATCTGTTATCAGTCTGCAGTGGCATATATCAATTAATTATCTACCTTTTAAAGACAGCTTGCTATAAGGGGTTGCGTCAAATTATTTTTTGTGTGTTTGAAAGATTGCACTACAAACTACTTTCCTAGCGGGTGAAGACGCAGGCGTCTGCTAATTACTTTTAAATGTCTGTAACTTTCTATCGTAAATAAGCTCTATTCCATGCAGCCATTACAAAGAGCCATAAAGAGTAAAGAACAAAGTGAGTGCTGTGACTCGCGCCCTTTGACTGCGGCAAGTGAAGCGGCAAATTCGTGACATTTTGTCGCGCGGCTCAACGGTTCGAACGTCCGTAACGGTTGACATTCACAGTCGAATGGACAAATGAATGAATGATTCCTAAAATGTATTGAGGTAAAAATTATAAAGCATCGCAAGAAAAAAATAATGATAAGTTAAAATAAATTAAGTACCTATATAGGTAAGTTACTTATCCTAGTTTATTCACTGACTTCCTTATTGATCTAGTGATTAGGTTGTGTGCTATCGATCGTGTACTCGTGGGTTCGAATCCAGGGTTTGGGCTGTGGAATAATACTGAACATTTCATTCTTTTAAAAAATTTCAGTAACATTTTGAGCCGGGAAGTTTGTAGTGTTCAACCCAGTTTGTCGGATAGCAAGTTAAGGCGTCGGTTTCAATCACTTATATCAACATTTGATCAATTATTTGTAGTGACTGGGACCCGTCAACACACATTGAAACAGCTTGGTGGGGCCATACCCCCCGATTCTACAAAGAAAGGCTTTATTTTTTTTTATTGAACAATTGATGGCTTATTCTTTTTGTAAATATCTTATTTTATTTTAAATTTTTATTTTAAAAATTTAATTTTTTTTAACTATTGAATATTTATTTATATGCACATATAGTTAGTTAAGCCTTTGTAAATATAAGTATTTTAAGAAAGGCTTGGTCGTGTAGTGGTCCGTTAGTCAGATGAGGTACATTTGATAAGATTTTACAAGTAATTTTTAAAATACCTATAAGAATTCACATAACTATCATCTAGGAGTCCATAAAAACAGCCTATTTCAAATATCTGATTGCATCCACCCTAGTAAAATTAAACATATTACAATATTGTAGAGTCAATTTCCATGTTTGATAATGTGTCTTCAACATATTATTTCGCGGTGTATTTTGATGGGCTGGTACCCGCGTCCCATGAGTAATATTGCAGTAATTTTCTCGATCATTGACGGGGAAAATATGAATACTGGTAATATACGAGTAGTTCAAAAGGTTTAGAATTAATTGGATTAATTATAATATGAAAGTGTTTTATAATTATAGTTATGTCAACGAAATTGTCGAATACTTCTGCTCAGCGGGGCTTAATGTGCCCGTATCAATATATAAAATAGGCTTAGAATTACATCGCTGTTTCATAGGAATTTACAATTTGCCCAATTAAAACACGTAATTAAAAATTATAATACGGATTTTTTTACATATTCTTTTAAAAAATATTAGTATTTTTTTTCTATCCAATGCCAATATTTATATTCAAAGCAGAAAGCTTTTACTTAGAATCATTTCAACAATACCAAAACAAGGCGCGTAAATGACCTGCGTTGTTTTCATTTTAAGATTCCGACCTTAAATTTTTAAAAAGAATTAAAAATTAGTTGTGAATGATTCAAAATAATCTTGAACATTAAATTGAATGTAGATATTTTTACCCAGACTTTGACTTTAAACAGTCGAATAGGTAACCTAGATTATAGACTTCTTGAATTTAATTCCGGCCTGCGGACTTCTATTTGATAGGAAATTATACATTTTTGTAGGACATTATTATAGCATATTGGTTTTATTGCTTTCAATGCCATTCTAGGATACGTTAGACTTAGCCATTACGGCCGAGTGGCGGAGTGTTTAGTGACCCTGCTTCTGCGTCCTAGGCTGTAGGTTCGATTCCTACATCTGGAAAATGTATGTGTGATGAACATAGATATTTCTGTGTCTGGGTGTTTATCTATATATTCTAAGTATTTATGTATAATATATATAAAAATATTCATCAGATATCATAGCAACCATAACACAAGCTACCTAAGCTTACTTTGGGGCTATATAGTGATGTGTGTATTATCTTTATTTATTTATTTATTAACATTGGTGTATATAAAGCTTCTTTATGTGCGCCAATGTTAAGCAACCACCAAACACTTGGGAGGTGCTATCCTTCATCATCATCATCATCATTACCAGCCCGTAGACGTCCACTGTTGGACACAGGCCTTTTTTAGGGACTTCCAAACACAACGATCCCGAGCCGCCTGATGCCAGCGGCTCCCTGCGACACGTAATGTCGTCAGTCCACCTGGTTGGGGGTCGATGTCTATCCTTACTAATATTATAAACGCGAAACTTTGTATGGATTGATGTTTGTTACTCTTTCACTCAAAAACTACTGAACGGATTTGGATAAAATTTCACAATAACATAGGTTACATATCAGAATAACTCACAGGTCACATTTTATCTCGAAATTCCTACGAACGAGATATACGCGGTTGAAACCGCGCGCGACCTCTAGTCTAATATATACCGTACTCCTCCGAAACGGCTTTACCGATTTTCACCAAATTTTGAATGCGTATTCAGTAAGTCTGAGAATCGGCTACTGTCTAATTTCATCTGATTTTCATCTAATTTTTTTTTAAATTTTTGAA
Source organism: Mycalesis mineus (assembly GCA_034621355.1). Taxonomy (NCBI): domain Eukaryota; kingdom Metazoa; phylum Arthropoda; class Insecta; order Lepidoptera; family Nymphalidae; genus Mycalesis; species Mycalesis mineus. Next base: position 15,904,688 of record CM067887.1, on the reverse strand, counting down.
CCAAAACAACGTTTGCCGGGTCAGCTAGTAATATATAATGGATAGCCCTATACTACCGTACAAAAATATTTTTGAGGGTACAATAATATTGGTGCAGGTAAGCATTGTTTGTTGCATCCGATAACCAAAATAAAGTGTGAAATTGAAACCCATTGAATCACAATTCAAAATAGCACACACATAGCGAACGTAAAACAAACAAAACAACGATTAGATACGCTACCAATACGTACATCCATTAGGGAATGAACCAACAAAACAACAGATTGTAACGGCGTCTGGCAACTAATCAGCAACACAAATCCGCGCTCGCCCAACAGAATCGACGATGTGGGACAAACAGACAAACAGACCTGCAATGCAGGCGTGTGCTGGACATTTGTAAATCCTTGCGCCTAATTTGTTTTTGGATGGCAGACGATTTTTGAACGTCGGCGAATTTTCGTTATTCGGTTCTGTGTCTATTAGTTTCTTAACAATGAAATTACAAAACTTTTTTAGCTGTATAAGCCTTATAGGATTAGTAGTAAGCCTCTTCAGGTTTTTTTTATATTTTTCGAGAATTTTCTATAAAAAAAGAAACCTTGCACCGTAGTGGGCCGTTAAATAGTGATTTGATGTCGCAAATTTCTTTGTAAAATTAACGTATTTAATTGTACATACCGTGACTTTGAGATCGATTTCCATTTGGGAAACTCTATAACAAGATTTATACGATCGCATTCTCTATTGAATAGCGACTAGAGAACAATGAAATCCAACAAGGAATTGTTCTGGTTATCGGGAGAAACGTATCGGGAACTACGCAATGAAATGTGGAATCTATGAAAATTTCTTACACAGAGCTGACAAACATAAAGACTACTAAGGAGTTTATAGTCAGTACATTTGTTAAGGTTTTGTGCAAATTGACTTACGTAATTACTACGATGATTGTTGGAAGTGTCACGCCGCTTGAGAATTTTTACCGAAATCGCTGCCGGGTTTGAGATACTATAACAAAATATTGTACTAAATGATTGTTTCTACTTGGACTACTAAAAGCTCGCTATAACATATAAGTATTTAAGGATAGCTTCCGATGCCCATTCTTTTATTAAAAGAGATCTATATGCAACTTTGTTATTGTGTTCTTAGAAAGTTGCAATGATATTTTATGTCAATGGTTGCAATACATTGATTTTCTCGCAAGGGAAGTCACGGGCATCTATTAACACGTGAAATAAATCACATACCACTGAGAGCGTGCAAATTATAGCCCCTTGGAATCTATTCGATGGAAGATTCAGATTCTGAGATGATAAGATTTGTTCCAAAGTAATGTGATCAAAGATACAGCGTAGTAAGGGATTTGTTATTTGATTCCTTGACACCTATTCTTGGTTTTGCGATTCAAGCACATTTAGTACAAGTAGTGCATTTTTTAACCGACGAAAAAAGAACGGAGGAGGTTCTCAATTCGACACGTACATTTTTTTTTATGTATGACCACGCATAACTTTTTACAGAGTTGTACTTTTTTTATTAGAAAGGACATACTTCCAAGGTGGTTCCATTGTCATTATGTTTGGATCTGATGATGATATCCTGGGGAAATTGAAGGAACTCTTCAAATTTTGGAGGCACGCTTACAGCGATTTCGGTTTTCGTCTCGGTATCGGTAGCTTTTTGGCTACTAGTGCCGTATAATATACTATGACAGTATAGTACGAGTACGTTACGTGGCGATAAATTAGTATAAAGTAAGAAATAAAAATTTTTAACAAAAAATAGAACCGACTCAAAAGGCACTAAAAAGTAAAAAATAACTGTGTCATTTCGTTGCTTTAATTTACTTAAGCATAACTATGAGTCGGTCGGTGGGTAAATAATGATGCAAAAGACGGAAGCTTGCTAACTTGTTAGGTGTAGGATGAAATGCACACCCCTATCATACAGCATACAGAAACTCTAAAGCGCTAGGTGGTATGGCTTTGTCAGTAGGTTTGTAACTAACCACAGCCAAAGCCTCCCACCAGACCTGGCCTAACAGAAAAATCTCTTTTAATCCATCCGGGAATAGTACCCAGAATCACCTTCTTATGAAATGGCTGTGCCACGAAGCCGTCAAAACAACCTATATAAAAATCTTACTTAATTTTTCCGACCTTTCCCAAAGAAGGCAAGATTCGTCCCAGTTTTTCAAAGGGCGCCGCGGTCGGATTTATGCCCCGACACAAAGAGATAAGACCTCACACCCTCCATTAATATCAATCACCAGATGCGTCGCACTGTCAATACTGATAACAAATTCAATGGACATCCAACTTTTTGCGGAAAGCCCAAGTTATAAAGAAACTTTTTGTTAGGAACATGGGAACAACTAGCGCTCGGATTTAACAGAATCTATCAACCAGACCCAAGTTATTCTATCTCTAAAATTCAAATTCTATTTTGTTCTACCCTATTTTACTACTTATTTATTTATTTATTCCTGGTTACTAATCCCGGACAGACATTCAGTTTTATTTATAAACGATACTTTTGAAGCCTCATTTTTTGATTGATACAATATAATTCGATTGCACTCTGAATTGTATATGCCAAACTTTCTTTAGGGCTAAAGAAAAAGACAAGGTATATTTATTTATATTATCCTAAATATGAAAGTGACAGCTTAGCTAAGTCGAAAATTATCAACTACCATCAACGATTTATGCCCCAAAGTACCCCTTTGAGGTCACCTGTAGTAGGATTCGAAATATGATGAAAATAAAGTTGCCAAGTTGATCAGAATAAGAAAGTAGGCTTAGTATTTTACAATTATAGAAAAAAGCTCAAGCTAATAAGTGGTCTTCTCTGATCAAGTATTGGAAACCTATCTGTTCCCATTGTCATGAAGACCCTAGGGCTATAGAGTCACAACGCAAATATTTTTTCTGAAACATTTTGCGGCTGATTGTCTCAACTGGTGACACGAGGATTGGTCTAACACGGAAATGCAGTTATGATTTGTGTAGTTATTAGGATAAGTTAGCTTATTTTTCTTATTGTATTCTTTTTCAAAAACATATTCACCATAATACCAAAGCGATTACCCAAAAGATGAATATACTTGCTGTTATTTGTAAGAACCCTGTACCCATTTATTACACGGTGCAGGCAAACCGGCGCCGTGGCTGGATGCTAGCCGCCATAATGTGACCATTACAAATCTATACAGGAAACACGAACGAGTTTCGCAGTATCCATTGGTATTAATGTGTGTCTTTAGAAGCTTCTATTGTTCGGCAAGAAGTAGGTAATTTATTTTTATTTGGACTGTACTGATGTGGTATTTTGAAATTGGTATTTTTGTATTTTATGTTTACGCGGGAATTAAATTCTATGCTAAATATATCTTTATACTTATTTGCTATGTATGTTTGTGTGTCAGTAGGTATGTAAAGTTCAAAACTCGGTTATACATAAGATCAGAGAAATTTTTTACAATCTAAATAAGCAACGTTCTTTTATCTCAGTATAACATGAAAATGGTTTTAGTGCGATATTGTTCAACGGTTTTTCTAACCCAATTTTGTGCGCCATTTTCTACGTGAATTCTATGTCATGAAAACTCCCACGTAAGTAGATACTGATCTGTATATTTGCACAGCTCAAACCACTGAACAGATTGCGTTGAAAACCACATATTTTAGTTATTATGAAGTAAGCATGCGTTAAGAAGGGATTTTCCTAAGCTCATTCCTTAAACGGGTGAAACAGGAGTTCTAGTACACACAAATATTCGCAGACGAAGTCGCGTGCGTCCGCTAGTTATTATGAAGCAAGAAGTGTTACAACAAATGACTCGTAAAGTTTGAACCCGAAGCATTCAACGTTCTTCATTCGGTTAAACGAAATTGATTAGAGTGGTAATTTGTAAACGGTAGCTGGCGAGCCCTGGCCGGCCAGCGCAAGTTTAGCCAAGTCATTAGCGGCACGAGTCGTTAAACTACTAATTGCGGTTCACGCTTCGCCCTTTACTAGCCCTCGCTTTGTGCCCTATTAGTTGCAGTTTATTTGATATACCGGCGGTTCGCCATTATTATTTCAATAGCAGATCTTGGTTTTAGTTATTATAATGTAGGTATATGACCAATAAACAATGTATCCCCAAATGTATTTATACTGCATAATAGTTGACATATTTTGTAATATGCAACTTTTTAAACATATAAGCTTATAAGCAGAAGTTTGAGGATAATTTTTGCTATAAAAGCGCATATTTTTGCTATAAATAGCAGAATAGTAAAATAATAAGAATTTTCCAAACTAAAAAATAAGTGCATTTCCTATCAGTTATTCGTTTTTGGGAGCTATACGAACCCAAGAAGATGCCTGTAACTATTTCAAAAAAGGTTTTTTTAAAAAATCTTTTCCTTCCAATTTTTATTCATAACAGCACTTAGTTTGGTTCTTCTAACCTCACCTATTCATGAATTTGAAAAGAAATACATAAGAAACTTTAGATAAACTATTCTCATAACGGAACAAATCATGCCCACGTGGAATGGTGGCAAGAATACTGGCTACATCTCCGCGTTGAATAACCAGGCCAATCCTTTGCGCTATAAACGAGTCAGCGCTACAGATATTGGGTGGAATTGCCTGCGTACTTTCAACTACCTAATGGCATGTAAACAATAACCGCTGCATAATCGTATTGATATTTCAGTAAACCAACCCCAATACGTGTGTATTTTGTAAGGGAAGCAATTAAACAACAACTATCCCCTTACAACTACCGGCCGGGCACCCTTCGCCAGTATTTCAATTAGAAATTTAACTTGTGTTTTGGTCACGCAGTAATCTCGAGGCGATAATCTGGGACGTGGTAGTGTAAACTTGCTTTTGTATAAATCATTGACATGATTGAAAACAATGAGTAATTAAATGATTTACAATTGAACATTAGAAAACAAACTTTTGAGAACGTATGCAGATGATATATTTTAGCCGTTAAGTCGCTTTGGTCCGATTTTACTCATGAAACTACGGAGAATAGCAACTTTCATCATATACTGAAAACTCATCATAAATAGTATATTCATAATGAGTTGACGACCTCCGTGACGCAGTGTTATGCGCGGTCGATTTATAAGACGGAGGTCTTGGGTTCGATTCCCGGCGGGGCATATTGAGATTTTTCTTAATTTGTCTTGGTCTGGCTGGTTGGAGGCTTTAGCCGTGGCTAGTTACCACCCTACCGACACAGATGTATCGCCAAGCGATTTAGCGTTCCGGTACGATGTCGAAAGGGGTGTGGATTTTCGTCCCACTCCTAATAAGTTAGCCCACTTCCATCTTAGATTGCATCATCACTTCAGGTGTGATAGCAGCCAACTTGTAGAAGATAAAAAAAAGAGTTTTCAGAAATGGACGCCTACTTGAATTCATTTGAAACAAGTCAAATATGCAATGTTAAGTGTGTTTGTTATCTCTATACAGCAACAAACTTATCATATCAAGACAAATCGGCGAGTCGCCGGGCCGGGTAAGCATTTCCTTGTGACCCCTTATTCTGCAGTGTCTGGTCTCTCGGACCTTCAATTAGATATTTGCAATCTCCACATCTCGGACACGCGCCGCCCTTTAGATATGATCGTGGTTTTGTTAAATATATTGCTGCTTTGGGATTAAGATCCCTTGAGCTTCTTTGTATGAAACACATTTAGATTAACGTGGCTTATATCTTAAACTGTTCCTTACAGTGTTATGAAAACACATCAAACTTTGCTCAGTAGTAATCTTAATTCTAAATTAAAATATTCGGACCATGGTAATTGTAAATAAAATGGCACAAATTGTTTCAGCTAATCGTTATGTTTCTGCCTTTGTGCACGAGTATACTTTGTTAAGATGAATATCTTAGCATTCCATATATATTTGAGTGCCGGATGCATCGTGTGGTAGAGAGAAAAACGCCGAACAGAGTCCGAGACTTGCGACACGGGTGTAGGCTTAGGGGACCATTTGTGGCCGGTCAATGCTCGAATTATAATAACTTTTCAAAAATTGTGATAAAAATAGAACAAATAAATAAAATAATAATAATTTGCTGCAGTCTTAAATTGAAATAAACTGAATAATAATCAAATTAACTTGAAATTGATTTTAAATATATTATTGTAATTAATTACTCTTTCGCCATCATACCAAATTGTTTTAAATTAGTTTTAATACTTTGAGAATTAATGATAAAAGTAATTTTCAACATGACATAGCAGCTAACGAATTTCCAAAATAATGATATGCTCATATCTGTACCGTCGGTGACGCGCGGGTTAAATTTTTGCTTTGAACAAACTTTTCCTCGCAAACCTCGGGTATGTAATTCATAATATGTAATTACAAAGTTGTAAGACAAATATTTTGCATCATGAGAGCAAAATTATGCGGGAAAATGTTTTAGGAACCAAATCTAAAAATTATTAAAAATTTTCAGGCACATGATTGATTGAACATGTACAATAAAATTTTATTTTCAGTCAGACTACTATTAGTGAATGCTGAAACCACAGATTAGATATTAGCTTGCTCTAGCGCATCAGACTTATTATTAATGTTTAGCTCAAATTGATGACGTTTATAGCACAAATATAAAGTCCTAAATTGACTTAAACAAATTCAAGGCCTCTAACATATAAAAAAAACGCAATGAAATATATAAATAAATCTTTATTTATCAAAAACAACAAGTCAATGTTAAGCCCTGCTTCCCGTATTAGTTATTACTGTGTTACAGGAGGTAGTGTCTTACCCATATCAAGGTTACAATAAGTTAATAAACAATTATATAGAACTATAGTGATCATAAAAATTGAACATGCCCAATTTGGGAATTCAGAAATGTTGTCAATATTCTGAATCTTTTAACAATTATATTATTAAAAATTACTAGTAACTAGAGAAATGGCAGCATTCTGTATTCACAATCAAGGCAAGATCTACAAAATTTGCAAGACTAATATCGCGAACAAATTGTCAATCTTACTAAGACATTTATTAATACAAGAGTCTACCGCCCAGGCGCCCAGGCATGTTGCAAATCCTGCCACTCACAACTCTAACAACTAACTCCTTCCAACTTACTAATTACTCTGGCAAATATTTACTTTGGCGATATCCTCCCAGCCGGTTATGGGTGAGGCCTCATTACGTATGAAAACGCGAAATAATTATATTAGTAGGTATAATTTACTTATTATCTTTAAAAACTATGGCCTTAGTTGCTCTGGCGAGTGCCCTAAAACATTACACTGCTATGTGACATGCGATAAATCAACGAAAAAATTTAGTTTTGTTTCACTTCTCATTTTATTTTCATTTAAGAATAATTAATTTCTGTAATTTTTCTATGATACTATGTGTACATATTACACATAATTTATAACACATAAAAATTAAAATTAATTAACGCAATAGTTAAGAAGAAGAAGAAACAAAAGAAATTACTTTAGGAATAAGACTACTTGTATGTGATTAATTATTGAAATTCTGTACATATAGTTTTCTTCTTTTATATAATTTTATTATAGTTGTGTAATTGATTAAATGAAGGACCTATTTCCGCTCTCTTGCTCTACCGTGTGATATTCCTTAGACTTACAGCGTCTTAGCACTATGGGACCAAAGTTGAATCTCTTGACGGGACGCCGAAAGATTAAAATGAGATAAGATGAACGTGACAGGTAGCATTCACTACTGTTCGTTAGTTTATCACTTAGAGCTCAAGTTGGAAACAGTTTCTAAATACTTAGAGTACTAAACTACAGCACTACTATTCAACTGGAAATCACTTATTTTAAAATTACAAAACGAAAAAACATTTATCCTTTTTTTTAATTATCAATCTTGTTCACAAAAGTGACACCCTTATTCAGATTTCATTTATTTACACCAAACTTCTGAGTTTTGGGCCACAGGAACAGATGTGTGCTATTCAACTTAATCTAGTAGTTTCGGAGAAAATTTACTGTAATGGGCGAAAAGTGGGGCACACGAGTGGTTATCAATAAGGGCGCCGTTCATACCCTTTTTTTTTTTATCGACTACAAGTTTTCCCTTGACTGCTATCACACCTGATGTTAAGTGATGATGCGATCTAAGATGGAAGCGGGCTAACTTGTTAGTAGGGTGGTAGGTAGGTAGGTGGTAGGATGAAATCCACACGCCTATCGGTTTCTACACGACATCGCACCGGAACGCTAAATCGCTTGGCGGTACGTCTTTGTCGGTAGGGTGGTAACTAGCCACGGCGAAAGCCTCCCACCAGCCAGACCAAGACAAATTAAGAATCTTAATCTGCACCTCCGGGAATCGAACCCAGGACCTCCGTCTTATAAATCCACCGCGCATAACACTGCGCCACGGAGGTCGCCCTGTTTTGCTACCAAAAAGTAGCCTTTTTCTGACTTAAATATCTTTCTGCTAAACGACACCTACACAATCTTTGATACGTTCAACCGGTGTTATAAAAAGTGTAATTCAGCCGACATTGTTTATGGATAGAATTCTTTGAAAGTTCCTCATTTTTTTAATTATTCAGAAGTAGTACATACTCGGCCCACGGAATAAGACTTCTAGAAGCCGCAGCGTCGCAGCTAAGCCCCACAGGGACCAATTATTGCGTACTTTTTACAACGTCTGTGGCTCTGTGCTACATTGTAAAACAGTGTCCCGGAAAATGTTTGTCCTGGATTTTTCTTTTAAATTGTTCAGTTTCACAAACATAAACGCTACAATGTTTGTAAAACTTGTGTACAAAGAAAGGTTTTTCATGTTTCGTCAAGATCATTAAGTGGGATAAAGGACTTTTTGATATTTTAGATGCTTGACAGGAAATAATACTCTTGTATAATCAGATGAATTGAATAGTAATTCGGTAAAGGTTTGTGTTTTAAGTTTGTATAGCTAGATGTAGTATTTTTTTGAGAATGCACTAGCTACCAAAACACATACTTTTAAAACACTATTTCGTAGTCTTCTCGAAAACACGCATTTACATAGGATTAGTTACAAGAAGCCCAGTGGCCTGATACTAATAATAATGATAAAAGAGAGAACAAAAGAAAAAAGTAGATCTTAACCATATCTACTCGTACATAAAATATATATTTTAAGGGTGCACTCTGTAGACACCAACTCCTTTAAAGTACAAAAAGAACTGCATCATTACAGGAACGGGATACACGGTCCCCACAAAGGGATATTATTATCTCGGCCGCAAGAGGTTTACCTTACCATCGGGTAAAGAAAATTGCGTGCAAATTGATACGTCTCCAGCCGCAGGAAACAATTAGAAAGCAACCAGGGTAATGACACATACTCTCCCTCTGTAATTTAGTCGGCCATTCCTTGACTACTTTTATGAACGAAGAATTTTCTCGAGTCTTTAGTGAAATTTTTCTGTGCCGCGATTCTTTACAAAACATTGAATATAGCAAAATACGCGAGATATTTTAATGTAAGAGTAATTTACCTTACAATAAAAAGATAAAATTTATTATCATGAAATTTTGTTACAATTGTTGCTCATATATCATCAAAATTTCAACGTCCATTCAATTACTAATTTATGCACAACCAACGTTACATATAGTTACATTGATAAGTTTGTGAAGGCTTTACTTTACGAAAGTTCATTTATGAACAATAAATAATTTCTCTTGCCAATATACTCCAAAAATTGTACTATAACAATTAACAACAACATTCAAATTCTTTTGAGATTATTGTATTTGTTATTTATAGTATAAGTGTTTGTTATTTTTATAAGTTTAACACGTTTTTGCGGGAAGATTAAGCTTTTTTGTTTGTAATTTCGTTATAAAAAACTGAGTTTAAAGGCGTAGTCTAATTCATGTTTTAAAAAAATTAAATTAAAAAATTTATGTTTTCCTTATTTTCCGAACATCGACTAGTGGGCGAACAGAACACTTGGAAGTTTGTTGACATTTAGTTAAGTTTAAGCAACTCACTAACTAATCCTCTAATTGGTGTTAATTCAATCTCACACGCACACATCGAATAGTGTACACAAATAGTCGAAGTTCATGATCACACATCGATACGTCATATTTAGCGTCCGATCAATCAGCCGTGTCATATCAGCCATTACTCAATTAGAACTGATGATCGATGGCGCTGAAGGGACATTACGAATCCGTGGTGGCTAAAATCATATCACCTACAGCGTGTATCATTAACGCATTTGAAAGTAGATTTTATTACCTACCACATAAATTACATTTTGCATTAGATACATAGAATGGCGCTACAGACGTTTTTGATATGAGGTGTAATGTAAACTACGCTTGAGCATTGTAAATAGGGAGAGCTTTTTCTGTATTACGTAGGTGAGTTTAAGTAAAATAAATGGACGTTAGAAACATAAGTACTTTATTAGATAGATAATAATTTTAACTGCTGCAGCCTGGTCCCTACCGATGTTTATAACAATTAATAAAATCTTAGAATACAAGAAAATTGACTCGCAAAAGAATTCAACAGAACAAAGTACACAGTGTACTTCCTTGATCAACTTCCCAATTAAACGACACAACTATAGATAGTTTGATTCGTAATGATGTTTTTTTAAAATACTATGTTTGTTCTCTTAGCATTCATAAACCATTGATTTGATTTTATTGAAATTGGAAAAAGGATATTTTGTTGATTATAGAAAAAGGCTTTATAATCCATTTTTCGACAGATTCTTCAAGAAAAGTCATCATACTTGACAAAAGTGTTTTCCATAAAAGTATCTACATATTTTTTATTGGCACGTTGACAAAAACAAATATTATAAAATTAAATAAAACTGTTTCCGTGAGTGCTACAAAGATCTTTCCTAAGTATTTACTGTATGATTTAGGAGGTGTTTAAGGGCTTTTATAATATAAATAATTAAAGACGTTCCCATGACCATAACGTGTATTATGTAAGACTTGTCAGTGTGACATGAAGGAAGTACAGATTATATTCATAACATCTCCCTTTTCATTTTTTTTTTTTTTTTAACGACAGACTGTTTGACAAGACAATAATTTTACAAAGATATACGGACTGACAATATTGAAACCTTAGACTGGTTTAAACATACCGACTGATAAATGACAAGTTGATATTTTAAAGACATGTGTACAATTTAACAGACAGGCTTATAATAGAAAACTTTAAATCTATTTATAACTTGGTTTACATATTTTAAAAAACATAGACAGACTTATAATCTAAAACTTTAAATCTATTTATAACTAAGTTTAGTTTTACATACAATCTTGAAATCTGACTGGAGGCTTGACCTGTCTACCACTAATTGTTCTTTTTATTCCATCATGAGGAATATTTTCTTCCATTCTCATTTCCTTCTTTGGACTAAACTTTGGACTGACTTTTGGACTGACATTTGGACTAAATTCTTTCTTACATTGTACACTTTCTTTTATGGGACTCGAATAATGACAAGGTAACAGATGTTGACGATTTCTTCTATATGTAGAACCATCAGGTGCTTCGACAATGTATGATCTCGGCTCTTCACATTCCTTAATGACTTTTGCAGGTTGCCACTTCAACTCTGGTGACTTTTTGAACATAATTTTATCTCCTTTCTTTACTTTAGATAAATTTTTTGACTTTTTATCATAATAAAACTTTTGTTTACTATTATTTTGTTGTTTTGTTTTTTTATACATATTATGACTCATGACTTTAGGTTGAAGATGTTTTACAACAGTAGGTATAAGTGTTCTAAGACGACGGGACATTAACAATTCCGCAGGTGACGGTAAATTGTTTCTAGGTGTTGTTCTATACTGTAATAATGCAAGATATGGATCATCTCCAGAATCTGCACATTTAGTGAGTATACGTTTTACTATTTTCACTCCTGACTCAACTAGACCATTAGAACGTGACAGATATGGACTTGAAGTAGTATGATTGATATTCCAAGATTTCAAAAATTGTTTAAATTCTTGTGAATTATGTGGTGGTCCATTGTCTGATATTATGATTAAAGGAATTCCATGACGGCTAAATATAGATTTTAATGCATTAATAAGTGCTTTTGCACCCGTTGAACTCACATTAGCGATTTCTATATAATTTGAATAGTAGTCTTCGACAACCAGAATGGTTTGATTTTTAAATTTTAAAAAATCTATTCCAACCTTTTCCCAAGGAAATGAACTAATTTTGTGTGACATTAATGGTTCTGGTGAATTGGCATTCCTGTGTGACAGACATATTTCACAATTTTCCACACACACTTTTATATCGTGTGACATTAAAGGCCAATACACAACTCCTCTTGCAAAGTTTTTTGACTTTTCTATGCCTTGATGACCACTATGTATTATTTTCAATATTTCTGGCCTTAATTTAGTAGGTATAATGAGACTATTACCTTTTAACAATAAATTTCTGACTGAATGAATTTCATGACGACAGTTCCAATAAGGTAAGACTAATTTGTTGACTTCTGACCTTTTCTCAGGCCATCCTTCCTCATAATATTTCTTCAGTAGTTGTAGACATTCATCATTTTCTGTAGCCTCAGTAAGCCATTCTAGACGCTCAGCTGAAATAGGCAAGTTTTTAACAAGCATGTTGACATGTATCATGACATCTTCATCCAACTCATCCTCACTAGACTCCGGTAAAGCTGCTCGTGATAGTGTATCTGCTATGTACATTTTAGTACCAGGCTTATATTCAACTTTTAAATCATAAGCTTGAATCCTAAGCATTAATCTTTGTAAACGTGTTGGGACTTCAGCTAAAGGCTTTTTGAAAAGAGTTATTAGTGGACGGTGATCAGTTTCTACAGTGACTATTTTTCCATAAATATATTGATGAAAACGAATACAACCAAAGACAATGGCATACAGCTCTTTTTCAATCTGCGCCATGCATTTCTGACTTGATGTTAATGTTTTAGATGCATAAGAAATTGGATGATTATCCTGAAGCAAGACTGCACCGACTGCTGACTGACTGGAATCAACTGACAAGACAACTGGTTTTTTGACATTGTAATGTGACAAGACTGGTGACTGACAAATAATATTTTTTAAATGTTTGAAAGTAGCTTCATAACTATCATTCCATGACCATTCACTTGATTTTTTTAATAATTGACGTAGAGGTTCAGTTTCTTCAGCCAAATTCTTAATAAATCCTCCCAGATAATTTAAAATACCTAGAAATCTCTGTAAATCCTTGAGACAGACTGGAGACGGCATATTTTTGATAGCCCTGACTTTATCTGGATCTGGTGACACACCTTTTTGAGAAAATATATGACCAAGGTATTTAACCTGTGGTTGACAAAATGTACACTTACTTTTATTAAATTTCAAATTGACTTCTTGAGCTTTTTTAAACACTCTTTCTAAATTTTCTTCATGTTCTTGGCGACTTTTTCCATAGACTAAAATATCATCTGCATACACCATGACTCCTGGTAGTACACCAAATGTTTCAGTCATAATTCTATGAAAGATTTCAGGGGCACAGTTAACTCCGAATGGAAGACGTTTGAACCTATATCTCCCGTAAGGCGTATTGAATGTGCATAACATTGAGCTTTCCTTATCCAGACGAATAACCCAAAATCCACTGCTCGCATCAAGAGTAGAAAAATATGATGCACCTTGTAGCTTAGATCGCACCATATCAATGGTAGGTATTGGATAATGTGATCTGTATATAGCTTCATTTAAGTTTCTGGGATCAAGACAGACTCTAAGTTGACCATTTTTCTTCTCAACTAATAAAAGTGAACTCACCCATGACGTTGGCTCAGTAACCTTGGTGATGACATCTAGACTTTCCATACTGTCCAATTCCTTCTTCAGTTTATCGTGTAATGAGAATGGAATTTTCCGTGGTGGATCTATTTTAGGACGTATATCAGTGTTGATAGTTGTTATGAGTATAATCTGTACTTCCTTCCTGTCACACTGACAAGTCTTACATAATACACGTTATGGTCTTGGGAACGTCTTTAATTATTTAATTATTATAAAAGCCCTTAAACACCTCTTAAATCATACATGGTGTCAGAAGTGAACTTAAAAAAGTGCCAACGAAAGTCAAAAGTTAAAATATAAGTCAAAAAATATACGTAAAATAACACGTGTCCGATGGCGTCCGAGACAAAGAAAACGCGTAGTAATGGCGCGACTGGTGAAGAAAATTTTGCATCATCTAAAAGGTTGAACCTTACAGGTAATATAAAGCCTATGTGTCTAGAAGGAAATTTATGTACAAATTGGAAAAAATGGTTCCAATCTTTCAACATATTTTTAAAAGCAAGTGGAATTTTCGAAGAATCCGACACAAGGAAAGTCGCCATGTTGTTACACTTTATTGGGAGTGACGCGTTAGAAATTTTCAATACATTTGGCCTGGATTTGGAAAATGTCACATTCGAAGAATTAATTACAAAATTTGAATCGTACTTCGTACCTAAAGCAAATATTACTTATGAATGCTACAAGTTTTTTACAACCAAACAAAGAGGTGATGAAACTCTAGAGGATTTTTTAACAAATTTAATAAACAAAAGCAAGTCGTGTGAGTTCGGAAACTTGGAAGAAAGGATGATAAAAGATATTTTCATTACAAACATGCATGAAAATTTTCAACATGTACGAGAAAAATTACTGCTAGAAGAAGAGTTAACGCTAGAAAAGGCTAGGAACTTGTCCAAAAGTATTGTGTCAGCTAGATCTCATGCAGTGGAGTTTAAAGAATCTACAAATGTCTTTTATCAACGTCAGTCATTCAATCAGTCAAAGTCGAGGGCGAGGTCTCAGTCAAGAACCAGATCACAGTCAGAGTCAAGGTCAAAGTCACAGGAAAGAAAAAACTGTACACGGTGTGGTCAAATTCATCGCTATAAATGTCCAGCATATAATGCTAAGTGCAGGAGGTGTAACTTAAGAGGACATTATCAAGCCTTTTGTAAGTCAGTGAAGTTCATACAAGCTAATATGGATCAAGAAGGTAATGAGTCAAAGTATTTATTTGTTGGACACTTAAATACATGTCAAAATTCAATTTCAGAGTGGAGTGTTAACTTAAATATTAATAATATAAATGTTCAATGTATTTTAGATACTGGAAGTGATGCTAATGTTATGTCATATAAGTTATTTCAATCATTGAATGTCAGTAAAAATTTTTTACCATGTCATTATAAAGTAACCTCTTACTGCGGAAGTACCATACCCATATTAGGTCAGCAAAAGCTAGAATGTAGTTATTATATCAATAGTCAACATGTGTCAAAGATAATTAATTTCATTATAGCTGATGTGTCATCACCAACTGTCATTGGAAAATATACATGTTCACAATTAGGTCTTATAAAAAGAGTCTTTAATATTGAAAATACAGTCAATAAAAGTCGAAATTTTGATTCTACATTAGTCAATAGTCAACATCATATGTCTGAGTTAAGTAATAATTGTCATGTTAACAATAAATATCAGTCACAGTCAAATGTACAGTCTTGTATTAGTAAAAGTCTTTATAAGTCTAATGTTTACAGTAATTGTCATAAAAAGTCACAAAAGTCATATTATATCAATAAAAATAATTCATTACAGAGTCTACTGTCAAAATATAAATCTGTATTTGAAGGATTGGGCTGTCTACCCGGTGAGTGTCATATCACTATCAACACTGATATATGTCCTAAAATAGATCCACCACGGAAAATTCCATTCTCATTACACGATAAACTGAAGAAGGAATTGGACAGTATGGAAAGTCTAGATGTCATCACCAAGGTTACTGAGCCAACGTCATGGGTGAGTTCACTTTTATTAGTTGAGAAGAAAAATGGTCAACTTAGAGTCTGTCTTGATCCCAGAAACTTAAATGAAGCTATATACAGATCACATTATCCAATACCTACCATTGATATGGTGCGATCTAAGCTACAAGGTGCATCATATTTTTCTACTCTTGATGCGAGCAGTGGATTTTGGATTATTCGTCTGGATAAGGAAAGCTCAATGTTATGCACATTCAATACGCCGTACGGGAGATATAGGTTCAAACGTCTTCCTTTCGGAGTTAACTGTGCCCCTGAAATCTTTCATAGAATTATGACTGAAACATTTGGTGTACTACCAGGAGTCATGGTGTATGCAGATGATATTTTAGTCTATGGAAAAAGTCGCCAAGAACATGAAGAAAATTTAGAAAGAGTGTTTAAAAAAGCTCAAGAAGTCAATTTGAAATTTAATAAAAGTAAGTGTACATTTTGTCAACCACAGGTTAAATACCTTGGTCATATATTTTCTCAAAAAGGTGTGTCACCAGATCCAGATAAAGTCAGGGCTATCAAAAATATGCCGTCTCCAGTCTGTCTCAAGGATTTACAGAGATTTCTAGGTATTTTAAATTATCTGGGAGGATTTATTAAGAATTTGGCTGAAGAAACTGAACCTCTACGTCAATTATTAAAAAAATCAAGTGAATGGTCATGGAATGATAGTTATGAAGCTACTTTCAAACATTTAAAAAATATTATTTGTCAGTCACCAGTCTTGTCACATTACAATGTCAAAAAACCAGTTGTCTTGTCAGTTGATTCCAGTCAGTCAGCAGTCGGTGCAGTCTTGCTTCAGGATAATCATCCAATTTCTTATGCATCTAAAACATTAACATCAAGTCAGAAACGCATGGCGCAGATTGAAAAAGAGCTGTATGCCATTGTCTTTGGTTGTATTCGTTTTCATCAATATATTTATGGAAAAATAGTCACTGTAGAAACTGATCACCGTCCACTAATAACTCTTTTCAAAAAGCCTTTAGCTGAAGTCCCAACACGTTTACAAAGATTAATGCTTAGGATTCAAGCTTATGATTTAAAAGTTGAATATAAGCCTGGTACTAAAATGTACATAGCAGATACACTATCACGAGCAGCTTTACCGGAGTCTAGTGAGGATGAGTTGGATGAAGATGTCATGATACATGTCAACATGCTTGTTAAAAACTTGCCTATTTCAGCTGAGCGTCTAGAATGGCTTACTGAGGCTACAGTAAATGATGAATGTCTACAACTACTGAAGAAATATTATGAGGAAGGATGGCCTGAGAAAAGGTCAGAAGTCAACAAATTAGTCTTACCTTATTGGAACTGTCGTCATGAAATTCATTCAGTCAGAAATTTATTGTTAAAAGGTAATAGTCTCATTATACCTACTAAATTAAGACCAGAAATATTGAAAATAATACATAGTGGTCATCAAGGCATAGAAAAGTCAAAAAACTTTGCAAGAGGAGTTGTGTATTGGCCTTTAATGTCACATGATATAAAAGTGTGTGTGGAAAATTGTGAAATATGTCTGTCACACAGGAGTGCCAATTCACCAGAACCATTAATGTCACACAAAATTAGTTCATTTCCTTGGGAAAAGGTTGGAATAGATTTTTTAAAATTTAAAAATCAAACCATACTGGTTGTCGAAGACTACTATTCAAATTATATAGAAATCGCTAATGTGAGTTCAACGGGTGCAAAAGCACTTATTAATGCATTAAAATCTATATTTAGTCGTCATGGAATTCCTTTAACCATAATATCAGACAATGGACCACCACATAATTCACAAGAATTTAAACAATTTTTGAAATCTTGGAATATCAATCATACTACTTCGAGTCCATATCTGTCACGTTCTAATGGTCTAGTTGAGTCAGGAGTGAAAATAGTAAAACGTATACTCACTAAATGTGCAGATTCTGGAGATGATCCATATCTTGCATTATTACAGTATAGAACAACACCTAGAAACAATTTACCGTCACCTGCGGAATTGTTAATGTCCCGTCGTCTTAGAACACTTATACCTACTGTTGTAAAACATCTTCAACCTAAAGTCATGAGTCATAATATGTATAAAAAAACAAAACAACAAAATAATAGTAAACAAAAGTTTTATTATGATAAAAAGTCAAAAAATTTATCTAAAGTAAAGAAAGGAGATAAAATTATGTTCAAAAAGTCACCAGAGTTGAAGTGGCAACCTGCAAAAGTCATTAAGGAATGTGAAGAGCCGAGATCATACATTGTCGAAGCACCTGATGGTTCTACATATAGAAGAAATCGTCAACATCTGTTACCTTGTCATTATTCGAGTCCCATAAAAGAAAGTGTGCAATGTAAGAAAGAATTTAGTCCAAATGTCAGTCCAAAAGTCAGTCCAAAGTTTAGTCCAAAGAAGGAAATGAGAATGGAAGAAAATATTCCTCATGATGGAATAAAAAGAACAATTAGTGGTAGACAGGTCAAGCCTCCAGTCAGATTTCAAGATTGTATGTAAAACTAAACTTAGTTATAAATAGATTTAAAGTTTTAGATTGTAAGTCTGTCTATGTTTTTTAAAATATGTAAACCAAGTTATAAATAGATTTAAAGTTTTCTATTGTAAGCCTGTCTGTTAAATTGTACACATGTCTTTAAAATATCAACTTGTCATTTATCAGTCGGTATGTTTAAACCAGTCTAAAGTTTCAATATTGTCAGTCCGTATATCTTTGTAAAATTATTATTTGTCTTGTCAAACAGTCTGTCGTTTAAAAAAAAAATGAAAAGGGAGATGTTATGAGTATAATCTGTACTTCCTTCCTGTCACACTGACAAGTCTTACATAATACACGTTATGGTCTTGGGAACGTCTTTAATTATTTAATTATTATAAAAGCCCTTAAACACCTCTTAAATCATACAATAGTGATATGACACTCACCCGGTAGACAGCCCAATCCTTCAAATACAGATTTATATTTTGACAGTAGACTCTGTAATGAATTATTTTTATTGATATAATATGACTTTTGTGACTTTTTATGACAATTACTGTAAACATTAGACTTATAAAGACTTTTACTAATACAAGACTGTACATTTGACTGTGACTGATATTTATTGTTAACATGACAATTATTACTTAACTCAGACATATGATGTTGACTATTGACTAATGTAGAATCAAAATTTCGACTTTTATTGACTGTATTTTCAATATTAAAGACTCTTTTTATAAGACCTAATTGTGAACATGTATATTTTCCAATGACAGTTGGTGATGACACATCAGCTATAATGAAATTAATTATCTTTGACACATGTTGACTATTGATATAATAACTACATTCTAGCTTTTGTTGACCTAATATGGGTATGGTACTTCCACAGTAAGAGGTTACTTTATAATGACATGGTAAAAAATTTTTACTGACATTCAATGATTGAAATAACTTATATGACATAACATTAGCATCACTTCCAGTATCTAAAATACATTGAACATTTATATTATTAATATTTAAGTTAACACTCCACTCTGAAATTGAATTTTGACATGTATTTAAGTGTCCAACAAATAAATACTTTGACTCATTACCTTCTTGATCCATATTAGCTTGTATGAACTTCACTGACTTACAAAAGGCTTGATAATGTCCTCTTAAGTTACACCTCCTGCACTTAGCATTATATGCTGGACATTTATAGCGATGAATTTGACCACACCGTGTACAGTTTTTTCTTTCCTGTGACTTTGACCTTGACTCTGACTGTGATCTGGTTCTTGACTGAGACCTCGCCCTCGACTTTGACTGATTGAATGACTGACGTTGATAAAAGACATTTGTAGATTCTTTAAACTTCACTGCATGAGATCTAGCTGACACAATACTTTTGGACAGGTTCCTAGCCTTTTCTAGCGTTAACTCTTCTTCTAGCAGTAATTTTTCTCGTACATGTTGAAAATTTTCATGCATGTTTGTAATGAAAATATCTTTTATCATCCTTTCTTCCAAGTTTCCGAACTCACAGGACTTACTTTTGTTTATTAAATTTGTTAAAAAATCCTCTAGAGTTTCATCACCTCTTTGTTTGGTTGTAAAAAACTTGTAGCATTCATAAGTAATATTTGCTTTAGGTACGAAGTACGATTCAAATTTTGTAATTAATTCTTCGAATGTGACATTTTCCAAATCCAAGCCAAATGTATTGAAAATTTCTAACGCGTCACTCCCAATAAAGTGTAACAACATATACGTCGAACGTCTTTAATTATAATATAAATAATTAAAGACGTTCCCATGACCATAACGTGTATTATGTAAGACTTGTCAGTGTGACATGAAGGAAGTACAGATTATATTCATAACATTTACAACTGTACTTAGCGAAATTCGCTCAACATTAATGTCGTAGCTAGAAATTACGGAGTTGGTTCGTCTCAACAATTCGTTTACGAGATTTAGACAAGGCTTTGATCTCGGTCGCTAATCAAGTCTCGAGAATTTAACAGGTCCTGCGCGCTCGAGGAATTTAATTATTTTAAGGATAAAAAAGTTAAGAGAATAACTGCCGCTAACGAATATTTCGGTGACCTCTATGGCTAACAACAGAGAGGTTTGATACCCAGCCCAAGTCAATCTGGCATTTTATATTTTCTAGATACGCTTTGGTTTGGCTTGGCTTTGGAAGCGGCTAATTAGGGATGTTTGTTTGCTACAACAACCAATCAATCAATGATCAATAATCCGACAAATTAACTAAGGAATAATCACAACGATGACCAATAATAACCAAATCAATAAAATATTAACTAATTGAGCTATCAATAATATTGATTAATAAATCTGGCGTGATCTGAGTTACGACTGAGAGATGTGGTCGCCACGTAGAGAATCAGCCTAGTCTCTCCAGACCGCTGCCCTATATCGGCATCGATCGCTCACCCCCGTCACCACCGAACTTGGCCGAGTAGCTGTCATGATACTACTCCGCCGATAGGTACGTATTGCTGCATGTCAAAACCTTTATTGAAAGTATTCCATTAAATTTTTGCCGAAAGGTAATATATGATGAAGGTATATGTAAATGTCTTGTACAACTAAATAATCTATTTTTTTAATATATGAAGCCAGTTAAAAGTAATAATATTATCTCAGTAGTAACCAGTTAAAGTCAAGTTGAAAGCAGTGAAATGTTTTTATTTGATTTTAAGTGATAATAAAAGACGTGAAGAATACAGCGGTCGCATAGAGCAAGTTTATATGGGAGATAGAGGACAATAAAAGTCTTTGAATATCTTTTTAACAACATATTGCTTAGGCTTCGTACCCACTGTATGCGCTTATTCAAGGGTAGAAATGAAAAGTTTACTTTAGCGTCTTCTAAAACTACCATAATAAAAGAAAAATTTAAGAACCCCCGATAAAGTATAATTCGTGGCGGCCATAAAAATTTAAAATTTATCACACATACTACCAGTCAAGCCATTTCATTTGATACCCATATTGAGGTAGTAGTGAAAAAACATGTACCTACACAGCGATTTTGTGACAGTCCTCATGTTGCATCGATTTTTATCGAACATAGCTAAGAATTGAAGAAAAAGGCTCTCCGGATTTGGACTCTTAATTAAGTCACCTCCTAAAATAAGTTTAGTTTTACAAATTGTATTTTATAACAATCTAAGTTAGGGTAACTCTTGTGTGTTCCAAAAAAAAAACAACAAAATCGGTTCATTAGTTCGGGACGCGACGCGACGCTACAGACAGACACACATACACATCAAACTTGTCGTCGTCTTTGCGTTGGGCGTTAAAAGCATCCCGAGCGATGTAATTTTGTAAAGCGGTGGTGGATGCGTGCCCTTATAGCGCCGTGGCTGCATTTTGTTTGTGTGGACTCTACGATCGCGATTTTTATTTTGTTTCACTGTAACGTGAACTGATATAATAACTGGAATATGTGGTAATAGGACTGAATATCGGATATTTTATTCAAATAACAGAAAAGACTCAATTCAAATGTTTTTCTATATATGCATTCTTGTGCAGTGGTGGATGAGTGCCTTTATAACGACGCGACTGCATTTTATTTCTGTGGACTCAACAATCACGACTTTTATTTTATTTTTATCTTACACGAACTGATAAAATGACTGGAATACGACAGAATATTGGATATTTTTTTCAAAAAGTAGATCAGAAACAATTCCAAAATGGTATGTTGTTTTATGAAAACATCAAAATCCAGATATAGAGTGACAACAACTATAAAAGCCACACGCTCAGGCGTGATGCGAGGTCATACTAGCCTTGGCTGCTCTGCCGAGCGCATATCAATTTACCCAGACGTTGCGGCCGACTGTAATGCGATAGTAGATGAAAAAAATTGAGGCGTTAGGTATTTTAATTAATTTCAAGTTTGAATATTTTTGTATTGTATTTAAATAAAAAACAGTATTCTTAAAATAATTGTTGTCTAACTAAACTAAACTCACATCCATGTAGTAGTCCAAATATTAGCACTCTACGTATCTTTTGCTTTTGTCAGTACATTAATATGAATGAGATTTAGAAAATAACTAAAGCCGTTAGAGTAGGCAAAGACAAATATACCTAACCTTTTATTCTTTGCGACAATTTTATTTGGCAATGTTGCATACATTTCTCTCCATCTACCGATTCCTTTGAGCGAGGACAAAAAATCGCTCTTTCACTTGGATGCATACAATCAACAAACAGGAAACGGCGAACTTTTGAAAAATTTCCGCCATATCCGGCCTTTGTGAGACGCCAAAGATAGCAGATCGTTAGCCGCCGCGTCTACTGTGTTTATACCTACCTAATAGCTCACATGAAACTTCCACTTCTAATAAGCAGGTATCAATTCGAACAGTATGTATGTAATATTGTTAGAAGACAAGATATAGCTAGTAAGTTAGTCTAGACGAGGTTCATAGTAAAATTTCACATTACGTGTGTTTGTATATCTGTATGTTTATCCATGCATCTCAAAGAATATAAGCCAGATTAAAAAATCTTTAATTGCACTAGAATAAGAATAAGAATATATTTATTTGAGATGTTACAGATTAGCTTATACAATGAATTCCTATTTTTCATTATTTAATGTGGTTTACAGCCTAACTGGTTAGATTAAAAATTGTTTTTAATTTCAATTTCAAATCGGCAGTTTTCTGTAAATTCACATGAAATTCAAACATCAGTAATTTCATGTGAATTTACAGTATACTGCCGATTTGAAATTACAAACAAATACTTTAATTATAACTATTTATTTATTTGTACAGATGTAACAAGTGTTATGAAAGTGTCGCATCTGAAGCTTAGTCTTTGGCAGTTGTCATTTTTTCGCTCGGCGGGTGGGTAGTGCGACAATGCGCTGCGGACGAGCGAGGGGCGCGGGCAGGCGGGCGGCGCGGAGGGGTATTGTGTTTGTGATGTTTTCATTTTTCACTCACTTGCCACATTTTTTATACAAAACACGTGAAAAGGAACGTTTTGATGCCCAAAATGCTCCGCGTGATTGGTATTTCGCATTTTTTATGTTAGTATGAAAAGAGTGTAGGACTCCTCTGAGCATAAAATACTAAATAATATCGTTCTACTGAGACTTTTCTTTATCTAAGATTTGTTTTACTAATTATCATATTTACTCGATCATTATTGTAATGCATTTTTATATATCTATTTAGTACCTACTTACATACTTAAATAGAGAGTTACTCTGAAACTGCAAATGATCACAAAAGTGTTTGGTTGGTATTTTTGTCGCTGACAAATCAACTATTCCGTACTCATGATGAACCTTTGCAAAATAACTGACTCTATACTCAAAAGAATTGTTGACGTTTTTCAGAAAACTTTTTAAGCCTGTAGTAATATTTTTTAGAGAATTATATTACTTTAAATTTTTTAAAACTAAAAAATTCCGAGCATTGCTCTTTCCATTGTCCGCTGAGTGACTCTGAGCCTTCTTATAAAGCCCGCAGTTAGTAGAAAAAGCAATGCTCGGAGTATAACTGCGTAATCGAATCAGAAATGAAGAGATCCGCAGAAGAACCAAAATAACCGGCATAACTCAGCGAGTCGCAGAACTGAAGTGGCAATGGGCGGGGCACGTGGTTCGAACAGCTGACGGACTTTGGGGGCCAAAGGTGATAGAATGGCGACCCAGCACCGGAAAGTGCAGTGTTGGCTGACCCCCCACCGGAAAGTGCAGTGTTGGTCGACCCCCCACCAGAAGAACTGACGACATCAAACGTGTCACATGCGGCTCAGTATCGTTGTGTTTGGAAGTCCGTAAAAAAGGTCTGTGGACGTCCACTGGCTGATAATGATGATTATGAAAAAAAATCCGTGTCTTGCTTTTTACAGACTATAACATAATCTAATCTCAGAGATCCCCACATAAAAAGACATTTGTGTCATAAAAGTTACGTCATTATTGCAAACGTGGAATCTGCCGCTGCTGCAAATATTGGATCAAATCGGCGTCGCAGTCACACAAAGGTGCGGGATTGGTTCAATTTGCAGAGGTCACGTTCCGTTGCCGGTTATTATTATATCATTGTAAAAACCGTTCACCCGTTTTAAAGCTTAATTAAAATAGTATCTGGTGATTTTTAACCAACTCACCGGGTTGAGTCTTGTTCGTTATATTGATAGTGGATATAGGCAATACATCGATAGTAGTATTATTATATCCATATATAGATTACGGGAATTTGTACTCATAATAAGGATTAATGTCATTGACAGTACAAGTACGTAGTGGCATGCACAAGGGAATTATAAGACAGAGGTTCTAGGTTCGATTTCCGGCAACACAATTTAAAATTTTCTTAATTGTATCCAGTTCTAGCTGGAAGCTTCGACCATAGTTAATTACAGCTTGCCATTACGTAGACGTAAGACTTAGGTACCGCCAAGCGATTAAGCGTTCTGGTACGATATCGCGTACATTCCATCTAAAATTACAACATCAGCTACCACCAGATATGATTGCTGTCAAAGGTTATTTTGTAAGGAATAAAAATGTTTTTTTTTACGGATATGGTTACTATGAAAAACCTTTAACTAAGACTAATATTTAAAAAAAAATTTGAGTCAATAGACTATCGCTTGGCTATTTCGCGTATTATCAGGAGGTTCTTCATTCTGTGACCCTGACTGCCGATTGCTTGCGCATCAAAAAGCTCCCTTTGCTCATCATTCATCATCATTAGCAGCAGCAGCCAGGCCAGGCCAAGGCTCCTGGTAGGAGAGGCTAAACGGAGCTGAGTTCCACCACGCTGCCCCAATGATGGTTGGCGCTAGCGGGCAATGACATTACAACATTATTATATATTAAAAAATATACTTTACAATAACATGAAAAAGTTAAGTTTTATTAAATGAGCTTTATTAAAAAAAAAGACGTGTGGCACTCGGAGACTGCCGCGGTAAAGCTATTACATAGCATTTTTTATCAATTTATGTTTACCTTCCGACGTCATCGGGACCGTGGCCGAGCGGTAAGGCGCTCTAAGTGACCGGATTGCCAGAGAGACGCGGGTTCGAATTCCGTCGGTTCCGCTGGTTCCGTGGAAAAACTAAAAAGTAATGTTTTTCCATCTATCGATAAATACCAGAACTTTTAACGGCTTTTTGAAATATCACGCTCGTAAAAAAAAAGATTGCGGTATCGATGGGATCCGAACCCGCATTTCTCTGGCATTCGGGCACTTAGAGCGCCTTACCGCTAGGCTACGCTCCCAATTACGTTGACGCCGAAATTATGCTTTTTATATTATGTTTTTGATATCCAGCGGGTGTTATGTTTTTTCGTTACAGAATTTCTGAATTCGGTCTCCGCGATCAATGTAACGGGCCTATAATAAATAAATAACTTTCCATCTGTTCACAATGTACACTTTGTCACCACTGCTTCCTCCGACAAAACGTAGACACAAACAAAATGCGACGTGAAAGGATGACATCCGACTATTAAGTATTATAACAAACCGTTGAACAGCACTTACGGGTGTACAATCCGTGGAAGATTTATATGTTTTGCGTTGATTGCGGTCTGTTTGTTTGCCAAGTAACATTCTAGCGAGTGCACGCAAGTGGGACGGGAGTGACGCCAAATCAGAAAACTTATCTTGTTTAGTACGCTGGATGTCGTTATGAAATTGAATGATTGTTTCTATGGATTTTGACGACCTCTGTGGCTCAGCGGTATGCGGATTTGTAAGACAGAGACATCGAGCTAGCCCCGAATCGTACCCGTTCTGGGTTCGATTCTCGGATTAACATTTTCTAATTGATCTAGGTCTCATGAAGGCTTCGGCACCCTGACAATAAAGATGCACCGCCAAGCGATTTAGCATTCCGTTACAATTTCTTGTTGAAACCGAAAGGTGTGTGGATTTCATACTCACAATAGGATAGCTTGCTTCTATTTGACGACCTCCGTGGCGCAGTGGTATGCGCGGTGGATTTATATGACGGAGGTCCAGGGTTCGATTCCCGGCGGGGCAGATTGAGACTTTTCTTAATTTGTCTTGGTCTGGCTGGTGGGAGGCTTTCGCCGTGGTTAGTTATCACAGTACCAGCCTACCGACAAAGATGTACCGCCAAGCGATTTAGCGTTCCGGTACGATGTCGTGTAGAAACCAAAAGGATTTTCGTCCCACTCCTATCAAGTTATCCCGCTTCCATCTTAGTCTGCATCATCACTTAACATCAGGTGTGATAGTAGTCAAGGGCGAACTAATAGTGAATAAAAAATTTTAGATGGCACCGTCACTTACCATCAAGTGTGATTGCGGTCAAGATGTACTTTTAATAAATAGAAAATGGTCTTTTAACAATGTATTTTCCAGTGTGCCGTGGTTTTTGTGCGGTCCTCGCTACAGGACCAGGACGCTATTATTCTTAAAAAACTAATTTGGAAGTAAGTTTTACTTATTTAATTAAATGGTTTAGAAACATTATACGTGTCCTGTATTGTCCTTTGTGCAGGGCAAAGTGCCTATGTAACATAGAGTTTCATAGAGGTTGTAGGTGAAACAGAGAGGTCCTGAATTCGAGACCAACACCAATTTTTTAATATTTTTCTTGTATCGTGTATGGTAGATTTCGGTCAGTCCATAGCTAGTTATTGAGACTGCTTTGGCCATTTTAGACTTATCAGATGATATGGCAGTAATAAATCACAATCACTCCGTTAAAATTTCCTATTTCATGACGGGTAAGGAGGCTGTACGCGACACGAACGTTAAAATTGTAATCTATACTTACTTATGCTAATAAAAGGCCCATAACGGAACGTAGCTGGTGACAACTAGAGCAAATGTCAAACATTTTTGAAAGAAACGACTCCGAAGCCAACCGCCGAAGCGTCACCAGCTACTTTCCCGAAATAAGCCGTTTTTTTACCTGGAAACCTGTGTTTTTACTGGCACAAGACCCCAACAGAGGGTTTGTAGATTAGAACTTGAAAATTTTTATATAAAAATTATGTTAAAGCGAATTGAAATAAAGTACTTTTTAGGTATTGGATTATTTTGAAGAATCGCAAAGAGATCGTTAGCGATGCACCCGCGTAACGGGAGACTGACTTAGTTATCAATCCCGGCTGACAACTTAATGGATTATAGTCTTAGGGGACACGGGAACAAGACGTTAGGGAAAATAAGATAATGCGTGTCATAAAAGTTACTCCAACTTTCTGGTGAAAAAATGTTTTTTTACTAGTAAATAAATAATTAAAACTTACAATTTTTAGTTCCCATCTACCAGGGATGCATAAAAACGGCTTGCTTGCAAAAGACGGCCTTGAACGTAAGACCGCAAGTTCTAGAGCTCAGTCTCTTAACCTCTTAACTTTTAACATTTCCGATCTACGTCGTTTACATACAAGTTTCTGTTCCCATCTACCAGGGACGCATAAAAGCGTCGTAAACTTCTTATCAAATAGAAACGCATATTAATCTCGGGCCGGTGCTGCCGCCCACGCTTTTAGCCCGGGATCGCATTGTAATAAATCCCGGGGGCATCCCATAGCCCGGAATGCAAGGCGTCGCGGCGCCGGCTCGATTTATGCGGGAACTGTGGATTAAGAATACAGTGTTGTAAATTGAATATTATACCGTAAAACAAAAATGAGTAACAATGTTGGAATTTAAACAGCGGGAAATTAGATTTTAAGAGCAGAGACGAATTAATTTAATAAAATAACGAGTAAAAACTCTACACAGACATAAAATACGAAAGGAATTCAAAAGTGTCTTGCAATAGGTAGGTTATAAGTTAAAAATAAACTTTACATAAGAACTATAAAATAATTTATCTCAAATGAAACACGTTTATAATTATTATTTTTACTTTGCACTAACTTAACCTTTGACGACCTCGGTGGCGCAGTGGTATGCGCGGTGGATTTATAAGACGGAGGTCCTGGGTTCGATTCCCGGCTGGGCAGATTGAGATTTTTCTTAATTTGTCTTGGTCTGGCTGGTGGGAGGCTTTCGCCGTGGCTAGTTACCACCCTACCGACAAAGACGTACCGCCAAGCGATTTAGCGTTCCGGTATGATGTCGTATAGAAACCGAAAGGGGTGTGGATTTCATCCTTCTCCTAATAAGTTAGCCCGCTTCCATCTTAGATTGAATCATCACTTAACATCAGGTGTGATAGCAATCAAGGGCCAACTTAGTAGTAGTAGATAAAAAAAAATATAAAACCAATTTTTAAATAAATTAAAAAGTATATACAGCCTACTACCGCTGCAAGCGATTATATTTTCTTTGCCCTATTTCTTTATTCCAAGAAAATAGGAAATATTTTTAAGTAAAAGAAAATTATCCATTCATCATGGATCTATTGTTTATTTTTGTCTCTGAATTTGGGTCGACGATTAAAATGGAAAATGATTTGTCTTTTATCTTTTATTTTCGATTTTTCATTTTCACGCCTTTAGTATGACTTGATGAAAAAACCTTATTTAAAAATCAACATTGGACAAATTGTACTAGATTTTGAAAAATTAATGCGGTTCTTTACTACAGTAAGCTTTCATAATAGGGGTCAAAGAATGAAATTGCCGTTTTATTGTAATAGGTACTTTGAATTGACATAGAACCTTCATGGATTAAGATTATAAAGTGAAAGTTTTTTCATACGGTACTTGTGTAGTTCTTCTTTAAAAAATGTGCAACATTTGATTATCAACTTTCAGTTGTTTTTTTTATTCAGCTTAGACAATAAAGATGGATACTTCGAAAATTCGTGTGATTTTTGAATACGAGTTCCGAAGCGGAACTAACGCGGCAGAACCAGCTCGCAATATTAATGTTGCGTTTGGAGAGGGGACTATTAATGAACGCACTGTGCGATTTCGGTTTAAACGCTTTCGTTATGGAAACTTCGATTTGAAGAACGAACCACGTGGAAGAGCGCCCACACAGGTGAATAACAATGATTTGAATAAGATGGTGAAAGCCGATCCGAGGAATTAGCGGCATGGTTTAACGTTACTTTACCGACAATATTGACTCATTTCCGTCAAATCAATAAAATAAAAAATATGAAAAATGGGTGCCTCATGATTTGACTGATCTGCAGAAAGAAACGCGTGTTGAAACTTGCGTTGCCTTGTTGAATTGATACAGAAATGAAGGAATATTGGATCGAATTGTGATATGTGTTGAAAAATGGATTCTTTACGATAATCGTAAGCGGAAAATGCAATGGCTGACCCCTGGTCAAACACCGCAACAGTGTCCTAAAGTAAAGCTTACCAATAAAAAGGTAATCTCTGCGTGGTGTTATTCACTATAGCTTTCTCCGATCTGGTTAAGCAATTACGGCAGATATCTACAGCGCCGAACTCCGAACATTGATAGCGAAACTAGCAGTGAAACAGCCCCGACTTATGAATCGATCTTCACCATTATTGCTCCATGATAACGCGAGACCTCATACAGCACGAGAAACTGTTTCAACTCTACAGGAACTGCAATTAGAAACCATTCGTCACACTCCATATTCGCCAGACCTTGCTCCAACGGACTACCATTTTTTTCGTGATTTGGACAATTTTATACGTGATAAAAAGTTTTCTTCTCAGGAGGCAGTGCAAAATGCTTTCACACAGTTTATCGAATCTAGATCACCAGAGTTCTGATTCAGATTCAGAAGAGATGTATAGATAATGATGTTAATTATTTTGATTAAATAAATATGTTAAATTTAAAAAATAACGACTTTTTATTTCTCAGTACAAATCGGCAATTTCATACTTTAACCCCTGATATTAACTGTGATTTTTTTTCTTAACCTCTCATATTAATTTTTTAATATAAGATCGACTCGTTTTAGGGCGGTGTGCATAGACTTTACTTTAAACGTCGGTTAAATGAACGGCCGATAAACAAGGAGCGTTTATTTACTGTTCATAACACGCATTCCGATTTCGGTTTATTAACCGGGTGTTTGAACGAACGGTGAATGAACGATTTGTGAAAAATATTACTTAATCAAATGTAAATGTTTACTTTTGAATAGGACTGACGCATATATCAAAGAAATCTCAATTTGGCATCGTAACAAATTTTGTAGACACAATTTGCTATTTATGTCACTTTCCAGTGCATGTTAATTTATTTTTAATAAATTTAACGGCCTGGAATCGAGTCGTTTATGGCCGCATGTTAATTTGTCAAAGAAGATATATATTCACATTATTATCTACGTTGTTATTCTGTGGGTGGTAAATTTTGTGGTAAATCAAAAAGTAAAGTAATAGGTATACTAAAATTTAAAGTTATATTGTTTATTGTACTGTTAGTTTATTTTTAAAATTAATACTACTTCAAAAAAGCGTCTTCCAATTTTAGTAGAAAAATAAAACAAATTTCTTGATTAAATTAATACAAAAATATACAAATATATACTAGAAAATAAGTGGATAGACAGAACAACAAATGCTAGGAAATCACTATAAATCAAATATAGATTAGATAACCTAGAAATGTATCTGTCAAACTCTGTAACCGAGGGATAACCGGGGAATGCGAGCTCGGTTAAGATAACCGCCCGGTTTACGTCCTTAACCGGCGGGCGGGTTGTCGTGAACAGCAAATTTATAGTAACCGGCGGTTAGCTTATGATAACCGTTGGTTATGATAACCGAAATCTTGATGCACACAGGCCTTAGACCATAATCCATATTACAGATGTGGCATAAGATAGCATCCGTTTTTTAGAACTTTTATTAACAAATAATAATAGAAACTCTTATTTCAAATATTCAATTTGGTGCATTTGAATATTAATATTTCGAGTACATAATATTTTGAAACATAACAGAAATGATGAGACTACAGTTCGTTCGTGTTAAAAATGCACTCATCATGGTTTGTCAAATATTTTCAAGTAAAGGAGCGGGGTTAGGACGGCGAACAATTATAAGTCGCTGTATTCTTAACTATGCATAATTTATTAATTATTTAAGTCTCTGTGTGAGCGTACTTGCTTAGATAATATTAATAATACTTAGCATAAAGGTGTTTAAATTAAATATGAAGGTTAAGAAACACAGACTCTTGAAGGTCACTCAGTACTTACTGTACTGTACGATTTAGAAACGTAGCAGAGTAAGCGTGCCACCGTTATCGAGGTCGTACAGTTCTGTGGTAGAAAGGGGAAGGAGGGACAAGATATATAAGAAGCTCTATTTTTTAATGGTTATTTTTTAAATAAAGTAACATTTAAAAAATAATAGGCGAAGGTAGTAACTATTTATTTGAGTTTTTAAACAAAATAATACATTAACGATGGCAATTTTTAACCGACGAAAAAAATCGGAGGCGGTTCTCAATTCGACACGTATATCTTTTTTTGTTATGTATGACCACGCATAACTTTTTAAAGAGTTGTCCGATTTTGATAATTCTTTTTTTATTAGAAAGGGCACACTTCCAAGGTAGTCTCATTTTTATTATGACTGTTAGGATCTGATGATGATATCCTGCGGAAATTGAAGGAACTCTTCAAACTTTCGAGGCACGCTTACAGCGATTTCGGTTTTTATCTCGGTATCGGTAGCTTTTTGGCTACTAGTGCTATATAATATACTATGACAGTATAGTACGAGTACGCTACGTGGCGATAAATCACTAAAAAGTAAGAAATAAAAATTTTTAACAAAAAATAGAACCGACTCCAAACGCACTAAAAAGTAAAAAATAATTGTGTAATTTAGTTGCTTTAATTTACTTAAGCATATCTAGGAGTCGGTGCCAGCCACGGTTTCTACTTTCAAGGACGTTACCTAGAACCCACAAACTGCTTTACTACGTAAAATAAATGTTCCTTAAACTTGGCTGGCACCGACTTCATAGATATGCTTCAGTAAATTAAAGCAACTAAATTACACAATTATTTTTTACTTTTTAGTGCGTTTGGAGTCGGTTCTATTTTTTGTTAAAAATTTTTATTAATGGTTATTTATTAAATAAAGTAACATAGTTAATATGCGAAGGTAGTAACTATTTATTTGAGTTTTTAAACAAAATAATACATTAATGATGGCAATTTTTAACCGACGAAAAAAAACGGAGGCGGTTCTCAATTCGACACGTATATCTTTTTTTGTTATGTATGACCACGCATAACTTCTTACAGAGTTGTCCGATTTTGATAATTCTTTTTTATTAGAAAGGGCACACTTCCAAGGTGGTCCCATTTTTATCATGTTAGGATCTGATGATGATATCCTGGGGAAATTGTAGGAACTCTTCAAATTTTGGAGGCACGCTTACAGCGATTTCGGTTTTTGTCTCGGTATTGGTAGCTAGGAGTCGGTGCCAGCCAAGTTTAAGGAACATTTATTTTACGCAGTAAAGCAGTTTATAAATTAAAGCAACTAAATGTCACAGTTATTTTTTACTTTTTAGTGCGTTTTGAGTCGGTTCTATTTTTTGTTGAAAATGTTATCGTTTCAGCTACAGGTAAACTTGCGTAGTCCGTTTCAAAAACTTACCCTGTACAAAAACATCTTTTGGCAAAGACATGAACCGTTTATTATGTATGAACCCTGTGACAAGATGAAATTCAGATGAGGGCAAATAAATTTTTATGCTTTTGATGTTAACCCTCCGAAAACCGGGAATGTAGTACGAGAAATATAAGACTTTACCGCTAAACATGTCGTCGCATAAAACAAGTATTATAATATTAGACCCAATAGCTTCGTGGTTAAAAGACCGAACTCAAATTGTAGTGGCATTAGTTTGAATCTCAGTCAGTCACGGTCAGAATAATGGGTGGGTGATTTTTTTTATTCGTTACAAGTTAGCCCTAAGTTAGCCTAAGTTAGCCTCATACCTGATGGTAAGTGATGATGCAATCTAAGATGGAAGCGAGCTAACATGTTAGGAGTAGGACGAAATTGACACCCCTGATGTTTCTACACATTACGGTAGGATGTCTTCTAAAAAGTTAATAGTAATTCCATTACATTAAAAATTTAAGACCTGATTATGTTTATTCTAAAATTAATGTGCCGATTTTCCTTTGAATAATAACGATTGACTTCATTGATATTAATTTTTTTTAATGACTCATTTTTTTATTTTTTATATTAATTGTTATTAATGCTAACTTTGATCAATAATTCGCCTATAGTAGGAATTTATTGATTGCAAATTACATAGGGTATGGTTTTTTGAGGTTTTTTTTATTTTATTTTATAGGACAATTTTATTTTTTAATAAAAATATTTTTATTAACCACCCTTAGCACTATTGCCTGTTTCCTTGTGTTAGCATTTTAAAATATTACAATTTGTTACCATAGACAATACTGTACGATATTGTCTATGGTAACGTAAGCTTGTGTCTGTCGACCGTGAGATGATTTCAAAGGACTAGATTCCAGGCCGTAAAATAAAATGTAAAATGGATATGTTAGAATAGTCGAGTAGTGTATTTTACTGTTCTTTTGGTTGTTACAAAGTATGCATATTTTAGTGTAATATTAATTATTGTAATTGAGTGGTTTTGTTATTAATTTAAAAGAGCATGTGTCGAGTTTTTCTGGCCGCGTCTTTTCTCGTCACGGACTGCTTTTCCGATGCGGCGGTAGATAAAAGATTATGAAAGAATAAAACGATTTTGAAGACATCAGAATATTATTTTTAAAATCCAGCTTCAACTAACAGTTCAGAAGAGGGATGCTGGGAAGAAAACTTAAATCATCCCGGTTGTGGACTACGCCCGAGAAAGAAATAACCTAGAAAAGGTGATGTAAAATTATCATTTCATACTATAAGAATTATACGTATACCCACATTCGAAATTAGATCATATTTTTTGTTCATTTTTCGTTTTGGAGAGAAAACGTATATATATATGTAACTGCAAAATTGAAAACGATGTTGCTTAGAATATATGTACATGCCTTCTTTTATCGTTTCAGTAAAATATAATATCGTGGCCGACAAGTATGGCTGTCATGGAGTCTTAATAGCGATGACAGGAAAATGGAGTATTGTAGCCGCTTACGATCGACAACCGCCATCGTCGTTAATTGCCCAGAAGGTGATGTAAAATTATAATTTCATACACTTCAACTACATTCAATTTTTTCTTTTATTTTGGAAATAAAATTTAATATAATTTCAAAACTGAAAGCAATGTTTTTAAGAATACACATAGGTACATGCTCTTCTTTTTTTTACCGTTTCAGTAAAATGCAGTATCGTGGTCATCAGATACAGCTGTCATGGGAGTCTCAATAGCGTTGATAGGTGACTTAGATAATTTTTTATAACGTTTATTTAAAGAAGGATAATAATAATGATATTTTGCGTATAATTGTGAGAGTTTCCAAAGACTGGTCCTAGCGAAACCAAGCTTGGTTCATTAAAGAATAGCCAGATTAAATATGTTTCAGTACATACTTGTTAATTTCTAAAGTAAAAATTTAATAGATTTATTTTGGTTCATCCGATGAATAAATAATATGTATGAAATTACTTAAGTAGTATCCAGTACATAAAATACTATTCTTACAATTGAACCATTGAAACGACAGAAAATAAATTAATCATTCTTGAAAATCTAACAATATATTTGTTTATAAGAGATAAGAACA
Organism: Mycalesis mineus; assembly: GCA_034621355.1. Taxonomy (NCBI): domain Eukaryota; kingdom Metazoa; phylum Arthropoda; class Insecta; order Lepidoptera; family Nymphalidae; genus Mycalesis; species Mycalesis mineus. The sequence goes on along the minus strand of CM067887.1, from coordinate 15,869,660 downwards.
GAGATGTTTACATTTTTTATTTCTTTCAAGAAAATGAATAAACTATAGGTAACATACTTTAGAGCCAAATACTTTGACACATATCTTGTAATAGTAAATAAAATCCTAAAGTTTCTTAAAGTTAATAAAAGGAAAAAGTTGAGATTAAAGATATCCAAAATTCTAGATCCGAAACAAACATTAATTTCGAGCATAACATATAATGACATACATACATTTATTATTAAAGATATATTTGAATACTTATGATGTTCAGTGAGAAATGGTTACCACTACACAGTGCAAGCATTAGTAGTAATAAAGCAACATGTTTTCTTAGCTTGATATTAAATATGCTCAATGTTTTGGCATTTTTACATCGACGGGTAAATTATTGTACAGATTTACGTCTTTAAATTTTATATTTCTATAAAATATAAAATTGAAAGAAAATTTATATTTTAAAGACGAAAGAGAAATTTATTAATATAATAATTTTGTTAAGCATTTTTCTTGTTAACATACAAGTAGGTGTGCTATGGTTCGATATTAATAATTTCTAATTTTTCATGTAATGTAAATGTAGCTGTTTAGGTTATTATAATTAAGTGGCTGGTTTAGGATGACTATGATGACTTTTAGTTTTTAGGATTAGTTGATTTGACATAACAAATAAGAGAGCCTTCAGTTCTTCAGTGATCTTTATCATCAGTTTTACAGCGAATTGAATATTATTTATTTATTTATTTAACGCTTTACATACACACCAAATCAACACAGCGTAATACAAAGTAATGGAATACATTTATGACGTATGGATGAGCAAAAATAAATGGCCTTATTTATTACTTAATTAAATCTGTTCAAGAATAAATATTATTTCAAATATCTAATTATGTTTGTCATATCGATGGCCTCCGTAACAACATTTGAGTTCTTATAATTTACCACTGTAGAGGGGTAGGTATTTAATAAAATTTTATGTGACTAAAGTCATACTATTCATTATTATTGTAGTATTGTGCATATTTAGACAGGCAGGGAACAACACGTTGAGGGTTTGGATATATGGACGAGGTTAGAATTTCATTTAAAAAATAAATAAAATATTATCTGATCTGGTTAAACGGGTAATAACGGTTAATCACATAGATAAATAATATTAATTGTTATATTCAATTAGTTTCATTTAATTTATTTTTGGGATTGACAATTGTTGTTTAATAATTGAGATATTTAGTTGATGAAATCTAATTTAGTGTATTTATTAAAACAATTACAAATACAAGAAGAAGTTGCAACTAAATTAATTCTTTTTAGTATATCAAATAGAAACAGTGAGCGAAGTGAGATCAGGAATAAATAATATAATTTCAAAATATGTTTACCGCTTAAGTTCATCAGGTTCAAAAACATAGTAATAATACTTAAGGGCAAACTCGATTAATTATTATAATGTAGATTAGTTTGGATTGAAGGTTAGCAAAAGGCATTTGAAATCAGTCTAAAATGAAAACTCAGCCGATAATACTTTATTTAGAAAAGGACATTAAATAGAAAATTAAAACAAATCTTATAGTATAATTTTCTGTGTTATACACTTCATATTAAGTATTATAATTAAAATTGATAGTAAAATACATATTCGTACATAAAAATTAGAATTCTGGTATAAGAAGACTTATTTATTGGAATAAATTTATTAAATATAGAAATTTCGTATAAATCCTATGTCAATAATATTATTATTTATGAAGTTCAAATATAAAATTGATTATTAATCGTAATGATAACATAAATGAAAAAAATAGATATAAATATTAAATGTACGAAGTTGGAATGTGTTCAGTGATTTGGAGGTATTGAGTTTAGAAAAACAAGGTTGACGAAATAGCGATGATAATAGTAAACACAAAAAAGGACGCGGGTGATTATTAACTGCACCAGGCGTTATTGCTGTTGTTGACTGACTTATACTTATACTTATACTTTTATTTATTTATAATTATACTTTTGTTCAGGGAAATCAATAATAGACAATATAGTAAATCTTTTACGTAATTGAACACTGTAAATAAATGTTCAGATAATTGTAGATTGATACAACTTTCTCACAATACGAGTATGTTATGTCGAAATTACATCTGTCGAATTCATATATTGCCTAGCAAGGATATATTTATTCATCAGTAGACATCGAATTATCAAGATAGATAAATAAAAAAATGGTTCATTATCAAATAGCAGTAAAACTAGCCATATATTTATATTACAATGGCATATATAATATAAAAATAATCAAATTGTTATGAATAATCGACTAATTATTTAGTACTCCAAATATAAGTAACGTTTTACCGGAATTCAAACAGATAATTGTAAATCAAATGTTCGAGGTATATCGAGATAGGATATTTGACTGACTTATAATATTATATAGGTACATTTAATTACAAATAGATAGAGGTCTATTATTTGGCGAGATACTGAAAATATAGAGGTAGTGAATCAATTCAGAATAGTTATTTTGTTTAGTGCTTTGTCTTATTACTATCCTTCTGGCTAGAGTTTATAAGCTTTGATAAGATGAAACGATATTTAATTACGAGCTGTATTTAAGTTTTTTCTAATAAGACTAATATTTGCAAGTTTTGAAACGATTTCGTTTATAGTTTACTTGAAAGATAAGTGATAAATGAATTTCAAATGTAAATTTATTGTGATTAGAAATACAGTAGAGTTATTGCAAACATATTATAAGTAAAGGGGTCACTCGACCAGGTCGTTGTGAACAGAAGTAGGCTGTTGTGAACATGAAGTTGTCACTCGGCTAGATTATAATAAATAGAGAGGTCACTCTACTAGGCTGCTGTGTGAACCATAAGAGGTTGTTCGGCCAAGTAGTTGTGAATGTAGATGCTATTTTTGTGGATAGAGAGGTCACTCTACTAGGCTGCTGTGTGAACCTTTAGAGGTTGTTCGGCCAAGTAGTTGTGAATGTAGAGGCTGATGTGTGAACATAAAGGGGTCACTTGGCCATAGAAAGAGAGAGAGACTTTTCAAAAAGAGAGAGAGTTTAGTATAAGAGTAATGTAATAAATGTTTGATCATAGCTATAATACAATCAGTTTATAGTATGTCAGTGTCATAATGATAATTGTTTGTTATTTGAGATATTGCATAATTATTTTGTAACATGTAGTTGTCACTAGTCAAAATATTTGATATAAGGGATTATATAAAATCAGTTAGTATGTCAGTGTCATAATGATAACTGTATGGTATTTGGGATATTGCATAATTATTTTGTAACATGTAGTTGTCACTAGAGTCAAAATGTTTTTTATAAGGGATATTATGAAATCAGTGTACACATGTCAGTATCACAAAGATAGTTGTTTGATATTTGGTATATTACAGAATTATTTTTTAAAATGTAGTCGTCACTAAAGTTGAAATGCTTGATATTAGAGATAATGCAAAATTAGTTTATAAAATGTTAGTCTCACAAAGATGGTTGTTTGATATTTGAGATATTACAGAATTATTTTGTAACATGTATTCATCACCAAGGTTAAAATGTTTGCTATTAGAATAATGCATAATCAGTTTATAAAATGTCAGTGTGACAAAGATATTTATTTTATATTTGAGATATTGCAGAATCATTTGGTAACAGTTGTCACTAGGGTTAAAACGTTTGATAAAATAATTCTAATAAATGCAAATGCAATAATAATATTTATTATTATTATTTTTGTAATTAAATTTTGACTAAAGTTACAAATAAATTTATACTAATAAATAAAAAAAATTGTTCCTAGTTATATATGAAAAAAAAAAATATAATAAAATAAGTAATTATTTGAAGTTAGAAATATTGCTGAATCATTTCAGGACGTGTAGGTAAAATTCATATAGTGCATAATCAATTTATGATATGTATCCTTTATTTCCAAAAAGTCAATTATTGAATTCTACTATTCATAAACTTTAATTGGTATAATTGATAAGAGAAATTAGATTTATATACAAACCACCTTATTGTACCTTATACATTGTAATATGGAGATATTATAAAAATATTTTATGTTTTGTAAATGTCACGAATTTTGAATCGTTTTGATATTAGATATAAAGATTAATCATTATATGATACGTCAGTATATCGAAAGGTAAAACAGGTAAAAAACAATTATATTGCAGAATAAGTTCAGGATAATTCAGTCTATTTAGTAATTGTTTGTTATTATAGACAATATTGCATTGATAATAATTCCATAACATGTAAGTGGATGCCATTGAGATTAATAGATTCTTCAATATTAGGAATATGTTTGACGTTACGAAGAAATTTCAGAAAATTTTAATGATGTACTGTATAAGATTTAATAACGGTTTAATATTGTAAAAATTGCAGAATTATTTTATAACATACAAGTGTTGCTACGATTAAATTGCTTGTTTCTATTACAGAGTTATAGTACAAACATGCACGAATCCCTCAGATTCAATTGTTTACACTATTTCAAAATATGTTATATGTTTATAGAATTCTGGTGTCGTTTTGGATTTATTGATATTTGTATAATTTCAAAAGTATTTTATCTATAAGTAGCCGTAGTTAGGACTTAATTGTAACTGGCAGTTTTAAAGATATTATTTATTGCTGTTATTTAAGGAAAGTAGAATTCTTGGATATTTTTGGTAGCTTGTAGTCATCATTGACAATTGTGAAGTTTTTCTCACGGGACGTGAGAATTGGTCAGGAAAGGCCGACTGTTAGCATTTTAAAATATTACAATTTGTTACCATAGACAATACTGTACGATATTGTCTATGGTAACGTAAGCTTGTGTCTGTCGACCGTGAGATGATTTCAAAGGACTAGATTCCAGGCCGTAAAATAAAATGTAAAATGGATATGTTAGAATAGTCGAGTAGAGTATTTTACTGTTCTTTTGGTTGTTACAAAGTATGCATATTTTAGTGTAATATTAATTATTGTAATTGAGTGGTTTTGTTATTAATTTAAAAGAGCATGTGTCGAGTTTTTCTGGCCGCGTCTTTTCTCGTCACGGACTGCTTTTCCGATGCGGCGGTAGATAAAAGATTATGAAAGAATAAAACGATTTTGAAGACATCAGAATATTATTTTTAAAATCCAGCTTCAACTAACACTTGACTTGTAAAAATAATTCTTCATTGACCTGCCACCAGTCTGACATAACATAAAAATCAACAAAATAATTTTAAAATATGTAAATAATTCAAAACAATACTAAAATAATACCTAAAAATAATTGAAAATGTACACAAAATTATATAAAAATGAGACGTGGTGGCGGCGGATCAAAATGCGCACAAACAAGAACTAGAACATCGTCGTCGTCGTCGCCGCCGTCGGATGAATATGGAACTCCGCCAACATCTGTGAGGGATATGACGCCCTCTCCAGCTCGAAGGTCATATCGGGGCGTCACCACACGGCGCAAACCAACGACGACGGATGACGGACCACCAGCCAGTTTGGGGCAAAAGGAGCCGATGGCCCCCGCGAATGCTCCCGCTGCCGGTGGTATAGTGCGCCGCATGAGATGGTCTCAGAATATGAATGAGAGTGTCATGCGTGCGTACTACGGGGCGACAGAGGGGGGAACTAACCTCACTGCGTACCGTGCAATAATGCTGTCTCTGTTTCAGGCGCTCGAACCAACAGTGACCGTGACTGCACAGCGATTAGCGGATCAAGTATGGGCCATTCAGCGACGTCATCTGCTGGATGAGGCTCTACTTGAACGGCTGCGTTCAACTCTACCACAGGTTAATACCACTTGTAACTTACCTCAGCATGCAATACCAACAGCATTGCAAGTTAACATCCAAGAGGAGTTACAGAGTGGTATCGATCTGACAGTAAGTAACCAGGATGATGAGCAACTGAGGAGAACTTTGGAGGATGCGATTCTGATGTACAGGTATATGCCTCTTAATTTAAGACCACGTTTGCCTCGGTTGCCTATATATAGACGAAATATGGCATTAGTGGGGGTTCTAGACCAGATATTAGGTAATTACCTTTTAACATCTGAGGACCTAAGTGATACGCATTCGATCCTATACTGTGGAGCCGTTGCGGCGTGTCGAATCGCGGGAGTTAGATTCCCTGAACCACGCACGGTCCCGCAGAGGACGGGTCAAGCTCCAGCTTGGCAGACCAGAATCGAAAGGCGTATCACACTGGCTAGAACTCTCATTGCTAAGCTAATCTGCTTTAAGGAGGGCAATAACCGCCCTAGGGTCATGCGTTTCGTGAACCAGGCTTTTGCTGGGACTGATACACGTCCGTCCCAGTACTTGAACTGTGTCACGGATCGCATCGACTTCTTGAAGCAGAAAGTCTATGCATGGGCAAAACGTATCAGGCGTTATAAAGAGCGCAATGACCGATACTATCAGAATCGAATCTTTCAAAGTGACCAACGGAAAGTATATAGGAACTGGGAGCAATCTAGTGTGTGTGTGACTAATGGAGAGTTTCCAACTTCTGATGTTATGTCAGATTTCTGGCGTAGCATCTGGTCGGCCCCCATTGATCACACAACCGGCGTTTGGATGAATATTGTCAAGGAGAAATGCGCGATGGTAGAACAAATGGTTCCAATAACCATAACTACGGAAGACGTAGGCTGTGCAATTCGGCCGGCTTCCAACTGGAAATGTCCAGGTCCGGATGGATTGCACAACTTCTGGTTGAAATGGTTCCGTAGTGCGCATTCTATCTTGGCAATACAATTCCAAAGCGCCGTTGACATTGGATCGCTACCGACATTCTTAACAACTGGTGTCTCGTTCCTATTATACAAATCCGGAAGTACCACGGATCCCAAAAACTACCGACCGATTACATGCTTACCTATCATCTATAAGCTTCTTACATCCATTCTAACATCAAAAATAACAATGCATATTAATGCAAATAATATTTTGGCCCCAACACAGAATGGATGCAAGGCCCGGTCTCGTGGTACAAAGGAACTGCTCCTCATTGACACTGCTATTTGCCGGCAGGTTCGGCGAAACAGAAAAAATCTCACAGCTGCTTGGATTGACTATAAAAAGGCCTATGATTCAGCGCCTCATTCATGGCTCATGGAGGTCATGCGGTTGTACAAGGTCGATGCAACACTATGCTCTTTTCTTGAGTCGTGCATGAGTCAGTGGATGACAGTCCTTAACCATCCAGGCATCTCTGACAGTTCTGAATTGAGTGAACCGATAGGGATTAGGCGGGGTATTTTCCAGGGCGATAGTTTGAGCCCTTTATGGTTTTGCCTAGCTCTTAATCCACTCAGTACTTTGCTGATGGATTCAGGGCTAGGCTTTAGCCTTCGCAGGGGTGGTGAGCTCATATCTCACTTGCTTTATATGGATGACCTCAAACTGTATGCATCAAAGCGTTCAGACCTTGTGTCATTGTTGAAGATCACTCAAAACTTTAGCAATGATATAAGGATGGAATTTGGTGTAGACAAGTATGCGGTAATCAATATCGAGCGTGGCAGAGTTGTGAGCTCTGAGAATATAGTACTTTCAGAAACTATTATTCTCAAATCACTTTGCGAAGGGGAGACCTATAAATACCTTGGAATGTCAGAAGCACTTGGTATTGAGGTAGGGAATATGAAACAACTACTGCAGGAACGCTTCTTTGGCCGCCTGAAAAAAGTCTTAAAAAGTCTTTTATCAGGTGGTAATAAGGTGCGTGCCTACAATAGCTGGGTCATGTCCTTACTCATATACTCTTTTGGCATTCTAAAGTGGACTCAAACTGAACTGGACTCCCTGGACTGTAAAGTCCGCAAACTGCTGACGTCATATCGGATGCACCATCCACGTTCATCTGTAATGAGATTGTACCTCCCACGCAAGTGTGGGGGACGTGGTTTCTTGAACGCCAAGAACCTCCATAATCGTGAGGTGTGCAATCTCAGAGATTATTTCCTCAAGATAAATGTGGGTATGCATAAGGATGTCGTTGCAGTGGACAAGGGTCTTACCCCACTATCCCTTGGCAAAGTGAACTGGCGTAAGCCTAAAGTAATTAGTAACTCAGATCGTGTGACGATATGGAAGAGTAAGGAGTTGCATGGACGTTTCTACAAGGCCCTCACGGGGCCGGATGTAGATCAAATAACATCTGTATCTTGGTTGCAATTCGGTGACCTCTTTGGGGAAACCGAGGGTTTTGTCTGTGCAATTATGGACGAGGTTATCAAGACGAGAAACTACCGGAAACATATTATGAAAGATGGCACTCTAGACATATGTCGAGCGTGTCATCAGCCTGGGGAATCCCTCAGACATATAGTTTCCGGGTGTTCTCATCTTGCTAATGGCGAATACTTGCACAGACATAATCAAGTAGCCAAGATAATCCACCAACAACTTGCTCTTCGGTATGGCCTTGTCGATTTTGAGGTGCCTTACTATAGGTACGACCCAACGTCAGTTCTTAAAAATAGCAGTGCGTTGCTCTACTGGGATCGAACAATCATCACTGATAGGTATATTGTAGCCAATAGACCTGATACAGTGATAATTGATCGATTAACGCGCCGTGCAATGATTGTTGATATTACTGTTCCACATGACGATAATCTAATGAAAGCTGAAAAGGAAAAAGTATCAAAATACTTGGACCTTGCCCATGAGATACTGCCATGTGGAATGTTGATTCAACAATGATTGTTCCTATAGTCGTTTCAGTCAACGGTCTTATAGCGAAAAGCTTTGACGAACATCTTAAAAAGCTTTCGCTTAATTGTTGGATCAAGGGTCGGATACAGAAGGCAGTAATTCTTGAAACGGCGCGTATTGTGAGGAGGTTCCTCACTCTGGAGCCCTGACCACCGGTTGCTTGGACCCCTGGGCCCCGCAGCAGGCGGAATGGATTTTTTTATAAATTTTTAATAGTGTTTTTATAATTGTTTTATAAGCATTGTTAAAAATTTAAAAAATAATTGTAAATAAATAAATGAGTAAATTCTTCATTTATTATTATTATTATTATTATTATTCTTTATTTGTATTCCACACACACAATAAAAAAAACAGTACAGAGATAACTTAAAAAACTATATATGTAGGATACAAAAGGCGGCCTTATCGCTTAGCAGCGATCTCTGCCAGGCAACCTTAGGCTTAGGAAAGTATAAAGAAAGAGACTGCAGGTGGTATACTTATAAAATATACATAAATTCAAATAATTACACACTAATACATAAACCAGACTACACAAATAACACCAATAATAACTAAAATATATATCATAAAATAAACTAATATATATACCTACATTAATACATCATAAGAAGAACATAAACAAATAGTCATCTTTAGTTTGTAAAATAATAGGATTTAACGGCTTTTTTAAAAATGAAAATTGATTTTGATTCACGAATGCCAACTGGGAGTGCATTCCACAGCTCTACTGCACGCACTGCAAATGAGTTTTTAAAAAACTTGCTTCGATGGTAAGGCACGCACAGAGTTAGGGCCCGACAAGGTCTAAGCTCAGATTGCACTCCCAGGAATGAAAATTTATCCTTAAGATAGGAAGGAGAATTTTTATGAAATAGCACACAGTACAGAAGAGAAAGAATATGTAGATCCCGGCGACGTCTAATAGGAAGCCACTTGAGTTTCTGACGAAATTCAGATATATGGTCATATTTGCGTAAGCCAAATATAAACCGAATTGCTAGATTTTGAAGTCGCTCAAGTTTATTAAGTTGGTCCTCGGTCAAATCAAGATAGCTTACGTCCGCATAATCGAGAACGGATAGAAGAAGAGATTGTGCAAGCATAATTTTGGTAGGAATTGGGAGAACAGAACGCAGTCGCTGCAATGAACTCAACGACATAAACGTCTTTTTACTCAGTTCCTTGATATGCACACACCACGATAATTCCTTGTCCAAATGTATACCAAGGTTTTTGACCGTTTCAAAATATGGGATGGTGACACCGTTATATACAATAGGCGGCAAATTAGCCCAGTCTACTCTCGAGATTAAACTAGGACTGCCTATAATTATTGCCTTAGATTTAGTCGGGTTAACTCTAAGCCCATACTGTTTGCTCCAAAGTGAAACTGCGTCAAGATCATAATTAATTGCAGACACAGTAGAGCTAAGGTTCTCGAGAGTAGAAGAGCGATATATTTGAACATCGTCTGCATACATATGATAGAGAGAAGAGATAATTTGAGTTATAGAATTGATGAAAATAGCAAAGAGTAAGGGAGATAACACGCCACCCTGAGGTACCCCGGCAGAAACCACGCACCATGACGAAAAGGATTCATCAACTCGAATGCGTTGTTGACGGCCATTGAGGTAACTCCGAAACCAGTCAATCACAGATGGAGAAATGTTAATAGAGCGAAGCGAACCCAGCATAATATCATAGTCAACAGTGTTAAAGGCATTACTGAAGTCAAGCAAAACTACGATTTAATTTAATAATTACTTTATAGTTAAACAATCGCCAAAACTTCGCAAAACCGATAAACAATTTTCGCCGCTGCTGTTACCGTCAAAATTATTTATTCATTGAACAAGAATCGGGTACACTTATAACGTTTATCGGATCAGTTCGGCATGGAAGTTAGACCTCCTAACGACCACGATTCACTGACTATTGGGCGAACTTGCCTCGATATTAGCATAAAACATCAAAACTCGCATTAAAGTGTCCAAAACTCCCCGGCCTCCCCTCGGAGTATTCCCCCTTGCCTCTGTCTACCCTGTGCTCATTCAAACGAAGAGACAGTGGGTGATCGCGTGGTTCAAGTTACAATTCAGGTCTTTATTAAATTAAGTAACGTTTGCTTGGTACTACTGAAAGTCGTTTTTGAGGTAAACTTTTTCGCTCTAACAATTTCGTTTTCTTTTGCAGCTATAAAAAAGAAATCTATGAACTACTTAACAGACACAGCAAGAAAAATATCCCAATATGTCAAAGTTTCTGTAAAATTAGTTCATAACTTTGATAATATAGATTGAGAAGGATAGTAAAAACAGGTTGATAATTTAAAAATCGTTTAAAATATTTTTTTTTTGTGTGAAAAACAAATCAAAATTAATCTACGTTTTCTTTACAATATTATTTATTTTAATTACGGAAATCTATGTACCCACCTCGCTTTTCCTTCTGTGAAAATCTTAGTACCTTTTGACATCTTATAATTATGTTCTCGTTTATTTCTATTATCCTTATTCTTTTTTCATCTTATCTCTCATAACTCGCACCCTACTATAATAAAGTCTATATTTTATTCAGCTACATTAAAATACTTGAACAATAAAATAATTATCATTTATCGTCATAGATTTTATGTTTCGGAAATAATCGGAGGAAAAAACATGACTACGAAGTTTCGAAGTTTTCTCTCTGTATTGTGATGACTACGGTTTATTGTGAAAGTTTTAAGTGATCTTGGTTTGAAACAATAGGTACTTAAAAGTAGATTTTAATTGTTGACTAGCGAACGCCCGTGACTTCATCCGTACCAGTATATTGCAATCTTCCAACACTCAAATTAGTATTGTACCTACGTGATTATTGTTATTTTAGAAATTGGAATGGGTATAGGTTATACTCAGATATTCGATATTGGCCTGGCTCTAGCAAAACTAATTATAATTATATGGTTATACAAAAAAACTACTATTATGTATTATGTGCTTTGTGTTTAGCTAATAACTATCATTAATAGAGATAAATTTAATAAATAAATTCACAATTAACAATTATTCATACCAATATGTAACTATAAAACTATCTCTTATTTAACTGAAGAAATGAAACTGAAGACAGAAAAATCGCAAACATACATATATAATAAAGTGTCGAAAACAAATATCCTTTCTTGAAATAGGTTAAAAATACAATTTAATTTCTGAACAGACTGTCATTTGGCTCGGTCAAATGAAACTTATAAAAGTTACCAGATAAGACAATTCACCAATGAACAGACTTTATTGTCAAAGGGAAAAGCTGACGTCAGAGTTTCGCGGAACGGTAAACATCTAAGGCGGTACGCAGACGAAGTAGCTATGGTTGAAGAAATTTTATTTTTTATTAGGTAAACGGGTAAAAATAAAAAAAAAACGCTTTCAAATCAAATAAAACTTACTTACTTTGATTATTTTTTCCACTTTTTTTCCATATTTTTTGTTCAATAGCGTCGCTGCGGAATTTTATCAAGAAAAGTAAAAAAGCTATCCCTGTATACTAAAGTGAGAGTGTGTAAGAGTAATATTGAAAGAAGAGTAAATGCTGGGAACATGGTGAATGGTGCTCTACATGCATTTATGAATAGCCAGAAAAGGCAAGACTGGCTGTGTGTTGGTGCCCACACTTATGTATGGTAGTGAAAGTTGGGTATGGCGGAAGATGCACAAAAGTAAAATAAATGCGGTAGAGATGAGAGCCTAACCCGCACACACTCCGTGCAACTGTGTGACAGAGTTAAAAATAGTATGATTTGAGAAAAATGTGGTTTAAAGATGTAGTGACTAAAATTGAGAAAGGAATGCTTAATTGATTTACACATGTAGAAAGAATGGACGATAGAAGATTAACTAAAGAGATTTATGTGGCAAGGGTGAATGGAAATGTTGGAAGGGCAAGGCCTAGGCGAATATTCCTGGACCAAATTCGAAAATTTTAAGTAATAGCCAGGTCAAGAGTACCCTAAACCGACGAACTTGTATGAAAGGGTTAATGAGAGTGGAAGAAGCTAAGGAAGTATGCAAGGACCGTGGCAAGTGGAGGGATGTGGTCTCTGCCTACCCCTATGGGAATAAGGCGTGATGTTATGTATGTATGTTGTAACGTTGTATTCACTTAAAAAGCAGGTATTTCATAAAAAATACCTGTTATGATCTACGCGTGAGCTGCGAGGAGTCGAGCGCGGGGTGCGCGGGGTGTGCGCGGTGCGCGGTGCGCGGTGACCTATGCGCCGGTCGGACTCGCATCTCGATCATTCATATAATTTCGTGATTGCCGACAACTGTGTCGAATTAATTAATCCCGGAGTGCTACTTATCGTGCATATTATTTTAATACGCCTAAATTCCCGTAATATAACGGGTAAGTGTTGAAGCAATCTATACTAGCGTTTAGATTTAAGCTTATTGCATTATTGCACAGGATTCACCCATAAACATTTTCATTAGTAGTTACATTTAAATTTTATACGTTAATTGTTCAAATTCTAATTTTTATTTCCAGTATGTACCTAATACTTTTGTTTGAGTTGTGTTTAGATAATTATTAGCGTAATTATAACATAATTACGTTTATTTTCTGAGTAGATTCCTAAATTGTTGTTGTAGCTAGATATAATTATTATTTTTTTTGTAGTAGGTACCTGTTAACACCAATCGTAGATTATTACGTGCATTGTTAATAGGTACATACTTACTCGAACTCATCTCATTTAACATCGATCATTACGCTTATATTCTCTCCTTTTTTTGTAAACTCCGTCTGCCGAAAAGCGCACCGCCATTTTGTTTTACCCTCGTTTGCTTGCGCGTGCGGTTCGGCCAACGGAGAAGGCTTTAACTACACACCCTAACATGCTGGATGTAAATTCCAGGAGCCAGGTCTACGGCTACGCCTTACCTCGGACCCACTCAAGTTAAGGGCCCACTTTACCTCGGGGCCCCAACCTCAAGTCCAAGGCCACGCCTGCCGAAACACCGGGTCTACCTACCTACCTACTCCGTGTTTGAGCGCGACCTACTTCTCTCCGCGTGCAACCTACCTACTACGACAGCGTGCCGGCATCTCGACCGACGCGCGCTGTCCTGACCTGGGCCCTTGGTGTTCCGCCCTCCTTGTGCCACGGAACACACCCCAGAGCAAACCAGGGGAGTACCTGACCCTCAACCGTACACGGAAGCAAAAATAAATGCAGGGCCCACTTTACCCACGGCCCTCTCTCTAGTTAACTTTTTTGTAAAACTTTTGTATTTATTTTTTTTATTAATATATATTTATTCTCGAATCGTGTTGACGTTTCATTCATCTCTCCCGCATGAACGTCACACTGGCGCCTAACGTGGATTCTATAGTCATTTTTTTTGCTTCCGAGGTTGAATGGGTAAAATTGGTGAAGGCGTTTTTTTTTTCATTGTAAAACGTTTCATTTTTTTTGGTTGCTAGCAACTGATGAGTACGTGCATAACAAGGAGGTACCTACTCTGTTAAGGTCTCACCTCTAAATATACCTGTGTACTTTAATTGTTAATTCTTAACTTCAATTGTGTCCATATATTTAATTTGTAATTTTTTTTTTTGACATACCCTAATTATTAGAAAATTTATTACGTACCTACTCATTAGTTGCATTAATTTTGTTTTTGCTTTTTTGTTTTATTTATTTCATGTTTTCTTATTTTTTGGTTGCATTCATCATCACACTCATTTCATTCATTTAATATTTTTTTTATAACCAAAACGTTAAGTAGATTCTTTTATTATTGTAACAGACGGAGTAGTTAGTTAGGTTATAGATTGTTTCACGCTTATCTGTCAGTATTACTTTTATTTATTTAATATTTTGATAATTCTAAATTTCTAATTCTCAATATGGCATACGAAATAAAATTTATGTCGCTTCAAAAGATTGAACTTGAGTATGAGGTAGCTATTAGAGGTGACACTCCAGGGGCTACGGTAATGGAGCTGAGGAAACAAATAGCTAGGAGTAGTCCACTCTATCCCTCAGAGGACATCATAACCAGTCCTTTCGAGCCATCAGAGGATTTAGAAGGAGTTACGACTACCCTCGAAAAAATTAAAAATACCATATCAACTCAGTGCGATAGAAGTACTTTACAAAGGGCTCAAAATTTAATTAGTCATATATACCATAGATTAAATCGCATAATATGTACAGAAAAAACGAAACTTATTTATGAGGAATGCGTAAAAAATTTTAAAAGCTATTTGACAACAATCAATTCGATGATGGACTCCGCCTCGGACCCCTTAGCTCTTTCCAATTCTGTCTCCTCAGCTGCTCCATGCACTTCATCTGCACCAATAAACATATCGGTTTCATGCGAGGGCAATAGTTTAGGCTTATTCTCAAAATTGAAATTTGATGGTAAATCTTGCGTTAGAGGTTTCCTACAACGAGTTAGTGAATTCTGCACAGCACGGAATGTAGAAACCGATAAAGTTCTTAGAAATGCCACCGAAGTATTTACAGGTGATGCTCTTCATTGGTATCGTAGCATCAAGGACTCAATAACTAGTTGGGATGACTTGACAGTTTTATTGGAGCGTGACTTTAGCCAATCGGACTACGATTATAGACTACTTATGGAAATTCGTTCTCGTACGCAAGGCGAAAAAGAAAACATAATTATTTATCTCTCAATTATGTCTGGTTTATTCTCACGGCTTGCTAAACAACTATCTGAAGAAGAAAAACTTGAAATTATCCTTCACAACATTAGACCGTGTTATGCAAACTCTTTGTCTTCCGTCTCGTCAATAAATAGCATCGATGAATTAAGGACCTTATGTCGTAATTACGAAAATATTCAATCACGCCTTGCCCATTTTAAGGAACCACCAAGAGCAACAGCAGATACTTTAGCACCTGACTTTGCTTATTCTGGTAGTTCAACTTGTAAATTTACGTCTAACTCCTATCATAAATTTAATAACTATAAGTTTAATAGAACACAATCAAATAATAATAACCAAGGACATTCTAGTTGTAAGAATTCTCCATCTGATAATAATTATGTTCATTCCATTAATTCTAATAATAATATTAATAATAGTAAAAGGCCTCAGTACTGCGTGCGATGCCGTAGTGACACACATAGTACTAAACTTTGCACTGCTGACAGATCTAAAATATTTTGTTTTGTTTGTGGCCTTGATAATTTTAAAACACCTGATTGTCCTGAATGTGCTAAAAACAGAGTTACTAAATCAAAAAACTAATTTCGGAGAATTGTGTGACAAACAATTTTGATAAAATAGATTGGCAAGAGTGGCTCAAAACAATAAGTTTTTATTTTAAGACCTATAAGATTCACACAATTCTCGACAAAAATTATACTCAGGATAATAGGCCTTATGCTGTCATCCAAATTAACGGACTATCTTTTTCTGGTCTGTTGGACTCTGGTTCTGCTATTACAATTCTAGGTAACGGCATCCACACTAAACTTGAAAGCCTTGGGTGGCCTCTAAACAGGGACAGTGGTACTTCAGTTACTGCAGCTGGAGGCCAATTGTTACAAACGCTAGGCTATATAAATATTCCAGTAGATTTTGAAGGACAATCTCACATTCTAAAAGCTTTTGTAATACCGGAAATTAAACCAGACCTCATTTTGGGCATAGATTTCTGGCGTAAATTCAAACTGTGCCCAAAATATGTTAGCAGCATTCTTACAACTAATGACAACAATTGTAATGACAATGGTGTAGTTGGTGCTTCTCATCAAACCTTTATACAGGGCTACGCGAAATTGTCAGATACTGAAAAACAGCTGTCTGATAATGTTATTAAACAATATCAAGATATTTCTTTTCAAAACAAAGGTCTTGGTATTACTAATCTTGTTACTCATCATATTGACACTGGTGAGGCTAAACCTATTCGCCAACGTTACTACAGATTATCACCCGAGAAACAACGTATTCTTGTTGAACAGGTTGATGAAATGTTACAACTCGACGTTATAGAACCTTGCGAGAGTGCTTGGTCATCACCTGTCCTAATAGTCACCAAAAAGAACGGCCAGCCACGTTTTTGTCTTGATAGCCGTAAGCTTAACTCAGTCACCAAACGCGATGCTTATAATCTCCCGTATATATCTGAGATTCTTGACAACCTTAGAGATGCACGTTACTTATCAAGTATTGACTTGTCGAAAGCCTTTTGGCAAATACCAATTGCTTCTGAAGATCGCGACAAAACTGCATTCTTTGTTCCTTCTAGAGGCACATTTCGTTTTAAACGGACAGCTTTCGGGTTAACAAATGCTCCAGCGACTCAACAAAGACTCGTCGATCTCTTATTTGCTGAGTTTGATCTTAAAGTATTCGCCTACCTAGACGACATAATCGTAATCTCTAAGGACTTTAATAGTCATGTGACTCTGCTTTTGCGAGTATTTAATAAGTTAAAAGAAGCTAATTTAACTATAAATCTTGAAAAATGTAACTTTTTTGCTTCTAAACTTAAATACTTAGGTTATGTGGTTGACAACCATGGTTTGCGGACCGATCCGAGTAAGGTTGACGCGATACTCAACTTTCCTACACCAACTTGCCGCAAAGATTTAAAACGTTTCCTGGGTACTGCAACTTGGTATAGGCGTTTCGTTCCTAATTTTAGTACTATAGCTGGTCCTTTGAACAAATTAACTTCACTCAAAGGTGGTAAAACTAATTTTAAATGGACTACTGAAGCCGAATCCGCGTTTCAGAAACTTAAGGAGTGTCTCGTCACTGCTCCAGTTTTATCTTGTCCAGATTACAGTAAACCGTTCGAGGTCCATACAGATGCTAGTAACTATGGAATTGGCGCAATGTTAACTCAAACTATAGAAGGTAAAGAACATCCAATTGCTTATATGAGCAAATCACTAACAACTGCTGAAAGAAATTATAGTATAACTGAACGTGAAACCCTAGCTGTCGTTTTGGCCCTCGAACATTGGCGTTGCTACATTGAAAACGGTCAGCCTTTTACCGTCTATACTGACCATAGCGCACTTAAATGGTTCTTATCAATAAGTAACCCTACTGGTCGCTTAGCTCGATGGGGCGTTCGCCTATCTGCATTTAACTTTGTGCTAAAACACAGACGCGGTGTTGATAATGTCATACCTGACGCTCTCTCTAGAAGCATACCAGTTAGTACTATTAACATTTCTAACTCTCACTTAACTACTAAAGACTCGTGGTATAAAAATATCTACAACGGTTGTCTAAACGAACCATTGAAGTTTCCTAACTTTCAAATTAAAAATTTTTCACTATTTAGATTATCTAAAAATAAATGCCAACTCGTAAATGAATTCTCCTGGAAGGAAGTAGTACCCTCAGAACTTCGCGATCAAGTCATTGCGGAAAATCATAGCGAACCAACAGCGGGTCATCTAGGCGTTTTTAAAACTTACCATCGTTTAACGTTAAGATACTACTGGCCAGGAATGCATCAAGACGTTGTCAAATTTATTGGTTCCTGCGACAAGTGTCTTTCATACAAGACTCAAAACCATCGAGTTCTCGGAGAGATGGGTCGGCCTAAACAATGTTCGCGTCCGTTCCTGATGATCTCTATCGATCTAATGGGTCCTTTACCTACTACTAAGTCACGTAACAACTATATTCTCGTCGTCACTTGTTGTTTTTCAAAATATTGTTTAATATTTCCAATTAAGCAAGCAACAGCAGAAATAATCACTAAAATCCTAGAGGAAGATGTTCTCCTTGTCCACGGAATCCCACAAACAATCATGATGGACAATGGAACTCAGTTCTGCGGGAAAGTTACAGAGACTCTATTTAAAAAGTACGAAATCCCCAACGTTTACTATACTCCGAAATATACCCCTCAAGTCAATCTAGTTGAGAGATATAATAAAACCATAATAACTTGCATTTCTTCTTTTGTAGACGATAATCATAGGTCCTGGGACTTATTTATCCCTAAGATACAGTTTGCTATCAATAGTTCCATAAATGAAGCGACTGGTTTCACACCTGCATTCCTAGTTTATGGTCGTGAACTCGTGACTAATGGTTCTCACTATATCGATAACGATCTCGGAGATGAAGTCTTGTTTCTACCACGCGATCACTACGCAGAAAACCTAGGCTGTCTTTCAAAAATTTTTGACTCCGTACAATCTCGGTTGTGGCAAGCACATAAAAAGAATTCATCTCACTATAATTTACGCCGTAAATTTGCAGAATTTAACGTTGGCGACATAGTTATGAAGCGAGCTTATTTTCTTAGTAATAAGGAGAACCAGTTCTCTAAAAAACTGGCTCCGAAATTTATTAAGACTAAAATTATTCAGAAGAAATCTCCTTTAGTATATGTTTTGGAAGATATGTCAGGCAAAAATCTAGGTACCTGGCATATCAAAGACCTAAAATCAATTAAATTGCTTAGTTAATTTTTTTTAATTTTTCCCTCTATACTTTCCTCTCTGAAATTTTGTTCTCAGTTGCGTTTCCTCCAGTGCCTGTTGTTTTGTCACCTGATAGCTAATCTCGTACAAGAGTCATGGGTTTACTCTTACAACCCTTGACTCTCCTCCCCTAAAAGGATGCGTCAGTATTTCAAACTATAAATACTGCTGCTTTTATTGAATGTGTGAAGTATGGAAGTTTATGGAAGGCTTTGTGAAAGGTTAGTTGTACTTGCATCCCGGTTATAGCGTTTTAGCGGATTTTATTTAAAGGTAATAAAATCCTTGGTAGGCGAGGGGGATATGTAATTTTATTCACTTAAAAAGCAGGTATTTCATAAAAAATACCTGTTATGATCTACGCGTGAGCTGCGAGGAGTCGAGCGCGGGGTGCGCGGGGTGTGCGCGGTGCGCGGTGCGCGGTGACCTATGCGCCGGTCGGACTCGCATCTCGATCATTCATATAATTTCGTGATTGCCGACAACTGTGTCGAATTAATTAATCCCGGAGTGCTACTTATCGTGCATATTATTTTAATACGCCTAAATTCCCGTAATATAACGGGTAAGTGTTGAAGCAATCTATACTAGCGTTTAGATTTAAGCTTATTGCATTATTGCACAGGATTCACCCATAAACATTTTCATTAGTAGTTACATTTAAATTTTATACGTTAATTGTTCAAATTCTAATTTTTATTTCCAGTATGTACCTAATACTTTTGTTTGAGTTGTGTTTAGATAATTATTAGCGTAATTATAACATAATTACGTTTATTTTCTGAGTAGATTCCTAAATTGTTGTTGTAGCTAGATATAATTATTATTTTTTTTGTAGTAGGTACCTGTTAACACCAATCGTAGATTATTACGTGCATTGTTAATAGGTACATACTTACTCGAACTCATCTCATTTAACATCGATCATTACGCTTATATTCTCTCCTTTTTTTGTAAACTCCGTCTGCCGAAAAGCGCACCGCCATTTTGTTTTACCCTCGTTTGCTTGCGCGTGCGGTTCGGCCAACGGAGAAGGCTTTAACTACACACCCTAACATGCTGGATGTAAATTCCAGGAGCCAGGTCTACGGCTACGCCTTACCTCGGACCCACTCAAGTTAAGGGCCCACTTTACCTCGGGGCCCCAACCTCAAGTCCAAGGCCACGCCTGCCGAAACACCGGGTCTACCTACCTACCTACTCCGTGTTTGAGCGCGACCTACTTCTCTCCGCGTGCAACCTACCTACTACGACAGCGTGCCGGCATCTCGACCGACGCGCGCTGTCCTGACCTGGGCCCTTGGTGTTCCGCCCTCCTTGTGCCACGGAACACACCCCAGAGCAAACCAGGGGAGTACCTGACCCTCAACCGTACACGGAAGCAAAAATAAATGCAGGGCCCACTTTACTCACGGCCCTCTCTCTAGTTAACTTTTTTGTAAAACTTTTGTATTTATTTTTTTTATTAATATATATTTATTCTCGAATCGTGTTGACGTTTCATTCATCTCTCCCGCATGAACGTCACAATGTATACTAAACCAAAATAATATTTGTTTGGTGTATGCCCCTCAAGTTGTTTTCACCGCATAAGCGTTTATTTAAATACTTTAAGAAATTTCAATATTTCAACAATCAATATTGCTTGGTATTGGCGGACGCAGTCGCCACTAGTTTTGATCACATCCCGAGTTATCAACTAAACCAAAAATTGTAAACGGTGAAACGCGGCGTAAAATTTCAAAGCTTTTACACCCCGATGCGATAACAAGCTCTCCCTAATAGATACATTTCTTCAGACTCATGAGTCCCGCCGTTTATCTATTTCAGTAATATGAAAAACACTAAAGTTTTCAACCCATAAACAATATTATTAAGCTTAACTTCTAATATAAGATATCGTCTCTACTAGCCTGTTGCTAAATCATATCATATTTACAGGGAATCTGAGTTACAGAAAAGATGTTACACTAAAAAAAATAAGCCAAACTTCGACTTATCAGCATACAGTATAAATAGCTATACTTAATTTAATAATTAATGTTCTAGGTATTTTATAGAATTTTTCCTGCTAACTGAATCCAGAGCTTAAACTTCGAAATTGTATCGTTTGTAAAACGCCTTAGTGATAGAAAATAAATGGTTTGCAAATTGACTTCTATTATTTCGTGATGACTCAATAGTTTTGAGATAGACGCTGAGTAATAAACAATGTTTTCCATATAATGAGGTAAAAGAAATCATTTTATAAATTAATTTAATTGTGTCGTAATTAAATATCTATTCTTTTATGGGATTTTAGACTAGACACACTCGGAACCCTCGTAAACTTTATTTATATTTAAACCACCATTAATTTACAATATGAAATGTAAAAGTTAAAAAAATATTAATTGAAAATTTCAAGACATATAACTAATACGTTTTGCGTAAATTGGCTTCGGAGTCACGTCGCCTGCGAGCTTTCGTTAAAAATGTTGACCCTTTATATATACTTATATTATAAAGATAGCTTGTTATGCCCATTATGTTCTTTAAAAATTCGTCACATACAAGTTTGTTTTTGTCGCTCTTCAACAGGATCCATAGTATATTATTTTCGTCGTGGGCGTCTGCTAGTAGTTGTATGATATATTAAATTGAGATAAACGAATTTGTACTAGTGAAGCGATGTCTCCTGTCTACATGTCAAACTACCCTTCTATCGTCCCCTTGCTCGGGAAGGCAGTGATTCGTAAAGTTGCAGAGATCGCGTCGCTTAGTATGTGACAAATGCACTTGAATCATTCATACATTTTTCCTGCATTTTACAGGGAGAGGTTTTAGTCTTAATGTGTTTATATATATTTTTTATTTGTTTTGTATATTATATATAGATTAGGTTATTGTAGTGTTGCATTTAATTTTTTATTTATATAACTGTAAATATTTAATTTAATGTACATATTTAACTGTAAATAAATGATGTGTATATATAAATGGCAAATGACTTGACCTACAGTCCAAACCATTGAATGGATTACATTGCAATGCCCGACAGTGGGTTGGCACAGATATTTATATGTCTGAAAAAGCCAATTAGTCACAAGTAATTAGATTGAGGCCATTGACTATTTCCGTGAAAATAGGCCTCATGAGATCTAGCCAGATGTTCTAATTTACTTATGACCAATTTTCAGTTCTGTAACGTCAGGCCCAAGTTTGTATGGGAACCGGGCTTCTTCTTTGGCACGCATATTCTATTATGTTAAAGTCGTGCGTTAAGAGGATTTTCCAAAAGGGGGTTAACGTACACAATCAATTTACACATGGACGAATTCGCGGATGATCTCAAAAAATCAAAAAACCGTATTCATAAAACAAAAACATGTGCTCATTATAAAAGTGAAAACTAACATTGTATCTATGTACTATGGATGCTCAGTTGTAAGGCGGTGCCCAAAAACAAAGTGGTCGCATAGGATACTTTTTATTCCGATTTTTCACAAGAATGTTATCTATGTTAAACCGTATCGCGCAGCCCCTCATACTATTATTCTAATGGCGAAAACTTATGTGTATGTATATTTGTTACTCCTTTATGGCACAACTCCTGAACTATTTTGGAAGAAATTTAGAATGGAGATAGATTATATCCTGTATAATCACATGCGTACCAACATTTCATCCGGGGAAACTAAATAGTTCCCGTAGGTCAGTGATATATCTAAATAGAAGCTGAAGTCATGGATATCAGGTAGTAGAGTGCAAATAATATAATTTGTTTCAAAGTATAACATAGAGGTCAAACTGCGTACGTGTTTTTTGAAGTCAGTTAAAAATATCAACACCTACCCCTAAGTGCATCAGCCAAACGCTAGATAGTCGCGAACAAAATATAAAAATACAAACTCTATAATATGAAAATTGGCCCTTTATAAAAAAAATCTTCTGGAGGAGAAAAGTAAACAATGCACGAATGTACGACGGTATCAATTGCATCTGTTGTGACGGTTTTAGTGAAATCACTCGCCGATCCGTTGGGGGAGTATAGTCGCAAAGTGCGGAACCGTGTTGGGCCATCGAGCCACGAAATGACACCGAAAGCGTTACATGTAGTTATCTACCAGGATATTTACAATAAGGGGTGTTTTTAGGCATCAGTTGTTGTTATAGTTTTGTTATCAGTACATAATTAATAATTGTTACGAAATAAAATCCCTCGCCGCGTCTTACTGTCTTTACACTCCTTCGATTTCTACACAACATCGTTCCGCAACGCTAAATCGCTTGGCGGTACGTCTTTATTGGTAGGGTGGTAATAAGCCAAGGCTGAAGCCTCCCATTAGACAGAATCGGACCAATTCAGAAAATCTTAATCGACCCTGCCGGGAATCGAACCCCAGAACTCCATCTTATAAATCTACCGCGCATACCACTGCGCCACTGAGGCCGTCAAAAGTTGTTCGAGATAAACTCAAAGATTAATAAACGGATTGTCTTATAGACACGAAAGTTACTAAGTATCATCATCATCATTATCAGCCTATTAACGGCTCATTACAGGGCCTCCTTATAGGAGAGGGGATATGGAGCACCCACCACGCTGCTCCAATGCGGGCTGGCGGGCTTAGGGTGATAATGTTCCATTTATTAGCGATCACTATCAGATGTTGATGATAGTGACCGGGACCGACGGCTTAACGTGCTCTCCGAGGCACGGGGGTGTAACACCACCAACTTCCAGACTCCGGGCTTGGAATGTACTGAACATTTCATTGAAGAATGAAAAAGCTCAGAATTATTCCGTGACCCGACCCAGGGATCGAACCCAGGACCTCGTGATCGAAGCCACATAGGGGCAGTCGCTAACTATAATAGTTAGCAATTCTTAAGTCACGTAATTTCGTTTTCATTAACTTTATTTTTTAGGATTTACGGAATACAAAATATGTGGTTGTCATTGATTTGATGATATTTACATTATGTGACTAGTAACACTAAATAGGCTTGCTTATGTTATATTCACGCCCCGCACAAGTTCTGCGTACACAAACACCGAACGTCCGCAAACCACTTACTTAGATTAGAAGCCAAAATATGCTCCAGCCTTAAACATAAACTTTTCGGCACCCACTAAGTATTCTGTTAAGAGGTTTTTAAATTTATTCACCCTTCGATCGGAAGTTTTCCCCGAGTTGGGAAATTTGGCGATTAAATCGACCGAGTGTAGGAAGTTAAGGGTTGAATTTACATAAAGATGGACTGGGCGTATGTAGTATTGTGAACTTCCGGCAGGCTTTACTTCATCCGTTTAAATAATAATAATGCGCCGAGTGACACTTATTCTGAGTTGCTACGTTAAGATGTAACGTCAATTTATTTAAAACGTGATGACGTATTCTGCATAATAACACAAACTAACAGAAGCCCTTGGTTTCATAGGCATACTTTTTTTTTATTTTATAAAAATAGCGAGCAAGCGGATCGCCTGATGTTAAGTGACTACCGCCGCCCATGAACAACTGCGACACCAGAGGCGCCACTGATGCGTTGCCGGCCTTTGAGATGTTTATTAACTCTCCCCTTGAATATCCCCAAATTGTAAAAATGTGGGAACACCGAGGATGGAAGCACGTTCCATATCTTAGAAGTGCGTGGCAGAAAAGATCTAGTATAGCGGATGGTAGTACTGTACCAGGCATCCAGATGGTGAGGATGAAATCTGTTTCTGCGGCGTGAGGTACGGGCAGAGAATCCTGACGGTGGTATTAGACGAAACAGCTCTTCAGAACACTCTCCATAATATAGTATATAAAACACACAAAGGGAACTGACGTCCCGTCGATGTTCTAAAGACTCCAGATTATTAGTTAAGTTGGGATTGTCAACAAGACGAACAGCCCGCTTTTGGATCCGGTCAAATGGAAGGAGTTGGTCCTGTGGTGCCCCGGCCCACAGGTGGGAACAGTATTCCAAATGAGGCCGTAGGCTCGGTTTTGCCGAGCCCTGACCGGCCCGGTTGCTTGGGCCCTCAAAGGCCCCGAAAGCAGAGGAGCAGATTTCTTTTTATAAATTTTTAATATTGATTTTTGACTGCCTCGCTGGTCTATGTGGCTTCGATCGCGAGGTCACAAGGAGTTCGATTCCTGGGACGGAATAATTCTGAGCTTTTTCATTCTTCTATAAAATGTTCAGTACATTCCAAGCCCGGAGTCTGGAAGTTGGAGGTGTTACACCCCCGTGCCTCGGAGAGCACGTTTAGCCGTCGGTCCCGGTAACTATCATCAATATCTGATAGTGATTGTTGATAAATGAAACGCTATCAACCTAAGCCCGACAACCCGCATTGGAACAACGTGGTCAGTGTACGGGTAGCTATATTCCCTCTCCTATAAGGAGGGAGGCCTGGCCCTGTAGTGGGCCGTTAATAGGCTGATGATGATGATGATGATGATGATGATGATGATGATTGTTTTTTGTATATTTTTGTATTATATATAACATTGTTAAAAATTATATAAGAACATGTAAATAAAAATAAATGAGAGAAAAAAGTATGATACATGTATTATAGCGTGTGTATACTCTATACTCTATGGAAGACAGGTAAACTTTGTAAGAAGTATTGAATCGTTCTGACGTTCCGAAGCTGCAGCGTTTAGTTCTGGTCGTCACCTCTCGTAATTCACGCTTCGGCGCCCTGATGAGTGTTCATAAATCATCCGACAACGTATGGGCACCTGCCACCTAACACCTAGTGTGTTAAGAGCTCGATTTGTTATCTTTTGTGTTTTGTTCGCCAACTCACTCTACGCGTTTGTCTTAGAAATGCATCTGTAAATCAACTTTACGTTCAAATATTGCGTACATAAGCAACGTTTATTGTCGACCAGCTTGTTGTTTGTAATGATTTTTTAATATTATAGCATAATACATATCACAATCTTGCCCCGAAGTACCTAATGAATAATCATACTAATATAATATATAAACACCCGGACCTTTTTAAATGAGTTTGTTAAATATACAAGTGTTAACCTGATAAGAGAATCGAACCTATGGCCTTGAATGTAGAAGGAGTATATTACTCCGTCAAGTAGTAATATACTCCTTCAAGTCAAATCAAGAGTTAAATTCCCACATTGAATTAATTTGACGATTTTCTAAGTTGTCACAGTAACGATTAACTGGCATGGTTTAGGTCGCGTGGACTTAGTGGTACTTTCATAGAAAATGCAAAAATTCTTTTCTCTAGGTACGCCATAAAAGGAAACCACTGCATACAGCTTGCTAAAATAGCTACAGTCACTTAGAGTTACTATAATATTTATACATAATATTAGAAGGAGAACTACTACTATGAAAAGATCAATTAGTTTGATTACCTCAACAGTTCTAGCTGAAGCTGAGAACGTCTAGATAGCTTGTACAGGTAAGCAACCCTTGTACAGGTAATTTCAAAGCAAAATGCAAATACCCTTTCAAGGTATGTGAAGTCAGTGCAAACCGCAGGTTCTTTATAAGACGGTCTGAAGTACTCGTGAGGTAAGCGCTCTCCAATTAGGTGCAGCCCTTGAACCGTGCTTGCGGGAGCACGGGCTCACTAGCAAAAGTGTTTAGATGCGCCGTCTAAAGGGTTGGATCTGTCAACTTACGACATGCGTTCCTATGAGCCTTGTTTGCTAAGTCGTCTGAAATAATTGTTAAGGTTATGACTTTTTGGAACTTTTTTTCTTAAGTGAACGAATTATTATTGTTTGAATTATTTATTTCTTCTTGCTTACAGAATGTTAAGAGTATGTAGATAATGTATTTATTAGTATCTACCTAATTAGGTATCATTTTTAATTTGGGTTTTATAATATTATGTTCATTATTTAGTCCCTTTAGTTTCTAAAATAATATTTATTACTATTATACATATAAATATATAGAAACAGCTTTAATGCAGATCGTTCAATAATCAAACATTATCACCCTGAGCCCGTGAACCCCTATGTCTATATCTACAAATCCTCTCGTCAATAAGGATGATTTATCTATTTTCTATTATTTTTAAAAGAATAATATAAATATAAATAATAATAAAAAAACGAATATCTTCCATATATTTTAAACCCTCATTATACAGGTCAATGCTTTTCATCGCATTAAATGTACAGTACTCTGAAATATTTCAAACGAACTTAAGTCTTCAATGGAATTTAATCTCAACTAATGTACGAATAAAGCAGGTTTTACTATCCAGCTATTTACTTATTGGATTTTATACCACATCTTTGATCCAACGTTCTTCAACAGGAAATCCTGTTGGCAAAGGAACTCGTATTCACAAATTAAGTTCGATAAAATATAATACTAGTAAAATAATTAGCCCGTTGTTGGAGAGTTGGTGGTGTAACTCCCCTGTGTCTCGGAGATCACGTTAAGCCGTGCGTTATTATCATCAACATTTGATAGTGATTGTTAGAATTCAATATTTAATAACCTTAAGCCCGCAAACCCGCATTGGACCAGCGTGGTGGGCTCCATTTACCCTTTAAGGAAGGAGGCCTGGTCCTGTAGTGGGTCTTTAACAACTAAGTTACGTAGCTTACTGTCGTATGTATTTAGTGATAAGCTCCTATTTTCCAATTCAAACATTAATTTTATTTATATGTGTATTAAAGTGTTTACAGAGCGAGAGCGAAACGAATTCGAGGCTCACATTATCGAATTCTAAAAGCATCGTTGCATAATAGCGTTCCAAAGGAAGTACCTAATCCAGTCTTCTGTTAAGAATTATTTCTTATTGCCATTGGGAATTTTCTAACAGAGTCTGTGTATTGTCAGACTCTATTTACCTATTACCTTAGGACGAACCAGTTGCCGATATACTCGTAGCATAGCGAGACGCAAAGCTGAAGATAGACGTAATTCGAAGAGCCGATAGTTATTGTGGTTCCAAGGAGATAGAACGGTGATCCCGTACCGATAAACGCAGTGTTATTCTACTCCCTACTAGGTGGTCTGATGAAATCTAGCGGCTTGTAGGTTGCAGCTCGATGTCTTAGAAGAGGCATATGTCCAGTAGTGAACGTTCATATACTAATAATGATGAACGAACGATGCTGACCACAGATAAATATTACAGTCTACAGTCGATGTTAGACCAACGAGATTTTCCACCAAATTATTCCACAGATAAATTATTCCATCTTCCAAAATTATTCCACATACTCAGAAATAAATTAATTTTATTTCTTTCGTTGGAGCGAACGTATATTCGGAATACGAGTTACAACCCTTATGTTTGTTAAGGGATTTCTTTAATAGAACGGAAAGGAACCCTGTGAAACTCTATGCTGTGGTTTAAATTTAAAGCGGCAGCGATTCATCGACCTGTTATCTGAAGACTAGCTTGGAACACGACTTCGTCAACAAGGAATTCAATATTTAGAAAATTCTGAAAAATACTACCTAGCCTAAGTAATTAATATAACATTAGCTATCTGAAACAAAAATTTAATGGAATTGATTTGAAAGTTCAGTCAATATAGGTCTAACCGTTCTAGTGATAAGCTTATTTTGACTCAGCAGACAGACATACAAACAATTTTTTTTTAATTTGTATTAAAAAATGTCTGCATCGTCGGTCCAGAGGTATGTGACTAGGTTCACGAGGTCCTTGATTCGAGACCTAAAAAGCTGATAAAAAGTTTTTTTTAACAAAAAAGCATATTATACTATATCATATGAAGTCGGTGCCAGCAAGTTTAAGGAACATTTATTTAACGTAGTAAAGCAGTTTGTCGGTTCTAGGTAATGTCCTCAAAGTAGAAACCTTGGCTGGCACAGACTCCTAGATATGCTTAAGTAAATTAAGGCAACTAAATGACACAATTATTTTTTACTTTTTAGTCGCTTTGATTCGGTTCTATTTGTTGTTAAAAATTTCGTTCTTACTTTTTAGTGATTTATCGCTACGTAACGTATTCGTACGATACTGTCACTATGTAGTATATTATTCGGCACTTGTAGCCAAAAAGCTACCAATACTTACACAAAAACCGAAATCGCTGCAAGTGTGCCAATAAAATTTGAAGAGTTTTTTCAATTTTCCCAGGATATCATTATTAGATCCTAACATGATGACAATGGGACCACCTTGGAAGTGTGCCCTTTCTGATAAAAATTAAAAGAATTATCAATATCGGACAACTCTGTAAAAAGTTATGCGTGTCGAATTGAGAATCTGCTCCGTTTTTTTTCGTTGGTTAAAAAGATCAACCGCTTACATCTTATTACTTGTATTGAACCCCAATGCAGGGTAATGTCTGTAGGTTCTCAATTATTAAACAATGCAATCGTGAGCTCCAACCCTATAGCGTTAATACTTGAATACCTACTATCTGGGTCACGGACATGAGTGCTGTTCCAAACGTAGCTCTCTATACAAATTATTTAGTTATCACGCTCCTTGCGAGGCCTTTTATTACGATATACACGGTTTGACTGTCTCGTAGGTCTAGAGGTTAGCCTGCGACTACGAGGTCCTGGGTTCGAATCCTAGGTCAGGCTATGATATATTGAGCTTTTCTTCACAGAATGTTTTATTTAACCTGGAGTCGAATGTTACACTTTCCGTCCTTACATTTTTGTTTATTACGTTTTTACCTACAGTGTCCATTGAAAGTGTATCGTCAATTAAAACTCTATGGCACAGTGGTATACGCGGTGAATTTATAAGACAGAGGTCCTGGGTTCGATTCCCGGCTAGACAGATTGAGATTTTTCTGAGTTTGTCTTTGCCTGGCTGGTGAGAGGCTTTCACAGTGGCTAATTACCACCCTACCGGCAAAAACAAATCGCCAAGTGATTTAGCATTCCGGTACGATGTCATGTCGAAACCGAAAGCGGTGTGGATTCCATCCTACTTCTAACATGTTAGTTCGCTTCTATCTTGTAGTCGCTAAATAAAAGAACATTGTAGAGTCAACATTTCCTGAGGATGCTCAAGTTTTATAGTGAAACGTAGTGTGCAACAGTTTGATAACACCTTACCGTGGCGCGGTATCATAAGGATATATACGAGAAAGAGTATTCTAAAATGATAAATAAAACAAAAACAAATTTCATTAAAATATTTACTTCAAAAATTTTAAATCACTACTAAAATCATTTGTTTTAATATCCCTTAACCAAACAATACATTACATTTTCTATTTGGTTCATATTATTATAACTATACATAACTAATTATGTTTTGAAAACATTTTCTTTTGATATTAGCACTTTTACATGATTGTGGCACTAAGGACCTAAGGACGTGTTCACACTATTACTTTAAATGAAAACACAGAAGTAAACAATAAAATATAGTTTTTTTTTTATAATAGATATCTTTATATTTGTTTGTTATACTAAAAATATACAAAAACCTTCATATGTAACATAATATATGGCAGTGTAAAAATTTATACTAAATTTCGCCGCGAATTCAGAGCTTTGTGAAAAATTTTGTTGTTAGTATAGGCTATGATTTCATTTTTGTTTAAGGTTATGGCTTTAATTTATTTTATTAACGTTTTAATACCCAAATAAACATTTTTCGATATTTTTCTGTATAAAACATTTAAGTAATATTCTTCTAAGCTTTATTCCTTTTAAAAAAAATAATAAAAGCGACAGTGATTAAATAAATTTGCTTAAAATTTTTAAATATTTGTTCTGTGTAAACACATCCTTCACCGTGAAAACTCAAAACTTAACATGGTTCATACAATACAGCTCAAATTTCACATTGATCATAAAATTTGATAGTGCTTGTAAAATAATTTCTTTTTTGAAATTATTCACATTTAATTTTTAACAAATTTTCTTGCATAAATATCGAAATCAGACGGTAGGTTGGTATATATAAAATCATAATCTATATTATTCTATAATAGGTTTCCTATTTTATTCGTAATACAACAATTTTCGATACAAAACCAACTTAATCTAACCTAAAAATATTATATGTCAACATCAGTTCTCTTCTAATTAATTTGCTTAACGAGCTACTCCAACAGTTTTGTTTTGTGTATAATATTATATTTGCTACAGTTTTTTGAGTGTTTTTGAGTTTTTCTACACAACAAAAAAAAATTTCAGAGTAAAAGTACTGATCGAATAATATGCACTTAAAGTTCATTATTAAAAATTGAATTTATTATTCTAGCATGTGAGCAAAGAAAGACCAGGAACTGTGCTTTAATAAACTAAAAAAGTTAAACTAGCCAACCCGTATTGGGACAGCGTACTGGGTCTACACACCATATCCCCTCCTCTACATGAAGGCCTGGTTGTAGTGGACCGTTAATATGTTGTTATTGATGTTAATAATAGTTGATGGAACAGGCATTTGGTCCACCTGATGATAAGTGAAAAAACAACGCGTATAAAAAAGCAATAATTTGCAGTATACTTTAGCTAGGTACACGTTCTACTTTTGCGTTGCTTAGCGCCTTTCAACCTGAGACAGCTATTATGTGTTTCTAATTATATGGACGAGAACACTCCTCAAACCAAAATAAGTATAATATACTTCCACAAGCGATCTCTACTAAAGTTCCATTTCTCCTAAGTAAGTATAGCATAGTTAGTGCCAAAGTATTCGATCAGCTATAAAGTTTAATGCTTGTTTAAAATTTCTAAGCGTAGTGTTGTTGAAATAACGTATGCAATGACTAGAGTGAAAAAATAGACTTAAAAAATGTCAGTCTAATTATTAGGAAAACAGCGTCTCTCGACAACAGTCGCGCAATCGATCCTAGACATCTCCCTAAATATTCTCGATAAACTCACTAACATACTCACATCGTTGTTCCTACATATCCAAAGATTTAGAATATTCTCCGTAGGAGAACAAGTATTAGAGAAATAATAGTAGAATGCCGAAAGTTTCAACTTCTCAGCGAGCAGTCTCCAATCGTTGCCTTTGGTTGTCTGGCAATCCAATAGTTTACAAAGAATAATTCGATCGGATTTCGTTAAAATGTTAGATCTAAAATAGTTATTGTCCACAGTAAAACTACTCCTCCGAATGCCATTGTTTCTATAAATGTAATCGTATCGGCTCTCTTTTTTTGATAAAGAAGAATAGTTGAATGGATTCTCAAGGATATTAACGCTGTAACCCATATCCAAACCTGAGTAGCTGAAACGTTTATTGCAATTGAAATTAGAATTAATATCGTTTGCTTTCATATTAAAATTAACTGAACAAGATTGTTTTTGCTTTTGATAAACCGTGATATTTAAATCTAGGCTATTCATAACTTCGGTTTGTTGGAGGATGAAGATACAGTGTAAAGAGCTGACGTTCATATTCCACAAGTGGGCATAGGATAATTCCTGGTACTTCCCTCCAGATTGAATCTTCCACCCAACACCCACATCCCTAACACAGACACATAAATCCGAGCAATTCTCTTCAAAGTAAATTGTTTTCGGATCACAAAGAAGGAAACCGCCCGTACGCCGTTCACTT
This sequence comes from Mycalesis mineus, assembly GCA_034621355.1. Classification (NCBI taxonomy): domain Eukaryota; kingdom Metazoa; phylum Arthropoda; class Insecta; order Lepidoptera; family Nymphalidae; genus Mycalesis; species Mycalesis mineus. Next base: position 15,836,933 of record CM067887.1, on the reverse strand, counting down.
TCGTAACATTCATAAAATGCGTATGGCGTATCGTTAAACGCGTGCACGTGGAGATTATAGTAACCATCAATCCGTTTACTAAAAAATAGAGCTAATTTTAACAATTTGGCATCCGATGCATTAAAGCTCCTACCGATAAGAACATAGTCACTCAAGAATTCACAAACAAGAAACACTTTCGCATGATCCACTTGTGCAAAAATAGGAGTGCCGGGTGTTTCTTGATCTAGAGTCAGCACTTTCCTCCATTCTCTTGAATTTATTTCTTCAGGTTTTTGTAGAATAGAGAGCATCCAGCCTGAGTTCTTAAGTGCTGCACAGTGTGGGAATGTTAATACAACTCCTTTGCAAAAGTGGAAGTTTTTCGGTCCGCATCTTATTACGGGGCTCAACTGCGTTTCACCTAAGATTACAGAATAATAACCATTAATTTTCATTTTTCAAAGCGTCAAAGTTACTGGGATTTGCTATTGATACTGCGTCAGGGTCGAAATTTTAAAGAATCCAAAACCAAAATTACTCTTTATAATAGCCTTGTACGTGGTCATTTGGAGTACTGTAGTGTTATTTGACGTCCGCATTACGCTACCCACTATTCAAGGCTGGAGCGTGTTCAAAAAAGATTCATGTGGCATCTATCATACTCGGCAAACATTTGTAAAACAGTACTTTCGTATAGGAATAGACTTAAATATTTTAAATTAATAACCCTTGAGCAAAGAAAGGATTTGCAAGACTTAATATTTTTATACAAACTACTGAGAAATAAGTTAGACTGCCCTAGTTTATTAAATTAAATAAATTATAGAGTGCCACATAGATATCCACGTTTTGCTATTACTCCACTTGTTCCTCCACGCACCAGGACAGTATTTGGCGCCAACTCCACGATCCCTCGGCTTTGTAAATTGTATAATAGTCGCAGTGGGCTCTTGGACATTAATGTAAATCCGCCAAACACTTTTCGCAAGCTGATCATCAGCAACCTAGTAGGCCAAATATGACAGGCTGGCTTGTTTTGCTGAGTTTTACTTTAGTTTATTTTATAATATATTTTTCAACTTTTTTTTTAGATTATAATTTTTTAGATGTATTTCTTTATTAGTGTGTACATTAGATATGTAATAAAGTAATAAATATAGTTTAAGTATTTGTTTTGTAATAGAATTATATAAAAGCGTGTACAAAAGAGCAAGCAATGTCTGCTTTAATAGGATTTTGCATACGTTAGGCATGTTACTTTAAGTTATAGATGTTATGCAAGTGAAATTATGTAAAAATCACTAGCAGACTTAATAAATAAATAAATAAATTCAAGTAATTTTAATCTACATATAATAAGCATATATTAAATAAATTTTGAGATTGTATCTTGATCTTAAATGTTCGCAATATTAACCAAAACGGAAGCCAGTTATCTACTCTCTGAGATATATTTAACATTTTCTATCGGGGTTACCCTCTAGATGCTCTAGATCTAAAAAGTCTAATTTCAGAACTGTCTGGGTCAAGTTACACTTATATAGAACTGTTAAAAGATAGATCTTAAAATTAAAATGGTCAAAGTTATTGTCCAGTTTTCTGTAATAAATAACTAAAAATCTGCTATTTGATAGTCTCGGCAGATGAAGAATAAGAAAAACCCAGAATATGTAGTCAGTCTATGTTGGGCTACATACAAAAATAGTACAAAACTACACGAAGTTCGCACCAAGTCTGTCTCCTAACAACAATATACTATACAAGTATTGGAAAAAACCTCAATACATTTTTTCAACAATATACGAGTATCCAAATAGCGTGAAAACGGCATACACGGTACCCCGAATATACATTTTAATAAGCGTACCTTCTTGTAAGATCGGTTTATTCCATTCCTCATCAGTGACCTCTACGGAGAAGAGTTCCTCGCCTTTCTCCACCACACCGTCGGGAATGAATAATCTAACTCCACATTTCTCCAAATTAAGCCAACCGCCATCACTGTTAATGATTTTGGATGTCGCAGTTTCCAAATATTGGGAATTCAGAAATTTAGAGTCTACAGAAGCATTGTTTTTAAGCGATGGCGACATTTCTACACTATCGTTCCCATACGACGAACCTGCTGTAAGTTAAGATCTAGATTATATTAGTGACAAGTTTCTAGGACAGTGCAGTGAGTACAGGTAGACTGAATGACAAGTATGAATGGACTTTAATGCCTCTCTCGTTAAAATCTTGCCCACGTCTACCGCTAAGTAATTATTATGAAGTAGTTCACAGTAAAATATTAGTTACTATATTCTGCATTAAATTATATTCTTACAGAAATAAGTTGAATATGACAGTGATTTTAGAACTATGGCAATTGTTTTTAATATTAAGTAACAATTTCAATGACAAAAAAGTGTTCAAAACTTGTGCAATTTTCATATTTGCCAGTAAGTCATCCCACAACGACACGTGGTGCATGATCAGTGAACTCACAGCTCAAAAAGCAGCTGGAGTCAGAGCGATCTGACTCCTTATCCTTGCAAGCGTAACTTTCTGCGCCAAGAGCCCTTACCTCTCTCTCGTGATCTATTGGGGAGATATAACTGTAAAATTAAAATAAAATATTTATTAATATTGAAGATACTAATGATATTATAAAGGAGTTGAAAATATAAATATGTTTGATTGACAAAGACTTGAAATTTTGGCAAAATAATTTCTATTTTAACGAGATAGCTTTATTGTAAGTTCTTATTGTACAAATTAAAAGAGCCCAAACTCTATGGGTTGGTATCATTTTGTAACAGGCAATTTTCAGCTCTTTTATCAAATTAAAAATCAATCGAAAACAAGGAAGGGAAAATCTTTAGTGTCAAATCCTACTAAAAAAAGGTTAATTAAATCATAATTTACTATTAATTTATTAATAAATAAGATTTTACGTTTCTTTCCTAAAAGATTTTGGTAATTCTTGAAAAGGTCAAAGGTTTTAAAAAATTCTTAAAAAATAGATTGATATAAAAAGGAGGAAGAGAGGAAATCAAAGTTATTGTTAAAACACATTAGCAATACGCAATCAGTTATCGCATTCCAAAATGGCGATCACAAAGCACTATAATTATTGCGGCTAGCGAATTCGTACACATTTTATATATTTTAAAAGCGATTGCGGAAGTTATTTGCATAATTATCTGTAATTTCAGCAAATCACAATATCGAATTGATAAAAGACCATCAGTTTCCGATATCTGCATCCAAATCTATTTATATGTTAAATAGTTCTGATATCCTGCAATTTTAATTAGTATAATAACCTTAATGATGCGAACTGCCGGCTTATTTAGGATTATGTTCACACAACACGAATTTTATCAAACGGTTTGTACAGTGCATTTGCAACTCAAAAGACTTATTATTGTTTGAAAAAGCGTACTTTCAGAAATGGACATAAAAATTATATTAATGAAAATAAAAAGTTTGAATCTATTTTTTTGTTTAAATTTCTATAAAAAGGCAACTTAGAACTTCAGTGCAAAAAAACTGAAGAAGTTTTTGCCATTATCCGTGTTGCTTAATTTAGTGGACTATCCAGTGGCTCCACTGAAAAACTTTCAGTTCTAATTAAATATTAATTATTATGTAATTTAAATATTAATTATCACATTATCATTATCAGCCGTTGGACATTTCAACACTATTGAACAGGAGTCTTGTAAGAACTTCGAAAGCCACAGTCTTGAGTTGCCTATAAAGTTGAATTATTATGTTTCAGCTTTTAAAAACCGTTTATTATTATAGCTTCAATTCTCCGTGAGAATATCCAGAATCAGGAACAAATTATACAAAAATAATCCGGCTGGTACTTTCAAAAATTAGCTAAAACGAACAAGACAGGTAGACAAAAATTTTAAACATTGATTTATTTTATGTAATTACTGTATTTACGTTCATAAGCATTAAATACAAAAAATATTAATTTATTTGTATGGATAATAATGATACCTGTTAGCCAACTGCGGCACTTCATATAGATGCTCATTGCGGGTGTTGGTTGAAGTGCTTGTTTGTCTGTGCGTTCGTCTGGAGTCTACTGTGTGGAACTCTTCGTGTATTGTCAAATCTGGCTGGTTTGTTAGTGTTCTTTTTATTACATTCCCAAAATAATTTGTACCTGATGAAAATACTTTTTTTACTAAAAATTCTTCAATTAAATTTAGTTGCTTATATTATCTGAAAGTGTCTAGTAATGATTTATCTATTTAATATGTTTTAACGAGCAATTTTAGTCTTTGCTCGGTATTTAGCTAGATCGATTAATCGTCCTTGAAACCCCCTTACATACAAAATTACCTAGGGGTTGATCGTGTAGGGGTGACAATTTAGGGTTGTATGTATTTTTTAATGCCACATTCTAAAAAAATTGTTTAAAATAATACAATGTTAGGGGTGGACAACCCTTATCACTTAGGGGTATGAAAAATAGATAGTAGCCGATTCTCAGACTTACTGAATATGAATATAAAATTTCATAAAAATCGGCCAAGCCGTTTCGGAGGAGTATGGTAACTAACACTGTGACCCGAGAATTTTATATGTAAGACTAGAGGTCGCCTGCGGTTTGACTCGCGTAGTTCCCGTTCATGTGGGAATTTAGGGACAAAATGTGGTCTATGATTTATTCTGATATGTAAGCTATTATATTGTGAAGTTTCATCAATATCCGTTAAGCATTTTTTGCGTAAAAGAGTAACAAACATCCATCCATTCATCCTAACTTTCGCCTTTATACTATTAGTAAGAATAATTGCTCGTTTAAAGATATTACATAGATTAGATAAAAACTACGTCAATTAAAATAATAACAATCATTTTACCTTGCAAATTATAAAAAATAGACTAGGCTGATTCTCTTCGTGGCGTTCACTGCGATCACATCTCTCAGTCGTGACTCAGATCACGCCAGATTTATTAATCATTATTATTGATAGCTCATTAAGTTAATATTTTATTGAATTGCTTATTATTGGTCATCGTTGTGATTATTCTTTAGTTAATTTGTCGAATTATTGATCGGATGTAACAAACAAACATCCCTAAATTTGGATGGTCAGGGAGAATAACTTGAACAGAGGAGCTGAGTGTTGACGGCCGTCACTAAGAGATCTCTTTAAACCTACACCCGTGTCATAAGTCTCGGGCTCTGTTCGGAGTTTTTCTCTCAGCCACGCGATGGGCCCGGCACCCGCACGGTAAATCCTTTGAATGCTAAGATATTCGTGTCTCTCAATTTGAATATGATTCCAGTCTTCGTACCTGCGTCCAAAAGATGTCGCCGCCATCCGACATATACGCTCTTCATATTTCCTAAATAAAATAAATACTTTAAGGCTACGATACATTATGAGGCCAAACTGAACCGATGAACATGCGTCAGTTCAGCGTGCTCGGGTGTGTGCATGTACAGGAAAGGATCAGTTAATTCCTGTTCACTGCAATTGATTCAGTCACTCCGGTCGCCGTATGTGCACAGATCGTGAGGTCGTAACATCCATACACGGTACGCATTTGTATCATGAAACGAACGACACTGAAGGTAAAACTCCTCATGTATGGTAGCCTTTAAAAACAGAGTTAATTTTATTCACCTGGTGGTGGTTTAACGTATGGAGAGTCATCAGCCATTCTTATCTTCATGTATTTTATACCCAATATAACAACCACAATAAATATTAGAAATGCTATTGTCAGCGCTATTAGCAATGACCAATATGAAGACCCTGAAATATAATTAAAAATATAACTTTTTATTCACGAGTTAGGCCTTGATACAATCTTGTGAACGTGCAGCCATCGTTCATCGATTTTATTTTAATGAATAGTTACCATCGTGTATAATATCCGATTTCGATGTCCTAACACACAACGGACACTGGGCAACTTGATAATCTTTGCCGAGGCAAGCGGTGCTTGTAATACACCGCCTTCTTCTTGTGTGGAGGCAGTCGGAGTCGCATCGAGACCATTCAGACCATTGGGACCAACGACCTGGGACCAAAACGTTTTGTTAACCTTTGGGGTGCCTGGTGTGTCTATACATATTATGTGTGATTTTGAAGATAAAAACACAAAAAAAAATACATTTTGTTTACGAGTCCGATAGACCCAACAGGTACGCCGTGTGATTATTTCCCACCAGAGGGTTAATATTTTTGACGATAGCTCTAACACATTGAAAAAAAAAGTTGTTGAAATAAATTGAGCAAAAGGCAACTTGCTAGTAAAATGGAAGTTCAAAGACAAGTCATCGATGGCAAGCTTTGAGAACTTTTACGCGAGTTTAAGTTAAAGTATAGTTCATACCCAATACTATGTCAGACGACTCATCAGCCAACTCATCCAAATTATCCACGTACACGTCTGAAATGCAGCCAAAAAACATATGTTAATATAGGTAATTTAGTTAAAGACATATAGAGGTGGAAACCTTGGATCGCACCTACTTCTTAGATATGGTTAACTAAATTAATGCAACTAAATGATGTAACTATTTTTTACTTTTTACTGCGTTTTGAAGTCGGTTTAATTTTTTATTACATTTTAATTTTTTTTTAATTGCTGGAGTTATTTACGCATAATAGGTAAGTTTAATAGCCTAGTTTATATAGCTATTGTGAAGTAGTAATAACCAGACTGAGGTAAAATAAAATCGCTGTTCGAGCGGGCCGGGAAAGTACATTATGGTCTGATGTCGCTTTTGATAGCCACTGAATCTTCACTTCTAAATATTAAACAAATTCGAAATAAAGAAAAATCACGGTTAAATACTCCAAATTCAAAAGCATACTTACCTAGGTCACAATCTAGGCAGTCCTGGGTCTTTTGAACACTGGGTCCTATGCAAGGTTGACCTCCATTCAACGGGCGGGGTGATGTGCAGGTCCGTATTCGTCGTCTGCCACGACCCTCACGATGTTCCCGAACCTGACCCGCGCAGAAACAGTCTGCCCATGTAGACCATGACGTCCATCCTCCGTTCACTGAAAGAATATCTCCAATGTAATAAATCTGAAGGTTTACTACAAGTTAGGCCTTGACTGCAATCAGATCTAATAAAGGGAAATGATGATGCAATCTAAGATGGAACTTTTGACGACCTCCGTGGCGCAGTGATATGCGCGGTGGATTTATAAGACGGAGGTCCTGGGTTCGATTCCCGGCGGGGCAGATTGAGATTTTTCTTAATTTGTCTTGGTCTGGCTGGTGGGAGGCTTTCGCCGTGGCTAGTTACCACCCTACCGACAAAGACGTATCGCCAAGCGATTTGGCGTTCCGGTACGATGTCGGGTAGAAACCGAAAGGGGTGTGGATTTTCGTCCCACTCCTAACAAGTTAGCCCGCTTCCATCTTAGACTGCATCATCACTTAACATTAGGTGTGATAGCAGTCAAGGGCCAACTTGTAGTCGATAAAAAAAAAACTTTTTAGGAGTAGGGTGGATCCTTATTTCATTTGGTTTGTACACGGCATCGCTTGGTGTCTTTGCCAGTAAGGTGGTGACTAGCCATGGTCAAGAATAGCCAACCAACCAGACTTAGACAAATAAAGAAAGTCTCAATCGGCCCAGTCGTGTCTTCATATAATATAAGTCCAGCGAGCATACCGAAATGTCACGGAGGCCGAAAGACTGTTAATACTTAGACAAGCTATTATTCATATTGCTATGCTTTTTACGAGTTTTGGCAGGCTTCAGCCGTGGCTAGTTACCACCTTACCGACACAGGCGTGCCGCTGAGTATTTTAGCGTTCCGGTACGATCATGTAGATACCGAAATTTCATTTTTACTCCTAACAAGTGAGCCCGTTTTCATCTTAGATTGCCTCATCATTTACCATCAGGTGTAATTGCAGTCAAAGGCCAACTTGTAATTAATAAAAAAAGAGAGTCGATAATGACGTTTTACTATTGAACATTATGAACTTAACATCTGAATGAAACGAGCATAGACAATTCTGTGTAACTCTGGGTGATGAACTGTCGCTTATATTCGTATTAGTGTAGCAATAGTAAATAAAATATTTTGTATACCACTTAAATTAAACTAGTTCTTAGCTCACCAAAAACAGTAAGAAGCGCCGGTTCCGACATCCTTTTTCCGGCTAAATTTTCTGCGACGCAAGTGTAGTTAGCCATGTCCTGGAAATGACTTATTGTTGTAGACCTTATTTTAAGCTCATATCTACGACGAGATGGGATCTACTATTACTCATTTATTTCTATTTACATTTCTTTGTAATTTTTATTGTTTAATAATACAAATAAATACAACAATAAGCTCATGAAGCTACCACGATTTTGCGTGTGCGTCGAACATGTTCGCCAACGCTAGAACTCCGGATTTCTTTGCGGTGATACGTGCGACAATCGCCTCTTTTTGGGAGCGCGTACGTAACACTTTCAACGAAATCCTCAGAGCGATGCATGAGGACCTGGACGTCGATATCTTCCGGCGCCGGGTAAAGCAGCATCACAGTGCGAATCGGAAGTAAATGTAATTTAAATTTTGCTTCTAAATGTTTTTATTACCTAGTTTTAAATTTAAAAATTTTAATAGATTGAATCATAATTATAAATAGAAATAAAAATTATTATAATTGTACCTTTTGTAAATTCAAAAAGTTTTTATATGGGTTATTACTATGCCTGAAATAAAGATTATTATTATATATATTGTTAGAATTATTTTTGTATAACCTGACTTAGAAGGACAGTGACATGGGCTAATCTGTATTATATTCTGCTATTATTTACTTACTTGTAAGGACGCCTGCTTAATAACTAGATCGCCATCTTTGGAAAGCTGAACATTATCATCGGGTACTACAGGAGCGTCATTCTTCAGCCAATACAATTGTGCGAAGGGAGCTGCTTGGGGCGGCTCACATCTGAGCGTCACTGGCGTGTGCTGTTTAGCGAGCTGCGACTGCGGTGCCACTGAGAAATGCTTCTTTATATCTATGAAAACATTTAACATGGTTTACTTAATGTGTTTCGGGAAGTTCACTTAGTTTTTGTAGTAGGGGAAACCAAGAGGAGATTTTTGGTAATACTCAAGCGCAGGAGATGAAGATAAGGCAGGATTATGTTATTGAATAAACATTTTATGTTATTGAACACCTACACCAAGTATTTCCTATGCAGGACGCACGTTAAATTATTAAAAAATGACGATCATCAGAAAGACTCAAAATGCGTGTCAGATTACGTTGATAGACCATAAGCCCGTAATAAGGAGAGCTTCGTAATTTTATAAACATTGATAGAACTTGTCAACTCATGTTTCTATTACTCGTATAGGCAAGTATGATACGCAACTTTGGACTTTATTTCATGGTATCTTTAGAAACTAGTATGCTTTAAGTGTCCAGACTCTCAATAATCCAAGTATAAAACGTATAAAAAGTTTTGAACTATTATTTACACGAATCATATCCTCACAAGTCAAGCATTTAGCTTCACGGCAAATCTTCGCCAGACACCGTTAGATATTTTTTATCGGAAACATATTGAATTTTTTATTCTTATAGGAGCTGACACACTTTTATAAAATGACTAAGGTATGAATATAACAGGTTCTCTATCTATAAGTTTATAAGTTTGGTTAATTTTGAGCTTCAAAATGCAATTTGTAAACCTCCCATGCTCAGAAGTCAAGGTCAAATTGTCAGATTTTTGATTTGAGTGTACATTTCTAAAATCTGACAATTTGTAGTTATCTTAATTTGACGTCCTTGTTGAATATTTACATTAATCTAGCTTTTATAATAATTTAACCGATTGCGCTAAACGTGTGCCACTCATTAAAAATTAGAAAAATGCCTTATGTGCATCTGCCGCGCTAGAGTATATCAAAAATTCCCCACCTTGGGCTCCCCTACTGTTAATGTAGTAGTAAGCTTGCAGCACTATAATTGCCTTTGTATGTGTTCATTTCTGACTCGATAACGCAGAGGTAAACTGAGCAGAGCTCGCTCGACCCATCGCTAACTGAGTGACTCTGAACGGTCGGTACGTCGATTTCTTTGAAAATGTAATCGTGTACATTTCTTATAGGATTAAAGCGCGTACTAACGTCTAATTGCTTTATGCATTGGTACCTTACGCTTGACAACTATCTTGATAATAGCATTACAGGTGTGTCTTAGGCGTATCTAATCTCAATAAACTTTCGCTTGCTTGCCTCGTTGGTATTATGGTAAACTTATGTGGTTTCAGATCACGAGGTCATATGTTCGAGTCCGGGTCTAGGTATGAAACATGGAGTTTTATTTATTTCAAGAAATTCTCAGTTAAAATTCTACACACTAATTACTGAAAATTTCTTAGACGATAAATTCAGTATTTTCCATAACCTGCCCCAGAACTCGATCCCAGGACCTCGTGATCTAAAGGCGTATAGGCTAACCACTGGACTAACGAGGCAGCCAATCACTTAAGCATTAATAGTTAACTCACAAGCAAGCTCAACCGTGGCCGGTTGACTCCTAATTTGTCCTCTACTCGTCCAAGCGAAGCAGGAACATTGGTATTTTTCTGTGCCAAAGTACTCCTCCACTTGTTCCCTCGTAACTTTGTATTCACCCTCAATAATTCTAACTCCGGTTTGCGGATCAACAAATTCGAAGTTTGCTGCCTGTGTTTTTATTCCATTGCATTTGAAATAAACCTAAAATAATATGTGGTGTCATTTATTTCTTTAAAGCTATCAATGTTATCAATTCACTACTTATTATAAAAAAGTGGGGACTTTGTCCGCGTTGACGTTTGTTACGTAACTGTCTGTCTGTTTGTTCGAAATAAATTCAAAAAGTACAAAATTAATCTGCAGTTTTCACAGAGTGATTCTGGACGAAGGCTTGCACTACTCATATATAAATATAAAACAATTTTTTTATTTAATTCTTATTATTCAAAAATAAAATTTATTACAAATATAACATATTATATTTTAATATATATTTAAATATAATAAATGTATGTTATATTGTAACCGTAGTAAGGGATAAAATATAATAAAAGCTTTAAAGAACCTACCCGACGCAAAAAAGCAATACCGAATCGACGACTTTTTCATAGCGCCTGATACATACTAAAGTCTATATCTCCAAAACTGCTAAACCAATTTTGATGCAAGCTGCACTTTACCCTAACTTAGACTGTATCTAATTCAACTAAAAAGATTATTTGGCATTCCGATTGTAGGCTTTGAGAAGAACAGAAATCGGTTAGAAATGGTTATCTGAATGAACTTACTTCTAGCGCGTTTGCAGCACGACACTTAAGTGTAGCCGGTTTGTTCTTCACGACATATGTGTTCTCGGGTTCCAATAAAAAAACGGGTAAATTGTCTTTAGCTGTGTGCAGTGGTATTTTGTCATCGGGCAACACGTCTTGCGAGTCGCTGCCGACTGTAACTACATCGGGTGAATCTTTGTAATTCGTCTCTTTGTTGTCATAATCGTAATCTAAGTAAGAATGGTCTGTTTCATCTTCTTCTTCGTCTTCCTCGTTGCTTGAGAATATCGGCGGTAGGAAATAATCTTTGCCTTCATTGTCAACGTTCATCAGAAAATCCAAAGATTTGCCATCATCTTTGTAGTCGGTTTTGACTAAGCTATCATCTATACGATGATTCGTATCTAAAATATACACCAGTCTACAAGTTTTATTTATTTACGCTGAATATCAAACTTTCAAATTTGAGCTAACTATATTTTTTTTCTAGGAAATATCTGATAAAAAGAATTGTGATTTTAAAAAATAGATCAGTTTTTTATATAAACAAGCTTGGCAGTATTAGCCTGTAACTGGGAAGTTATTAGCCAAAGTATTACAACAAAATAGATCAGTTTTTATATAAACAAGCTTGGCAGTATTAGCCTGTAACTGGGAAGTTATTAGCCAAAGTATTACAACAAAATAAATCAGTTTTTATATAAACAAGCTTGGCAGTATTAGCCTGTAACTGGGAAGTTATTAGCCAAAGTATTACAACAAAATAAATCAGTTTTTTATACAAACAAGCTTGGCAGTATTAGCCTGTAACTGGGAAGTTATTAGCCAAAGTATTACAACAAAATAAATCAGTTTTTTATATAAACAAGCTTGGCAGTATTAGCCTGAAACTGGGAAGTTATTAGCCAAAGTATTACAACAAAATAGATCAGTTTTTTATATAAACAAGCTCGGCAGTATTAGCCTGTAACTGGGAAGTTATTTGCCAAAGTATTACAACAAAATAGACCTGAACCTATTAAAAATTATAGTTATTTTTATATTATATTCTAGCTACTTGGGCATGCTTTGTATGGCTATTAGAACAGTTTACTTTCTGTATTATTTCTCAGCTAAACAATAGTTTAAAAAAATTATAGGGGTTTAGGGTAACATCGAGCGTTAAGTTTAAGAAATAAAATAACCACTTCCCTCTCATCAGCTTCTTCATCCTACGCGCAACACAGTTAAATGTGCTAATAAGTTATTCACTACATAAGAATTTTATTGACACAATAGATACAGTTTTTACTAAAATATTATACTATGAATGTAAAAAAGACTTACTTTGCCCTCCATCCTCTCCTCTTGTAACATATAACAAATGTTGAAGAATCAGTAAACAGGTCCAATAATGCACTTCCATTTATACACTGATCCGATGTCAAACAACTTATTAAACCAATAACTCTGGCATCGCTGCCATCTTGTTCCATAACTAACTTATTTTAGTTTTTTCTTACATTATATTATTACGTAACATTCATTAATTTGACAAATAGTTACTAAAAATGGTTCCGATTTATTCCATATTCCTCTGAATATCACGAGGCACGCACGATAACGACGCATATACACGGTGTCATAAATGTCGGCGTAAAAGTTTTCACCCCTTACGGTTTATCATAGAACAGGTGTGCACGGTCCGACGGCCGAGAATCAACTGAGGATTGGGGTTGAAGGGTGAATGAAAACAAACCGAGAAAGTTTTCCGCGCATGCGCCTATTAAACAAAAAGTATGTGATTAAATTTATTACCAAGCAGTAAATTACTTAGCGTAGAAGTATTAAAATAGCGAAATAAGATTTATTATTTATTTTTATATGTTACAAATTATGTCATTATAAGCACATTGAGCAGGAATTCCGGGTTTCAAGATCGGGTACAACTTCAAGGTTCCGTCTCCTCCGTCCAGAGCTCATCAACTGAATGTAGTAGAAGTAGTGGTGGTAGTAGTAGTAGTAGTAGTAAAAGAGATTCTTAAACATTTAAAATAAATAAACTTAAGTTACTGGGCTCAGCGGGGCACCCAGTACAAACACCCGCGGGTCTATCACCTAGTATATGGGCCCCTGCTATTTGTTTTTAAGACTTAATTAGTTAATGAATAAAGATTTTCCATTTTCATTTTTTTCATTTAAATATACGCTACATAAATTCATATATGCTCCGGGGATAGGATTCACCCCGGCAGGGAGACCGAACGGCCGGGAGTCAGGACAACAGGTGGAAAAACCCGTTGGTAGATATAACAATCGGGAAACGTATCGGGGTATTATTTTTTTTTATTACTATCATTTATTTATTTACATAAAAATTATAGAAAACACTATTAGAAATTTATAAAAAAATATTATTAAAAGCAATAATATATTAAAACTAATAATAAAATGAAAAGGAAAATCAACATAGCGAATAAGAAAAAAAGAGTAAAGAAATTCTACCAAATTATAAAGGTTTCTTAGAGAATTATTGGAAGGATGTAGGATTGTGGTAAAATTAGTAAGATAAAGTAACAGAAGTCGGTTAAAAAAGTATCAACTAAACTCTACTGTATAGTAGTATAGTCGTACTGTAACTATACAGTACTCCTATACTAGTAGTACTAGTAATAACAGTATTATTGGTGGCATGAACAGTAACTACGGAACCTTGCACTGCTCGTGGAACAATACGCACTTAGCCAGTTTTTACGCGTCCGATTCCTAAAAAACAAATTAAATTAAAATTATTTATTTATTATTAAATAATTATTAGTATATTGCTTCCATTTTCTTTCTTATGACTATATTTGGTGGCTCAGTTTTGTAAATCTATAGTAAATTATTATAGACGAGCGAAGCGCCAATTATCGCTCGACGTACGCTTAGTCGCCATGACAATTTACAGTTGGAAGGTTTCAGAAAAGTTACAGTTACAGGTTGCGTTTGTAACGGTACCGTAATTTATTTAAATTCAAGTTTGTAGGGTATCAGCACTTATCCCACGGCTACCAGAGGTCTCATTTAAAAATAAAATATTTTTTGTAACATATTAACAACTTTTGTCACGTTATTATATTATTAGTCGTAAAACCAAAAATAATATAAGCGAAAATCCATGAAAATTTGAGCAAATGGAAAAACATTAAAATGGATTTTTTAACCCTTAACTTGGCATGGCGCATTCTAATCATCACAAGCTAAAAAAAATATTTTATAATTATTTCTACTAGCAACTGAATGTGAAATTCATTTTTCATTTCACTCTTGACAATATCAGCTATAATTTTTAATATACAATTCATATTTAAATGTATGTAACTATGTATTTCACGCCGCTTTTTATATATGTATCTGCAAATGCACACTGCCCGCTTTGATTCAAAAGACATTCATTTTAGTGTGTATATTATGATGTACATTGGCAAGTTACAGTAATATAAAAATATGATTTTTTTTTAACAAATATGTATATATATTTATATACTTTGTATAAATATAGTATTCACTTGCTGGTATGAACACATTAATTAAAAAGGAGATTTATTTCTACGGTACAAAATTATTTGTTTACCTAAAGTCTCTATCATTTTTGTTTCAAATATCGAAATTGAACCTTCAGCAATAAAATGAAACTCGAAGTCTAGTTGCACTTGCACCAAAATCGGTACCTAGATCAGGTTTAGATGACAGCAAATCTTCTGTATACGAGTTTTGAGAATGAGAGAAAGAATTATGACCCTCTAATAGAATTAGCCAGTAGTTCACTACCACCATCCTTACCACCTTCTCTGGAAAATCATTATAAAGCAAGCGATTCCAGTAAAATGAAATCGCTAAATGATAAATACTTGTATAACATTACATCCATTTAAACTGATATCCCCATCAAGTTCTGCTATTTAATCTCCATCAATTCTTGCACCACTGCCACAGTTTTCTCCTCTTTCCAACATTTTGCCAGGATACCCATTAGTTAGTACATTAAAAACCATTTCAGTTCTGACCTCAAACCTGATACTTTCCCTATCGTTATCTACTAGATCTAAAAGAGTAAAAACAGTAGTAGTATAAGAAGAAGTTTGTAAAACTCAAGAGGCGCTATCAGAAGTTCTAATATTTGGCAGAAGTGGATGATGTTGATTTCCCGAAAGATAGCAGGAGCTCCATAGAATATTTCAAGCTATTCTGCATTAAATTTGTTAAAATGTTTATTAAAAATTGCTGTGTCCTAAGACTTTTGATTATTGAATGTTTAAATTAGTTTTCATAGAAGTATTTTTTTTCAACGATTTTGTTTTCATTTTGAGGGTAGCAATAATATTTTAGTTTTGGCACTGTGTTTTTAAAAATTCATTCCTTTCCTTACTTTAGCTGTCATCAACTTGGCAGTGTGCATTTTTAAATACATTGATTTTTTCTGAATTTATTTTTTATTTTTCGTCGAGATCGACGAGCAATGAGTATTCACGTTACAGGGCCGTGAAGACAAACTACCTACATACTAATACACGATATCCACTAAAGCTAGAAAATGGTACTTGGGCGATAAAAGATAGTGAACGCGCAGAAGCTTTTGCTCAGTTTCTTAGTGAAGTATTTACGCCAATACCAAATTTACGCCAAAAAGAAATCAATGAGTTTCTGAACAGTGATCTACAACTTAGCTTACCGATAAAGAGCTACTCTCCTAAGGAGGTTTACAGAACAATTAAAGAGCTTGACCTTAACAAAGCACCTGGATTTTGTCTAATAACGGTTGAACTATTACGAGAATTCCCAAAATAAGCAATCGTGTTTATAACTCAACTTTTTAATGGGATCTTAAGAACATCGCACTACCCAAATATTTA
Organism: Mycalesis mineus; assembly: GCA_034621355.1. Taxonomy (NCBI): domain Eukaryota; kingdom Metazoa; phylum Arthropoda; class Insecta; order Lepidoptera; family Nymphalidae; genus Mycalesis; species Mycalesis mineus. The sequence continues at coordinate 15,820,790 of CM067887.1, read as the reverse complement.
AAAATCTCGGAAATTATTATGATACCAAAACCTGGGAAGCCACCGCATTTGGTTACATCTTATAGACCAATAAGCCTATTGCCAACAATGTAGGAGGTATTCAAAAAGATAGCTTTATCCAGACTTAAAACTATTCTTCACGGCAGAGAAATTATTCCTCAGCACCAATTCGGATTTAAAAGCGGACACTCTACTGTGGAACAAGTGCATAGAGTAGTCAAACAAATTCGAGACGCCTTAGAAAATAAAGAATTTCTGTGCTGTATTTTTGGACGTACAACAGATTTTCGACAAGTTCTGGCACAGCGGATTGCTCTTTAAAGCTAAAAATTATCTTCAACACAGTTTCTTCCTGTTGTTAAAGTCATATGTCGGTAAGAGAATATTTCGTGTGAAAGACGCATGTGTAATGACGCATACTCCAACTTTCATGATATTAAAGCTGGTGTTCTTCAGGGATCCGTTTTAGGACCAACCCTTTATACACTGCTGATATCCCAGTATCGAACAGTGTACTCATCGCTACATTCGCTGATGATACTGCTGTATTGCGCAACATCAAAGATGCAAATATGGCTTCTAATGTTTTGCAAAACCATTTAAACAAGATTGATTCATGGGTGGTTAAATGGCGTATCAAAGATAGCTCAACTAAGTCAACACATGTGACCTTCAGCCTACGCAAGGAAGCTTGTAGCTCAGTCATTAGGAACTGATGTCATTCCCCAAAGCAATACAGTGAAATATCTTGGCATCCACTTGAGTAGAAAACAAACATGAAGAACCCACATAACAAAAAAACGTGATGAAATAAATGAGAGATTCAAAAAACTTAACTGGCTCATGGCAAGATTTTCGCATGTGTCGCTTAACAACAAATTGCTTATTTATAAAACAATAATAAAACCTGTGTAGACCTATGGCAGTGAACTGTCGGGAATAGCTAAAAACTCAAATCTCGAGATATTACAAAGATTTCAAAATGAAGTTTTTTAAAACTATTACAAATGCTTCATGGTTCACTAAGACTTCTGAGCTGCATGAATATTTGGGCATGAACACTATAAAATAAGAAGTTGAACTCAGATCAATGAGCTATAAAAATCGCATTGCCACCCATCGCAACAAACTGGCTACATACTTAGAGACACCATAGGCGTGAGAAGGCTAAAACGCACCTTTATATGGGACTCTTAACTCATAAATAAATAAATGACATTAGAACTACACCAAGAAATAAAGAAAGTGGCATGGTCTTCAATGGAAGACCAGCTACAAATGTAATTAATCCCTTAACCAATTTGCTTATAGCTAATGTGGCTGATTGTATAATAGAGAAAAATTAAAAGAAAAAAAAATGGAAAAAAAAGCGTAATGTTCTGTTGCTGAAGAAATACTGACCCATCTTACTGTTGGGCCGTGCCTACAAATTGTTTTCGAGGGTCATTACGAATCATCTCGTTCGTAGGTTTGGAAACTTCCAACCTCCCGAACAAGCTAGTTTCCGACATAGCTTTAGTAACATAAACCACATCTATGCGTTGCGGCAGACTATGCAAAAAACCGAAGAGGCAACTTTACCTGACGTTTTTTGACTATAAAAACCTGAAAAACCTGGGTTGTTGTTGTGGATCATTTAAAAAATAGTAAATCGATAACCATATACAGGAAGATATCATTTGCCCAAAGCTAATTACCACCGAAACGGAAGACGTCTTTAAGCTCCTGGACTAGAACGAACTTGGCATCAATATATATGGCGAGTACCTCATTCATTTTGCCAACGGTTTCCCGACGATATAATCCTTAGTTAGGTACTCTGGATAATACTCTTAAATACTATCTATACTATCTCAGCGGAGTTTCTTTGCAGGTAAGGTAGGCTTTAAAATGAACATGAGCATGTTTGACTTCGAGTTGACTTTGAGTAGATTTTGTATATGAGTATTTCGAAGATCGAAATTGTAGATGAGTTTATATACCCAGCACATAATATGGTCCAGTCAGCTAAATCCCATTTTGAGAAAACACTGAACCGCCGAATCCAACTCGATTGGGCAGAGTTCAGGACACTTTGCAACGTCTTTTCGTCCAAAATTCTTAAGGTTCCTGAAGACATTCTTTGCGTGTTGCCAGTGATAATCTATAGATTCGACACTTGGTTGCTAAATGTAATATTTCAATGGACTACATATATGCGATTATTCAAATATTGTCATAACTATATACTTACTTCATAATAAATATTCTCAGGTGTTCGTATTAATGCAGTTAAAAGTGGTTGTTTGTTCACCAAAACTATGAATATATAGGGTCCATCGATTATAATATTTTTTGTTGCTGTTCCATTTACTACAAGTACATAAAATTATTTTTAAATGCAAAGAGAGGTGTATTATAAGTTTGTCCGTTCGAATATCACAGCCACTTTTTTTCCGAAACTATGAAAACTATTAATATTGTTGAAACTTGGCAAATAGGTGTATTCTGTAATTCGCATTAAGATTTTCCCATAAAAAAAGGGAAATACCAATAAATATTTTCAAGGAATTTTTTGTTATCAAACCCACACACGGAGGTAAGGTATGATATTGAGAATTTTAATACCATATTTTTCTAAGCTGTACAGTTTGCGCTTCTAAAAAAAAATTTTAACAAAACAGTTTTAAACAAAAAATAGAACCGACTGAAAACGCACTAAAAAGTAAAAAATAACTGTGTCATTTAGTTGCTTTAATTTACTTAAGCATATCTAGGAGTTGGTACCAGCCAAGGTTTCTACTTTAAGGACATTACCTAAAACCCACAAACTGGTTTACTACATTTTGAGTCGGTTCCATTTTTTGTTAAAAATTTTTATTTCTTACTTTTTAGTGATTTATCGCCACGTAACGTAGTCATACTATACTTTCATAGTATATTTACAGCAGTTACACAAAAACCGAAATCGTTGCAAGTGTGCCTATACAATTTGAAGATTTCCTTCAATTTTCCCAGGATATCATCATCAGATCCTAACATGATGACAATGAGACCATCTTGGAAGTGTGCCCTTTCTAATAAAAAAAGAATTATCAAAATCGGACAACTCTGTAAAAAGTTATGCGTAGTCATACATAAAAATATACATATATACGTGTCGAATTCAGAACCTCCTCCGTTATTTTTCGTCGGTTAATAAAAGGAATGTAAAGTTAAAAACGGTTGAATGTTAGGTGCGACGTTACTGAGATTTAATCTACGCAGGGACCTTACAGATGCAAACACCTTCCTACTTACCTCACTTAGCTGTGCAGCCCAAGTAAAATATTTATCAAAAGTAACTCCTAGATTTCTAACTGAGTCACTAATTGGCACACGCGTTCCATCAAATACTTCATTAGGAATATTAGCCCAGTCAATGCGTGCAACCAAATTATTATTGCTCGTGTTTTAGATGGATTCACTTTGAGACCATACGCGTTACTCAACTGTACTATGGAATCCAGATCTTTGTTAAGTAAATCTATCATATTCGGCAAGTCACTTAGTTTGGGCTAAACATATATTTGGAGATCATTTGCGTATACCGGTGATAGAGAGAAATTAGCTTAAGTATGATAGAACTGATCAAATTAGAAAAAAGAAGTGGAGACAACACGCCACCTTGCGGTACACCGGCTGTTTAGACACTGTGTCATCAACCCGCACACGTTGCCGAAGACCAAACAAGTAACTATGAAACCAGTCAATCACTTCAGGAGAAATATTGAGAGAACCTAGTTTAGCTAATAATAAGTCAAAATATCCGTTATTAAAAGCATTGGTGAAATCTTGCAAGGCCACCACTGTAACACACTGGTTATCCATGCCATGGCGAATATTCTCAGTAATTTTAACTGATGCAGTAGTTATTCTATGACCAGTACAGAAAACAGAATGGAAAGGATTGAAAAGGTTCTGACGGGTTAGGAAAAAACTGATGGACTATACGCTCAAAAACTTTAGAAAGGAAAGGGAGAATGGACATTGGCCTATTATCAGAGAAGTTAGAAGGATTTAATTTTTTGGGAATCGGAGTCACTTGAATATCTTTCCAAAAAGCAGGAAAGATTCCAGAAGAATTGGTTATTGTAGTGTTTAAGTATTTACTTTTTTATTTATTTAATTGTAAAATTTTAACTGTACATATTTAACTGTAAATAAATTAATTGTATTGTTTTAGTTTCTTTGAAACTATATTACATCCCAATCCCAAGGTTAGAGGTGGGGGGATGGAAAAAGGTTCAGCTTAGAAATCTTTCATCTGCCCCGTTTCTGAGTTTATCCATTTAGTTATAACGTTCAGATATAATATGTTTACTTACTTAGAGGACTTTTTAATGTGCGCCCAACTTTGTGGATGTTTATATTTTGTTGTGCCAACATCAAATTGACGTTAGTCCCTTGATCTTTTAGAATTTTTTTCAAACTGGTGCTTTTAAAAATTTTGTCTAGGCCTGCCTGAGAACGATTTAAAAATTTTATTTCTGTCTTTAAGAAAATTAAAATAAATATTATTTTATGATTTTCATAAAAAAATCAAATTCTATAACAATAGTCACACTATTACATCTTAGATCATTGTTTTTCCGTAGTTGCACTTCACCAATTCAAAATAATGCCACTCACAATTTTTTACGTACGCAGGATGTACGCCTTGTGTACGCAGTATTGCCACAGTATATAAACTACTATTATACCAGTATTGCTACTCTGTTGTTCTTGAATGTGTTAGATTAATATTCTCTTAAAAGTATATAAGTATATAAAATCAATTATTAATTGTATACCGCAACTTTGTATGCAACTTTGAATATTGGATGTTGAAGAGATGGAAGCAAAAGTAGACTGTCCACTTTATATAGATGTTTTGGCTTGGAATGGACAGTCACTGAGAGTAATAATTATATATAATTTTGTTAGCACTCACAAAAAGGACTTTTAAAAATATTAAAGTTTTGTGTCTAATTCTTATTTTCTGTAAAGGTTCATATTTTGAAGGTTTTTAAAATAAAAAAAACATTGTTTTTGTTACTTTTGTTTTAATATTCTGATTCATATGTTAAAAGAATGTTATCTAAGAACTGGGCAGGTGGATTCATGAATTTTGGATATGGTTTTTGAGCTGGGCAAGGCAGCTCAGAAACCAAATAATGTTTGCATTGAATGGGTATTATTTAAAAGAGATGAAGCAGTGACAGTGGTATTCTCTGCGGAAATTAATGACAGTGAGATTAGAACGGAAGAGATTACAAAAGCGTTGAAATGTATGAAATCAGGTAAGGCTGCTAGGTATGATAGAGTCGAATTGCTGAAGTCTGGACGCGGTATTATTGCCTTTTCAACCTATGGTAGGTGAAGGGCCAAGTTCCAGAAGACTGGACCAAGGCCGTAATTGTTTCACTATATAAGGTAAGTTTGAATTATCAGCCAGCGGCGAAACTGGAGCAAGTCTTATGCATATAGATTACAATAGAAAAAAATTTGTTCCCAGAACCAATAAATAAAACATTACAAAATATTTATTCACTTACGATAGTACTCATAACGCCATCCAATACATCCATAAATTACCCTAAAACCAGCCAGCCATTAACCTCAAGGCAGTTATGTACCTACTTACACACTAGAATTGATCAAAATAACAAACGTAACAGCTGATCGACGACCAAGGTCAATGCATTTTCCATTAATAGATTAAAACTTAGTTTGAATGCCGGTACTTCCGGCAGCGAGCCTAAAACAGGTGGTGCGATTGTCGGTCTTTTAAAAGACCGAAAACGGCACCGCACATTTAAACATTTGCCGCCCGCGTTTTAGAGTGGGTAATTTAACAGGAAAGTTTATTGAACTTGGCACAGACATCAGCTGATTCAGTTTTAAGTGGTTTTTAAAAATTTTATTTCGTTCTTCATTTATTTATTTTTACCAGTTCTAAAGTGTGCAGGTGGGGACATATCTTAGTCCTTCGAAGGTTCCGTGTTCGATTTCTGACAGCCGATTGTTATTTATTAGTTATTTTATTTGGTAGTAATCGAATGTTTAACATATATGTTCGTTCGATATCTTGTGATTAATTTTATGAATGCCATGGATGGTGCTATGTAAAATGTCCTAAGTGAGTAAACATTTTGTAGGTAATTTTCAAATTTTTTGTTACTGGTTCTAGAAATATTTTTATTCCGCTGTTGTAATCAGTATCCATTACACTTACTCCAGTTTCGCCGCTGGCTGATAATTGAAACTCACCTTATATAAGGATAAAGGATCTTACGGTTTATAACTGATTTTTTTTAGCTAAGCACCAACAAGTCTATTGTGCTTTTACTTGGAAAAGGTCTATGACTTTGTGGTGAGGAATGAACTATGGTTAACATTGTCCACATAAGGTGAGCTGCAGTCAGAACCGAGTATTGAAATCTCTTTATGAGAATTCAAGTGCTTGTGTCAGAATAAATGGGGCATACACTGAGTGATTTCCAGTGGAGAGGTGATTATGAGAGGGTTGTGTAGTGTCGCCATGGCTGTTCAATTTATTGCAATATTCTTACTTGTCCCAAAAGCATTTTTTTTTTAAATTTTTAACTTATATCTGTCCTTTAATTTTTATTATTGGCCAAATATCGGATAGTATAGACTCTATGTTGTGAACACATATTTAACCCAAATAATTTTCATGAGATTTTAGCGATTTCCAAGTATTTATTATCTGTGGTAGATAATATAGATAAACTACTCTCTTGATAGCGTAGAATAATATTCAATTATCGTATAGTGTAAGATTGAAATAATAATTAAACGTTTTCTTTCATATATATATATTCTGAGACTTTTTTATAAATCTCCCTTGAAAATAAAAAAACTGTTTTTAGAACTATCAGACATCAACGTCAAACAACTATTTGTGTTTTTTTTTATTCTAACTTGACATTTACTTTATTTTATCTAGTTACTTTGTTTTAGATACTTGTAATTCATTATTAATTTTTTTCTGCAGTTGATATTGTATTTGATGTAAGTATATATACGGGGAGATGTGAACCGTTACATTATTTATGGGCAAAGTGTAAAATGTAAACTCATATATCTAGGTAGTAAATTTACAAAAGATGGAACGATTGAGAATGATATTGAAATAAGAGTTAATGCAGGAAATATGTTGAATGGTGCTCTGCATGAATTTATGAATTGCCAACTCTGCATGAATTTATGAAAGCAAGACTGGCTATGCATTGAGGGGTATTGGTGCCCACACTGATGTATGCTAGTGAAAGTTGGGTATACTTCTGCTATACCCAACTTTCACTACCACTAGCATAAAAGTAAAATAAATGCGGAAGAGATGTGAGCATTGAGGAGTATGTCGGAATTAAACTGAGTGACAGAATTAACAATATGATAAGAGAACAGTGTGGTGTAAAAGAAGAAGTAATGACTAAAATTGAGAAAAGGATCATTAGACGGTTTGAGCGTGAAGAAAGAATGGATGAAAGATTAACAAAAGAGATTTTTAAGGCATAAGTGAATAGAAATGTTGGAAAGGGAATGCTTAGGCAAATGGTTCTGGACCTAATTCAGGACATTTTAAATAATGGCCACGTCAACAGTACCCTAAGTCGACGAACTTGTATAAAAGGATTAATGACAGTGGAAGAAGTTAAGGAAGTATGATAGGACTGGGGAAAATGGAAGGATGTAGTTTCTGCCTACCCGTATGGAAATGAGGCGTTATCTTATATATGGATGTATCTAATTTTATATACATATGCACAGAAAGGGGAATAGCCACATTTTGGCGCTACAGCGCACAGCGTGATAGATTCCGAAGTATAGATAGTATAAACGTTTTAAAATAAATAATAAGAAAATATATAAATGTTCTTCATCCTGCCACTATTACTAATATTATGTATTTAATATAAAATAAAATAAAACGGATATTAATTGATTTTCTGTCAATTTTAGTTCATGCCTAGGCTCTGTGAAAAAAATGTGCCAGGAATAATAATCTAATAACTGTGTACAGTATCAATATGGTAATGATTACTGAGAGGTTTTCTTTAATTATATATTTTTACATTGATTAAAAAGAGAATGCACAATCGTAGAAAATGTCATTGGCCAAACCGTACCTACGCTGTAGTAAATTGAGACTAGTATCTTTGGAAAGGTCATTGAAAAATATACAAAAGTTGGGGGAAAAAGTCTTTTCGCATTATACTATGAACATGAAATAAAATCTCTTTGGTTATACTATTTGCATCTGGCTGCTTTTGGTATCATTGAAAGCTTAAATTTTAAAAAATACAATTCCAAATTCGAATTAGGAAAATGTGTGATTTTCATTTGTTTTTCTGTGAAGATGAGGAAATCTAATGAAGAAATTCGATACATTTTAAAATTTAGAATTCGATACATTTTTAATAATAATAATAATAATAATAAATCTTTTATTTGCAAGAATGTGGTTACAATGTCGATCTTAAAGTCAAATTACAAAAATATGTCCAGTCACATCCTACCACATACATGGTGTGCAAAAAATGTATTCAAGTTAAACTATACATATACTTTTTTTTAAAATAATTACAAATTACGTTAGTATAAACCTTATATTATCGTCACATGTGTAGTATCATTAATTGTCAAATATTTAAATGTAAAGGATTATGTTTATACAATGTCAAAAAAAATATATATAAAAGAAATTAAAATTTATTTTCCGTGAAGTACTCATTTATAGTGTAAAACATTTATCTAATAGCATTTTATGTACTTTATTTTTAAATTGTGTCATATTGTTTAATGTTGTCAGATGTTCAGGTAACCTATTGAAAATACTTATTGCCATACAGTATGCACTTTTTTCAAATATCTTAAGACGCCTAGGTGGCAATGGAATTTTATTTCTTCTTCTGTGCCTATCTGAGTTATTAACTACATTTTGAATGCCAAATATCTGTGGGTATTTTTTTATAAATATAATTGTTTCATATAAGTAAAGACAAGGCAAAGGAAGAATTTTATGGCTTTTAAATAAAGGTCTACAACTAGTCATCATATCCACTCCACAAATTGCTCTTAGGCAAGCTTTTTGTTTAGTAAAAATTTTGCTAGCATCAACAGAATTGCCCCATAATATAAGTCCATATCGCAGTAAAGAGGCAACATGCCCATGATAAGCAAGTAATGCAGTTTTTTTTACTTGAGGTAAAGCTAAGTTTTCTACGTGGACTTTCCAATTACAATGTTTATCAAACATAAGACCTAAGAAGGATATATCAGCTACTTCTTCTATGTTATGTGCCATATGGCTTATCTGTAGATGGACACTGTTGTATGTTAGAAATTGAATATATTTGGTTTTGTTTATGTTTATAGATAGATTATTAGAACCTAACCATTCAATTGTTTTTGATAAGGTACTATTGATTTCATTTTCTAGCTCAGATTTGTTTTTATATTTAAAAATTACTGTTGTATCGTCAGCGTATAATATGCACTGATGCTTAATATTGTCCGGTAGGTCATTTATGTACGTAAGAAATAATAGAGGTCCCAGTATACTGCCCTGAGGGACACCATAAGGGTTTTGAAGTTCAAAGTTTGATCTAAAAGCATTACAGTGTCCATTCCTGGTTTGTGCAATTTCGACGCATTGAAGTCTTTGACTTAGTTAACTTGTTATCCATTCGATTGCTTTTCCTCTAATTCCGTATCTTTCTAATTTTTTTATTAGAGTTTTATGACAAACTAGATCTAATGCTTTTGTCATATCCAGAATTCCCATATATTAAATTCCCTAGTGGATAAAAAATAACTGAAAAGAAATAGAAACTTCAGTCCAAAAGGGTCAAAAGTATTGTACTGCAACAGTTGTATTGGCAGCATTGTATTCTCTGTGTGAAAAGACTATAGACAATAGTGGCCATATTTGCTGTGTTGTGACAAGCATAAATTAAAGACTGTAGTCGTCGAACAAAAATGGCGCGGTGTAGGCTATAAGAGGTGCCCATATGGAAAATTGTCGTTATTCACCTTAGTGTTCGAGTCATGTGCAGTCATGCTATTTAACTATTGTAAGAATCTGTGCGCGTAACGTTTAATTAAGTGATTACTGTAAGAATGTTTCATTTTGATTATATTTGATGTCTTTGTAAATAAATTGTTCCGATTAAGTTTGTCTTTTGGTGTTTTAAGTTTTATTCCCTTCTGGCTAACAGTTTGCTAATAGTTGGTATCCTTTCAGTAATATGTATATATATAGATTTGTTTAAGTCTATAGATACTTATTTACTAGGTCCTGACTGTATAATTATGTATATTGAAATGTGTTAGATTATAATGTCATGGCCAACACCAAAATGGCGACTGTTCATAGTCCATTAATTACTAGTGGACTCCGCCCGCGACTTAGTCCGCGAGAATTTTTGTTTTGTGATAATTCAGCAAAAAGTCCTTTTTCATGCTGTAGACTATCTTACTACCAAATTTCATTTAAATCGGCTCAGTATTTATAATATTAGTATAGATACATAAATCAAAATTACCTCTTTGTTCAAATTTCTATCATGATATTTAGCAAAGTATGGCATTCTTATGTAAACAATCTCCTCTTTCATTTTTAACATATCTGCATTCAAAGTTTCTAAATTTATCTTTCCTTTACTATGTAAACTATAAGAGTTTGGTTTTATTATTAGTAATGACACTCTCTCATCCATGAATGGAATTTGGACCATCTAAAAACAACAATTTCATATTTTAAAAATGTGAAGTATATAATATACTACATAGGCATCAATTGACGGGATATGAAAACACTTCACCGAGATTGGAATGGTTTTAATGATTAATAAGGCATTTATTATCGCTTTCCATTATTTTATTATTATAAAAACGTAAAAAAGTACCCAACTACTTAGTAAATATAAAATTCTACTTCATGGTGCTTCAGGTGGGGACAAACGTATCTTTCTTTGCCCGTAGGTAGGTAGCAAAGTACTGGTTACCAAAGTTGGAAGTGTGGCGTAACGCGGGGTCCGCGGTCCACGGTCAAATTACTCGCGACCGCTTATATATTATCATCCCGGCCCACTACAGAGCCAGGCCTCCCTCCCTATGGAGAGGGGACACGGAGCGCAGGCCCACCATGCTGCTCCATTTACTAACGATCACTATCAGATGTTGATGCCGACCAGGACCGACGGCTTAACGTGCTCTCCGAGGCACGAGGGTGCTACACCACCAACTTCCCGACTCCGGGCTTCGAATGTACATAGAATTTCATAGAAGAATGAAAAACTCAGAATTATTCCGTGACCCGACCCAGGCTTCGAACCCAGGACCTCGTGATCGAAGCCAGATAGGCTAACCACTGGACCAACGATATTATATTATATCCGATAGTAACCGAACGAACGTTACTTTCGGTCTACATATATAATATACTCAATATGAGCCATCTCTAACATTAGACGAAGGTAAATTGCGAACCAACCTTGATGTCACCAGAAAAATATTGGCTATTGTTTTACTGACATTAGGCATTACATTTTTTTTGGTTCACTGTGCACTATGTTGTTCTCTGTACCTACAGTCCTTTAATCTTTAAACGTCCACCAAAGTTGCTTCTTACGTTATTTTTAACTAATTAATCAAATGTCTAGCTTTTGTTCATAACACTTTGTACAGTTTCAAGTTGTATTCTGCAATCTACATTGATACTTTATTTCATTTTCCCTTTATATTCTATTAAAATCCATTTTTAATTGAGAAAAAATAACAGTGCTAACAGTGCTAGTTGTACATTGTTGCGTCTTTGTAAACCATTAACAAACCAAAATATATTATGGGTGCTTAATCGAACTTTAATATTAAGATTTTTTTGGAAAAATAAAATTTTATATACTTACTGTAGCTTTTAAACTGTCAAACCATCCAACCTTGTAACGGCCTGTTCTATGAATCGCAGGAGCAAAATAGTTAATCTGATGAGTGTCTCCAAAACTATAATGTTGGTTAAACTTAAACGAATTCCAATCCTCTTTGCTAGTCTCATCAAAAGTGTCCTTCCATTTGCCCTATTGATTTATTATTAATAAATAATAATATTTTCATAAATATCGCGGGTGCATCATTGACGCGCATGAAAATTTTATAAATCTTTAAATATTATACTATTTCAGCCACGTAGACCCCGAGTTCTTTCACTTCTTGAGAGTATTGAGAAATTTGTTTGCGCCTCGTCAATCTCTTTACGCGATTTTTTTCTTTGTGGATATTTGTGGCAAAGGGCCAAGTTCCAGGCGACTGGACTAAGGCCGTAATTGTTCCACTATATAAGGGAAAAGGGTCACAGCAAGATTGCAAGAATTACCGAGGGATCAGCCTTCTCAGTGTTGTCGGCAAACTGTATGCAAAGGTGCTGGTTGAAAGGTTGATAAATGAAACTAATGGAAAAATGTGGGATGTGCAAGCAGGATTTAGGAAAGGAATGGGATGTACGGATCAGGTCTTTTCCTTGCGATGTATAGCTGAAAAATTTTTGGCTAAACACCAAAAAGTGTACTGTGCTTTTATTGACTTGGAAAAGGCCTATGACCGTGTGGTGAGGAATGAGCTATGGTCAACATTGTCCACATATGGGGTGAGCAGCAGTCTGGTCCGAGCACTGAAATCTCTTTATGACAATTCTAGTGCTTGTGTCAGAATAAATGGGGCATACACTGAGTGGTTCCCAGTGGAGAGGGGCGTACGACAGGGATGTGTAACGTCACCATGGCTGTTCAACTTGTTCATGGACAGTTGCTTGATAGATTTGAAAGAAAGTGCATGTGGTCTAAGAATGAACGAGTTACTCATTAAATGTCTTCTCTACGCAGATGATCAAGTATTACTTGCATCGTCTGCTAATGAGTTACAAGAAATGGTAACTATTATGAATGTAGCTTTGAAAAGGAAAGGAATGAAAGTGAATGTCAGCAAAACGAAAGTAATGATTTTTGAAAGAGATGAACATGTGACAGATTGTAATATTTTGATAAATGGAGAGAAAGTGGAAGAAGTAAAAGAGTTTGTATACCTGGGTAGTAAATTCACAAAAGATGGAACGTGTGAGAGTGATATTGAAAGAAGAGTAAATGCTGGAAACATGGTGAATGGTGCTCTACATGCATTTATGAATAGCCAGAAAGTGTCTCAGAAGGCAAGACTGGCTGTGCATAGAGGTGTGCTAGTGCCCACACTCATGTATGGCAGTGAAAGTTGGGTATGGCAGAAGAAGCATAAAAGTAAAATAAATGCAGTAGAGATGAGAGCGTTGAGGAGTATGAGCGGAATAAAACTGAGTGACAGAGTTAACAATAGTATAATAAGAGAACAGTGTGGTGTAAAAGAAGATGTAGTGACTAAAATAGAGAAAGGGATGCTTAGATGGTTTGGGCATGCAGAGAGAATGGATGAAAGAAGATTAACAAAAGAGATTTATGAGGCGAGAGTGAATGGAAGTGTTGGAAGGGGAAGACCTAGGCGAATGTTTCTGGACCAAATTCAGGACATTTTAAAAAATGGCCAGGTCAAGAGTACCCTAAACCGACGATCTTGTATGAAAGGTTTAATGAGTGTGGAAGAAGCTAAGGAAGTATGCAAGGACCGTGGCAAATGGAAGGATGTAGTCTCTGCCTACCCCTATGGGAACGAGGCGTGATGCTATGTATGTATGTATATTTGTAAAAAAAATGAGTTTAAATTCTCTCACTTCTTAAAATCTCTGATTTAATTAAGTATTTAAAATAGTTACAGGAGCTTGTAGTAAATCTATATTAATATTATAAAGAGGAAGAGTTTGTGACTTTAAGTATAGATGCGTAGTTAATTTTGGAAATTTTTATAGCCTATGACACGCTACAATGACGTAGAGAGAGACGAATATCTTAGCATTCCATGGATTCACCGTGCGGGTGCCGGGTCCATCGCGTGGCTGAGAGAAGAACTCCGAACAGAGCCCGAGACTTGTGACTCGGGTGTAGGTTTAAGGGTACCCTTTGTGACGCGCGTCAACACTCACCTCCTCTGTTCAAGTTATTCTCCCTGCCCAACCAAATTCGGAAGGACCCTATTAGAGCAGCTTTGGACACTCGTTCCAATATGGAGCTACCTGCACTTCTAGTAAGGCCAAGGTCTTTTAGCAGGTTGTAGAGAGACTTCGCTGGTATACCCCTCGCACCCACTTCTACCGCGTATAAACTAACCACATAGCCATTTTTGGTTAGTTCATTAGTAAGGTTCTATTGGTGAAATAATTTTGAAAATTGGTTCAGTAAATTCAGAGATTACTCTTTACAACGTCACAAACTCACAAACGCTACTCTTTATATTATTAATATAGATTGTGATTATACTCACACAAAAAAATACAGAGTGCGCCACTATCAAAGGTTGTGCCTCAGCATTCTGATTTTTCATACAGCTTATTTGTGATCTAACCTTGAAAAGTTACAATAATCACGCGTAAATATTAATACTTTAAAAACTCATTCATTCTTCAAAATAAAAAGTATTCCAGAAAAAACTGAAACCCGTATATATAAATTAAATGTGTTTATTATATTATGATGTAGCTTAAAATTAACTGTTTTCGTAATTTTTCCATTATCTGTGGTATATGACGTTGCTTCGTAACAAATTTAAAGATTTTTAGTTTACGGGAACTACCCAGTAGGTTTTAATTTAGTTGCATCTATACATTGACATATTAATACTATGGACTTCGGGTCAGCGATAAAAAGTGTCCGAACCAAAAGTAAGCCAAAACGCGAAATGACTTCCAATCGCAATTCAGTCTCATATTAGCTGACTGACAGAATACACGTCAATAATGCCGTAATGTGTTATGAAAAACTTGTAGGAACTACCCGAGTAAGGTGAGAAAAGAAGACGGTGTACCATATTTTCAGTAAGTAAATATTTACTGATGATTTTAAAGTATTATTTTGCTTTGAAACAGGCTATTTTATTAAAATTTTAATAAACTATAGAAACGAATTGCATAACCAACCAAAATGAACACAAGTATCTATCTGTCCTTTTCCCATACGCTACCCGCGTATAGGATAGAAGGAGTGCAATATATTTATCTAATTAACCACATTTAGTTCGGATCTGCCGTGAGCAATAGAATGTTTTAGAACAACGACTGCATAGAGTTATTTTGTTGTTTAACATTTGAATTATTTACTTACTTAATTTTTGAATTAAAATAACTAGATTATTTTCAATTCAAAAATTTTTATTTATTATGTCAACTTTTATTTTTTATGTCATGAATATTAATCAAATATCTTTGACCATAATGGTATATTAATTTGATAACTATAAGAATTATCTACATGAAATTAGGAACAGTTATTTAAAAAAGTGATCTAACGTCATTGAAGTAAAAAAATATATTTTCAGTTTAAATAAAAAGAGGAAAATATCGAGAACTTGAAATTTCAAAGTAAAGAACTATATCGAGTGGCATATCATTTTGTACATTTGTGGATTTGATTTGTAATTAAATATTATTATAACTAATTATTATTTTATACAAGATAATTACAACAATTATTATTTGGTACAAGATTTATCCCAGCATATAGAGGTCAGGGATATGTAAATATAATATTTAAATATAAGATGCCAAAAAAATTTGAAAGCTACCGACTCCACACCATTTATGTTGTCCTATTTTCACGAGAAGCTGTCATGTCAAAAAAAGGCTGCCATGGTAACCGTCAATCGAAGCTGATTACTTATTGCATGCAATTAGACCGTTGCAAATTAGACTGTATAACAATACGATAAGACATACATTACAATGTTATTTTGTGTATAAAAACATAAATACATCCTAGTGTGTATAAAATATCTTGGGACACTTTTGACGTAAATTTTGCATTAGACCCGAAGTCCATAGTATTAATATGTCAATGCATCTATACTAAAGCCAAACTCGATTGAGAATGCTTGTCAACAAACGAATTAAAAATGAAGATAGAAATTACTGGTAATTTTGCACCTAATTTTTTAAATTAACTTTTTAATGACAAATTTATGATTATAAATTAGATAAGTAAGCTTAAAACTAATTAATATATTCAATATGTTTTAAATAAGATTTTATAAAAAAATAAAACGTAATTTTAAGTTTATTAGGCCTAAAATGTGTTGCATTTTCTACCTTCATTTTAAATTTATTTGTTGACAAGCATTCTCAATCGAGTTTGGCTTTAGTATAGTTGTGAGTTAAATATGAGGTTTATATTACTATATCTTTTGATTGTGGTGTCACAGGACTTGTCACAGCTTACAGGTTTTGTAGACTAAAGTGTTTGATATGAATTTCAATTTAATTCCTTCACGTGCTTATGAGAAAAGATATGATGTTACTAAAATTTTCAGTTTTCACAATTTTTCCTTTATTTGTGCTATATGATGTTACTTCGTACCAAATTTCAAGATTCTAAAAAGAAAATTTTTATGAAAAAATAGAAAATGTGGGAGAATGGCAATCAGGTCTTTGGTTACAAGCCATTCCTTCGCCCAGCATCGGTACCTTGCTGGACAACACCACCTGCCGCATTGCCACCTGCCTCCGGTTAGGTGCTCCTAGTGTTTCTCCGCATCGGTGTGTCTGTGGAGAGGCAGTCGATAAACTCGGACGGTCTTTCATGCAGCAGGAGCGCTGGTCGCATATCCCGCCACGCTAGCCTCAATGACATCATACGAGTCACCGCCGGCGTGAACCTAACGGCTTGGCGCGCGACGATGGCAAGAGACCAGACGGCATGTCATCGATGCCATGGAAGATGTGCCTTTGGTGTGGGACGCAAGTTGCGTGGACACCTTTGCACCTTCACATTTTACTAGCACGATGGGCTGTGTGGGCGCTGCTGCTGCATCAGCTGAAACTCTCAAGCGGCGCAAATACAGTGACCTCGTCGGAGATTACGTATTTGAGCCGTTTGGAGTGGAAAAGCTTGGACCGTGGGGTCCGAATACTTGTTTTTTTATAGAGATATCGCTAAACGATTGATCGACGCCTCCCGTGATCAGAAGGCTGGCCTCTTTTTAGGTCAGAGGATCAGCATTGCCTTTCGACGTGGAAATGCTGCCAGCCTTCTGGGCACTTTACCACTCGACTCTCATTCGGAGGAATACTATGACGCCTAAGTTTTATACTTTTTTATTTTGTTGTATTTTTTTTTAAATTTAGGTTACGGTAGCGGTAAAGTATTTCCTTTTTTATTTAGTTTTAAATTATTTTATTTATCTGGACATATATTTAAGTTATTCCTCATTATGAAATAAAATTTAATAAAATAGAAAACAAGAATAAGTTGTAGGTTTTAACTTTAACTGAAACACAATTTTATTTATCAAACCTATACGTGAGGGATATTTGTGGAAAGGTCTTCAAAAATAATTTAGAGGTTTTTTAATATAATTTTTTCTAAGCTGAATAGTTTGCGTGGGAGACATTTCCAAAAATAAGTGAATTATAAAACTAAAAAACTTCCACCAAAAACTGGTTTGAACGAGATCTAGTAATTAGTTTTTTTAATACGTTACTATTTCGTTAAATAAACGGTACTTAAACTTGGCTGGCACCGACTTCATAGATATGTTTAAGTAAATTAAAGCAACTAAATGACTTTTTAGTGATTCTTAAAGTCCGTTCAATTTTTTTTCTAATATTAATATTGATTTAGATAAGTATACATTACAGCTCAACAGCAGAATGAATCTAGATGAAATTTGATACAGAGATAGATTATAGTCTGGTATAGCAAATATATAATTTCCAATATTTCCACTAGTTAGCTAGCTAGTAGTCCTCAAAGGCACAAAATATGAAGGAGGAATGAATGACACACTTTTACCATCGTTTACCACCGCTACAAAAATCCTCCGAGAACTGCAATAGCAAGCAGGCAGTCATTGGAACAAAAGACATGGTCGGAATTAGTATGGAGCTGTGCCCCGAAAAAAAAATTCGTTTGTGGTGACATATAGTACCTAATTTTAAAGCTTACGAGTATTAGAATACCGCTATTTAAGTTTTGTGGTCAAAGAACTTTCGTGAGTCTTCAATAACATGTTACAAAAAGGAGCCTAATTATTTTAAATAACAAAGATTTTACTGTCGTTTACCAAAGTGTTATATAGTTAGTAGCAAATAATACCTCACTGGTCCAATAGTTAGACTATATGGGTTAAGATCATTGGTATATAAGAAGATTGAGTTGGTACTAAACATTTATTCTCGTTTATCAAAGCGAATTAATTCATCCCGGTCATTATTATTACATAACATATGACTGTTCCATATAAAAAAAAACATTTCAAATCTGTCAAAATACGATCGGATACTTGTACACTCTTTTGCATGTCGCGTGGTTGCGCGCAGCCGCATCAACAATCGTAACATATTTTTATAACATTTACTTTAGTTTACAGTGTTTTGTTATATAATTATGTTTATAACATTTACTTTAGTTTACAGTGTTTTGTTAGTCGTATTTTTTTATTAAATTACAAACTGAAGTCCTAAATACAGATCGAATATGTATTATATGTGTATCCAAACTCATAAGCTAATGCGAGTCAAAGAAATATCCAAAATAAACAAAAAAAAACGTTTTTCTCGAATGTTATAGAGAAATATAATTTTTTGCCTTAAATATTGCTTTATTTTTTAACATATTAATAAATATTGCAAATTCTATTCAATTTGGGGGCAGAATCCGGCCATGTCCTTTTTGTAGCTTGAAAAAACTTAATACTAATAGTCATACAAACCAAAGAGTTAATCTCTGCCGATGAGCTTTTTACATCGGTGAAGTCCAATGGCGTAGCACTTGAATTGAATATATCCATTGCTTGAGCCTCAAAGTCCTCGTCCAATGAAGTAGTATTAGAAATAAATATTCTGTTTAGCAGATCAACCCTTACGCCTTTTCGTAGGCTACGAAGAACTTCTATGGTCGGTCCAAAGTGGTCTTTTATCTAGATACATAAATTAATTTTAAGTATTTTATCTCTTACTAATATTCCCTATTTGCGCCAGAACCCATTACAATTTTTTAAATTATTGTATTGTGGTTTTGGCTGGTGGAAGGCTTCCGCCGTAACTAGTTACCACTTACCGACGAAAACGTTCCGGTACGATGTTTTTTTTTTCTTTTTTTTATCGACTACAAGTTAGCCTTTGACTGCTATCACACCTGATGTTAAGTGATGATGCAATCTAACATGGAAGCTGGCTAATTTGTTAGGAGTAGGATGAAATCCACACCCCTTTCGGTTTCTACACGACATCGTTCCGGAACGCTAAATCGCTTGGCAGTACGTCTTTGTCGGTAGGGTGGTAACTGGCCACGGCGAAAGCCTCCTACCAGCCAGACCAAGACAAATTAAGAAAAATCTCAATCTGCCCCGCCGGGAATCGAACCCAGGACCTCCGTCTTATAAATCCACCGCGCATACCACTGCGCCACGGAGGTCGTCAAATAAAAATGTTGTAGAAATACTAAGGGGGAGTGGATGTTGTCCTTCTCCTAACAAGTTAGTCCGCCAACTTAGATTGCATCATCACATATCATCGGGCTAACTCACAATTAGTAATTGATCCATTAGACAGGTATTACTTGTTTGTTTGTCCCCCTGAAGTTTGATTTTGTTCTTTTAGAATGATGAATTTATATGATTTCAGAACAGTGCACGTTAAGTGCTTCTTCGTGTTAGCCGCGTGATCAGCAGGAACACTGCGATCCTTTATTGAGCGTGCATAAGGCGGCTATAACTACTTGAAATCACTCATGCTTACTGCAGCGTTTTAAATTCGATTGTTTAATAATAAAACCCGTCAGAATTATAAGAATAAAGTTCATCATCATGACCCCCGTCATGCCTATCACCAATCGCCCGTATTATCCATCAACCAATATGTTCTTCGCCCATCTTGCCCGTCGCCTATCGCCCAACTCAAATTCTAAAACAAGAAAGTCGAAAAAGTCTGATTACACTTCTTCGACCTAGATCCCTTTCGGTCAGAACGAGCAACAAAAAAGTTTGTTCCAGTAAAACAATATGAACCTACCTCAGATTTACTGGAAAGACCGATGGCTTCGAGAAGTTCTTTAAGAGCGTCTCCATCAGCTCCCAGAGCTAGCTTGCCTAATGACAATAACAGCGGTAGAGGCGCAGTCATGCAGTTTATGTCATATCTTGAGTAATCAAGATTCCGGCAGCCCTAGTTAAATAATTACAAAAAATAAAAACCCGACTGCGTAATAATAAATTTGAAAAGTAAAACCCAACTGCGGTAAAAATAAACTTGATCGTGTAAAAAATAACTGAAAAAGAAAAAAAAATTCAGTCCAGAAGTGTAATTCAGTAGTATTTTTTACGCAGTCGGTCTTATTTTTTATGCATTAGGCTATTTTTACATAACATAAATACATACAGGGGAATGTACTTCTAATAAACGTTTTAATAATTTTCTCATATTTATATAAATTTAATATAAGTCTAATAATTATAAAGATTCTAGCATCATCTTGCCAGGCCGAGAACGCCCTTGTATCACGTGATGCAGTTTGTAATTTTTTTTATAATAAACCTTGCCCTCAGATGTGATCACATAATCAGTTTTCAACTATTCTTAAGTAATAAATATCCGGGAAATTTAACTTTATCGATCTAGTAATTTCAGAGAAAATTGACTGTCATGAACGGACATACGAACAGACGTGTGATTCTAAAGGGTTTTCCAATAAGGACTTGACAACTTTTTTTCAAAATAAAATGAAGACCATTTGAGATATTTCAAAAAAAATTTTATCGGGTTGAAGTACATTCAAAACATTTATGAATGGAACTAGACTTTGCTCGTATGGCTACCACGGGCATGTTTGTAGCGGTCGATTCGTTGGACCCAATATTCTATGACTCGGCCACACATTTCGGCCAAAAACGGCTGCTATTTCGCTTTCAATGTTGGCTAGGAGCTCTTCCAACCTCTTCAGTTTATTAGCATAGACCAATAACTTGACGTAAACCGAAAGAAAATAATCTAGAGGCGTTAAATCTACTAGGGCGAGAATTACGACCAAAAATCGGAGTTAACGATCTTAAAGCCGCGGCCACCGACTCCGAATTTCTGTAGTAAATTTTTAAGATTTCCAGACGTTGTTCATTTGCGTAGGTACTTCACCATGATGAAAATGTTAAGTCTACTGAATAAATTGACAGTGACAGTTCGATGTTAAGTGAAAAGGTGCGTTCTCAAATTTAATTTAAAATTGTCAAGCCCCTATTGGAATACCCCTTATAAGGATTCCGTTTTATCCTTTTGCGTTACGGGAACCTAAAAAATTAACACACAACACCTTATATTTCACTAAAAATACTTAGGTATAATAAAACTGTAACAGGTACAATTCCATATATTAAAGATATTTTTGAAATTTTAATTGGTGGGCACTATATAATCGATACTGAACCCAAAAATGTAATTTTCAAAATTTTTGTCTGTCTGTCTGTCTGCCCGCCGAAACTACTGAATGGATTCAAGTGAAAATTGGTACGATTTTAGTTCATATTGTAGGATACTTTTTGTCGCGAAAATGAAATAGCAGGGGTTGTAATAGGGGTTGAAAGCTTGTATGGAAAGTCTTTCTTTTTTGAAGTTATACTTATGAAAAATTTATTAAAGAACTACTGAATAAATATAAAACATGACGTGATTCAAAGATTTTTAAAATTTCATAATTGAATATTTTTTATTTTTAATAAATTATATTAGTAATTGTTCTAAAGTCACTCTATTTATACTTTTTTTATTCTTTTCATTTATAAAAATTTTCGTTTCGGAAGAAGTTAAAGGAGATAATTGATAATTTTTATTTAATCCTTACTAATATTCTAAAGGCAAAACTTTGTTTGTATGGGTGTTTGTAACACTTTCACGTAAAAACTACTAAACAGATTTTGATGAAAATTAACAATAATATAACAAATAGGCCACATTTTATACCGAAATTCGCATGGAAACGAGAACTAGGCGGGTGAAGGCGCGGGCGCCCTCTAGAAATAAAATAAATAAAGTATTATTACATCCAGAGCAAGTTTTCTCACACTTCCTCTCGTGTCATATTCATAATTGTCCTTGTCAAATGGAACTCCATCTTGTGTCGTCAGCATTGCTGTATATATTATCATAAATGAAACTGTAAAAAATAAATTAAACGGACTTATGTATAATATTCTAATGGTCTAGATACCTCAACAGACATACCCAACTATCACGTTTAGACCACTCTATATCAAGACCAATTTCTCTATCTCCCGGCTCGCGGGTCTCACGCCATTCAAATAAAATAAACGGACTTATGTATAATATTCTAATGGTCTAGATACCTCAACAGACATACCCAACTATCACGTTTAGACCACTCTATATCAAGACCAATTTCTCTATCTCCCGGCTCGCGGGTCTCACGCCATTCAAATAAAATAAACGGACTTATGTATAATATTCTAATGGTCTAGATACCTCAACAGACATACCCAACTATCACGTTTAGACCACTCTATATCAAGATCAATTTCTCTATCTGCCGGCTCGCGGGTCTCACGCCATTCAAATAAAATAAACGGACTTATGTAGGTATAATATTCTAATGGTCTAGATACCTCAACAGACATACCCAACTATCACGTTTAGACCACTCTATATCTAGAGCAACTTTTCTATCTGCCGGCTCGCGGGTCTCACGCCATTCAAATAAAATAAACGGACTTATGTATAATATTCTAATGGTCTAGATACCTCGGCGCTATTTGTAAGGACGTGTAGAATCAAGCGTTAGGCTTGTACTGACTTTATTCATTTCACATCACACTACGTCATATTTATTATTTTACATACCTTCACACTATTTGACACTAAATGTAGGCACACAAGTTCAAATTAATATTCGTCCAGTTAAGTTTCAAGTTCCACTTTTAAAAATATATTGTACAACCCAACTGATAGTTTAAGAGGTTGGCCCAAACAAACAGACAGACAAAAATGTAAAATATAAATTTTTTGACATGTTATGACATGCATGTAAAAAAAGCTGTTAGTTTTAAATAACAAACAGACACTTAAACAAAATCAATAATTAGTATAAGTGTTCATTGTGACAGTTTTCGTCCAGGGAAATACTCGAGGACGGAGCATTATGGCTTGACGTCATCGATTTGATTTATTTATGCAAATAAACCCAAATCACACGCACGGATTTTGTTTTAATTCGAATAAGCCGAGAGTATAATTTGAAGATAAACGCCACGTTATGCTACGTATAAGTTATACCTATACTAAAGCCTAACTCGATGTAGAATGCTTATCAATAAATTAAAAATTAAGGTAGAAATCACTAGTCGTTTTGCGCCTAATTTTTTTAATTAACTTGTTAACAACAAGTTTGTGACAGTAAATTAGATTAGTAAGCTTAAAAGTAATTAATATATTCAATATCTTTTAAATGAGATTTTAAATTTATCAGACATAAAATGTATTGCATTTTCTAACTTCATTTAAAATTTGTTTGTTGATATGCTTTCCACATTGATTTGGCTTTAGCATAGTTTATTAGTAGACATTTCGCTTATACTTAGAACACTCGTAGTTTAACATGTTATACTAGGTTTATTTGTACGGCCGTAAAAAACTTTTACCCCTTTCAATTTTGGGGAGAAATATAAATTATATCAAAGTTAACTTACGCCTGTACAAAAAAGTCATTTCGCTTTTGCTGAAATTCAGTTGAAACAGTAACTCACAATGATTTCTATGACTGATTAATATTTTATGAACTTTTCAATTTTTTTATTGCTTTTAATCGAACTTATAATATGGTTTAAATTTTAAATTAGCGTGACGTCGCTTGATTGTAAAGTTTAACCAACTTGCAGAAATATGGAGCTTCTGTGTTCGGCTGTACGAGTACCTAAAATACCTAAATATTCATAATAAATGAATAAATACATTTTTTTAAGACGTAAAAAGGAAGACCAAGACATAATAAAATCTTTTCTTAAACAAGATGAGGACGACAACTACAAAGTGCATGCCATGAACCTAGAAATGCAAAACGAGTGGTTAAACTTAGGCGAGTTCTGCATCCCTCTGGCTCTGAAATGGCGCGCCTTGCTGTACGATTGGTCTCCTGCCTTATTGAAATTTTATCTTAATGCCTTTCAACTGACTCTCCCAGATCAGAGTAACCTAGTAAGATGGGGAAAAGCCTCGGAAAAATCTTGCTATACCTGTGGTGAGGCAGTGGGCACTGCAAGGCACTTATTGGTAGGATGCAAGGTGCTCCTGGACAGGGGTCTTTACTCACGCCGCCACGACAGAGTACTAGAAATCATACGTGAAGCTATAAGCCTTTCAGTAGCTAGGGCTCAGAAAGGGTTGACGACGAATAAAAGACAAACTAACTTCGTTAAAGCAGGCTCAAGTACAAATTCCACCAGCAAGCCTTATTCAATTCTGGGCTCTGCTCCTGATTGGACTATATTAATGGACACGTATGAAAAGCACTATAAAATCCCGGAAGACTTAGCTATTACGACATCTAGACCGGACATATTTCTTTTTTCCAAACAAATCAAACGTATAGTACTTGTTGAGCTTACAGTGCCGTGGGAAACAAACATCCCTAAAGACCATGTATTCAAAGTGAATAAATACTATGACCTTACTAATGAACTAACCAAAAATGGCTATGTGGTTAGTTTATACCCGGTAGAAGTGGGTGCGAGGGGTATACCAGCGAAGTCTCTCTACAACCTGCTAAAAGACCTTGGCCTTACTAGAAGTGCAGTAAGCTCCATATTGGAACGAGTGTCCAAAGCTGCACTAGTAGGGTCCTTCCGAATATGGTTGGGCAGGGAGAATAACTTGAACAGAGGAGGTGAGTGTTGACGCGCGTCACAAAGGGTACCCTTAAACCTACACCCGTGTCACAAGTCTCGGGCTCTGTTCGGAGTTTTTCTCTCAGCCACGCGATGGACCCGGCACCCGTACGGTGAATCCATGGAATGCTAAGATATTCGTCTCTCTGTACTAAGAGCCAGCCGCAGTTATAGTAGCAAACTCTATTAATAGGAAGTTTTATCTAATGGTAGTGGTAGTTACACCATCTCACTTACCGTAGCTAAAACGGACACTCACATTTTCTATCGAGGGTTCGTTTAGGCAAAGCCAACAGTCTTCACTACCACTTTGGAAGTGTCAACCTGTGAAACCTCAATATCATTTTTGAAGATTCTTCGTTAGATACACGTCTGGGTTTGATGGTATGGCTTCTATTTTTGTATGACCATCTTAATGCGGTTCGCAAAATACATCTAAAACCAAGTTTCAACAGTATAGTTCGTATAGTTTCAGAAAAAAGTGACTGTGACATACGGACGGACAAACAGGCAGACGTGACGATTCAATAAGAGTTCCATTTTTTACGATCCGACTACGAAACCCTAACCAAACAGCTTGTATGAGTAAGTGTCCAGGCGACGCAGCGAAGCGATTTGTTGCGGTAGCTAGTAGGTAGTAGTTCGATCTTGATTTCTAGTTGAGTATATAAAATATACTTTAAAGGAAGGTATCGACTCTTTTCTTCAGCAAATAATCTGCAATCTTCACCGGGGAACTAAAGAATCCCCCACGGAGTTTACCGGAGCCAGCTATGTAAATTTTGAAAGTGATCTATGAGAAAAATATGTTTGGGGACCTCTGGTCTAGTGGTTTGGTTATGTGGTTTCGAATCCTGGGTCGGGTAGTGTAAGTTTTTCTTTCCTATAAGAAATTTTTAATAAATTGTAAGCTAATCGAGGAATGTTGAAAGTGTTACAGCCCCGTGCCTCGGAGAGCACGGCAATCCGTTGATCGGTCTCGGTCACTGTTATGAACAGCTGATAGGGATCGTTAACCTATATTGAAACAGCGTGATTGTTAATAAATGAAATATTATCACCCTAAGCCCGCCAATCCGCATTGGAGCAGCGTGGTGGGTGTACGCTCCATATCACCTCTCCTATAAAAAGGGAGGCCTGGCCCTGTAGTGGGCCTTTAATAGGCTGATAATGATGAAGCAGCGTGGTTAGTCTACACTCTATATGCCCTCTCCTACTAGGAGGGTGGCTCGACCCTGTACCGGATCGTTAATAGGCTTATAATATTTCATTCATTATAACTAGGACTGCCACCTGAGCGGACTTTCCCGGATCCGTCCATCGTAGAGGATCATTCGGGCCGGTATTTTACACCCGGGCTACAAAATTTTCCCCTTTTGTAGTCCAGGTTCCCCTTTTATAGTCCGTGTGTAAAATATTCAATTCATAGTTCGCCAAGACTTGAATAAAATTGAATTAAATTAGAAGAAAAATAAAAGAAAATTATACAGTTTAAACCATTTTTATTAAACTGAGTAAGTTTAGAACCTGAAAAAACAGATGTTAATTTGGCTTAATTCTGAGTTCTAAAATGCGGTGTATTCTGTTGTTTAGGCCTAGGATACGTTTTGATAGTATTTTTGTAAATAATTTTAATTCGTCCTATATTTGTTTAATTGTTTGTTTAAGTTTCTAATGACCTTAAGTTGATTTTGTGGATACATAATTATATATTTCAACGGTATACCACTGAAAATGATTTTTTTTTTTGTCGATATTTCGATCCAATTACATACATGGACCGTGGTACGACCACGTATTATACTTAACCTACGTATTGTTGGTTGGAATATATAAATATTTTTCTTTCACTCGGCGAACCAATTCAAAATGAATGACCAGAAAAAAGGCGCGATAGTGTAGTGTAGTTATAGAATTAAATGATTTATTACAGAATCGAGCTTTTTAGAAATTTTGTAATATCTTCGAAACTATATAACTAATTAACACACTGTAAAAGGCAAATCTTATCTCTATAATATCCTTGTGATTATTAAAGAATTTATTTTGATAAGGATTTAAGTTTATTGTATAAATAATGACGCAAACGTAAGCATATGAATTAAATGATTTTTCGATTTAATAAATTTTATGGACCGACTCGAACGACAAAAACTGTGATATTCTGGTAAAATATACAATACAAATATAAAATATAGCCTATGACACTCACCGATAACGTAGCATTCTACTGGTGAAAGAATTTTTAAAATCGGATCAGTAGTTCCGAAGATTAGCCCCGACAGAACTTTATTTACAAACTTACAAACTTTACCTCTTTATAATATTAGTATAGATAATTTAAAATGTAAATTTTATTTATCCATTAATTATAGGACACCTGTATATTATCTCATGTAGAAAAAGAGAAATACCCATATTGTCAACCAATTGCAGTGAAATATTAATATAATTTCTCTTTCGTCCCAACACAATGAGAGAGCTACTACTGGTCGATAATCATTACTAATATTACACAGGCGAAAGTTTGTATGCATGTATGGATGTTTGTTACTCTTTTACGCAAAATCTACTGAATAGATTTTGATGAAACTTCACAATAATATAGCTTACGTATCAAAATAAAACGTAGGCCACATTTTATCCTGAAAATCCTACGGGAACGAGAACTGCGCAGGTTCTCCAGTATTATATAAGTTTTAGAGGACATCTGTGGCGTTAATAGACAGGTCGTGGGTTCTCGACCTGCGGCTGGGCCGATTGAATTATTTTTCATTGGTCTGTCTGGTGAGAGGCTTCAGCCGTAGCTTGTTACATCCTGGTGGATGTCAAAGTCTAACAATATAGTCTGCTTGGTGTAATTTGACGGCCGAGTGGCGCAGTGACCCTGCTTCTGTGTCCTAGGCTGTGGGTTCGATTCCCACATCTGGAAAATGTTTATGTGATGAGCATGGATGTTTTCTGTCTGTGTGTGTCTGAGTGTTTATCTGTATATTATAAGTATTTATGTTTAATAGACATAAACATATTCATCAGTTATCATAGTACCCATAACACAAGCTACTTACGCTTACTTTGGAGCTATATAGCGATGTGCGTAAATGTCCTATAATATTTATTTATTTATATTTATATCGCAGTTAAAGGCTAAATTGTGATAAATAAAAAAATATTTGTATTCAAGATATATGTCTATTGACGCATGTTAAACCTATTGGTTGCCAAACTGACGACCTTCAGCATCGTAACAAATAAAACAAGATGCTTAATTTAACAGCGGAAAATACAGAGTGCCGGCAAAGAGTTGTTGCCCTTTAGCCAATATAAAGAACAGGAATGGATGGTCCACGTCGAATACGCCTGCTCTTTGATATGACAGCTTTGCGACAGCCACAACTGAAATAAAATATAAAACATTATATTACGTACTTATCCCCATAAGATTATTAGGACATTAATAAGCATAATTTTTACAATTGATAGTTTCAGAGATTAACCGGGAAACACAGACAGACAGACAAAAATTAAAAAAAAATATTATAAGCTAATATGTATGTAATTTAAGATTCAGTTTTAATTATTATTGACGTGACAACGTCTTATAATTCGATAGAGCCGGCTGCACGTACGAAAAAACATGACGTCATGCGTCGTTACCTCGCTTTAAGGCGTTCCATGTAAGGCTTGAAGTGCAAGAGAGAGCGCAGAACGAGCGACAAAGAAGCACAATCGGCCTTTGCGTTCGGCAGCGTTCGACATCCGTCTATTAAATATAATTATTAAATATATTAATTTTAAAGTAAAAATTAATATATTTATTATAAATTTATAAAATTATAAAATCAACATCAATTATTTTATTAATTTAAATTAATATTTTTTTAAAATATACTTAAATTAAAAATTTTAATAACCAATTAAATGCTACCATTTCATCAGTATTTTCTTGAGACGTCACGTTGAACTATCGTCAGTAAACCGACTTTACAGACAACCAATTTTTTATTTATTATATTTTTATATGTATTATAATGGAAGAATAGCGTGTCTACCGCAGCCGAAAACGTGAGAGAAATGGAAGCCAGACAGACTGGCGCCATAAAGCATTGCGTATCGAAACTGTTTATCTTTCCATAATAAGTTCAATAATACCTACCTGACGCGGCTCCAGCTTCAGATCCGTATTGATGGACTTCTATAAAAGCTTTCTGTTTTGCAGACGACACGAATAAATGTCGATCCCGGCTTATCTCACTGAGGCCAGAGTCGGTGTGCTTGAAGATTTGTTTCACTCCTGCCTGATGTGTATGGGAGAGAAGATAATATCAAATTAATACATAGTAATACCTGTAAAAGACTGCTTCGTTGGTCTAGTGGTTCTATCTATCACGAGGTCCTGGGTTCGAATCCTGGGTCGGGTCACGGTCACGGAATATTTTTTTATTATTCTATGAAATTTTCAGTAATTCCATGCCCAGAGTCGGCAAGTTGGTGGTGTTATACCCCTGCGCCTCGGAGGGCACGTTAAGTCATCGGTTCCAGTCACTATCCTACCCTAAGCCCCGCTAACCCGCATTGAAGTAGCTTGATGAGTCTACGCTCCATATCTTCTCTTCTATAAGTAGAGAAGCCTGGCCCTGTAGTGGGCCATTCATGGTGACGAGGAAAACCTTTAAAATGAGATCGCTATACTGTGTCTATGGTAGATGGGGGCAAAGAATAAGAAAAGATGTAACAACTGTATGGCGTTGTAGTCGTAATTTCTTCTTCCGTGAATTGCAAATTATTATTATCGAGCATCAAATTCATCTTTTAAGAACTTTTTTGATTATTTTGAGAATTCTAACTATAGGTATGTACCTATATCGGGTAAATAGTTTTAGTAGGTACTCTCAAACTACCAAATATTTGTACAACTGCCTCGATCGTCCAGTGCTTCTTGCGTCAAACTATCAAAATTTAAGATTTTTTCTATGAAATTCTCGGTGCTTTCACGGGTACGTTAAGTTACGGATCACGTTCATTAACATTAGAATGTAATAGTGATCGTTACTAAAATCACTATTTTCATATTAAGCCCAAACATAAGCATTGAAACAACATGATGGGCTATTAGCTGCATAGTTCCTCTCCTATATCTGAGGGAGTACTGATCCTAGAGTAAGTCGTTAAAAGTGGCTGGTACCTACTTATAATGATGACGATGTTGATGAGTGGAAACTAAATCTAAAAAAAACTAAATTGAAGTGTCTGTTTGTAAATTCAATAGATTTTTACTACGTACATATAAAATTATGAAAGTAGTACCTAAAAGCATACACGGTACTTATATCAAAAAATATTTTTTTAAATGTTTGCCTATCTGTCTTTTTATTATGGCTAATCTCAATTACTAGTCGGATTGGTAAAAACTCTTTTTGTATATAATAATAACCAGACTCATGAGGAATGACACAGGCTAATTTGCCTCGTAATATTCCGGAAACAAGAATTACATGGGAGTCCTGGTAGTTTCCGAGATAAGCCGGAAAAAACAGACAGACAAAAACTAAAAAATATATATTTTTGACATGAGTATACATTAATAGTCAAACTGTTGACTTTAAGTCACAAACAGACACTTCAACTTTATTTATTTGTATGGTAGTCCATACAAATGTATTACCTGTTCATACAACTCTTTTAAATTCAACGAAGTTTCCAACTTAAACTTTGGGACTATCAACTCGAGGTTGGTCTCTGACATTTTTGCCAAAGCCGCCTCCAAGAGTTCAGGGGCCAGTTTCAGCTGCTTCAGCAAAACTGCCAGTCCTTCGCGAGCGGACGGCATGACTATAAAGAATGACGCCTTGTCACCCATGTATGGTATCTCAATTATCTACAAACAGAAGTACTTGAAAATGTTACTTTCATCCTCTTAATTACATCGACCTCCGGAACGCAGGGTGATACTGCACAGCATGGTCACAGCCGATGGACGTCCACTGATCCGATGGGCAAACATGATAAACGAAGAGTGGGGGGCAGCTCTAACAACATACTGACAGTTATCGCCGATAGGCTCGACTGCTTTATGTCCGTCACTGCTGTGATAGACATATTGCAGTGCCCATGCCACTTCGCACATCTTATAAATAAACTGGATGAAAAGCCGGCTTCGCTCGGGTGAAATGTGACTCATAGTCATAATACACATTTAGGTATAAATTGTAGGTAGATTTGTTTTGCTTCGTTCATTATGTTTAACTACTGTAATTATCTACAGTGCATCTGACAACACTGGATTCACTCAATGTTTTCGGAAATACTTCATTTGACACAGTCACATGAGTTAGAGTTCTTTGTGTTGAATACTTTTTTTAGCGCGACGGCCGCAATGGGTGAGGGGTATCTAAGATGGCGTCAGCGGTTTGTTTGTCATTGTCATTAGAATTCAACGAAATTCTCCTTAATCCGAATTTTACGGATATATGTTGTCGACTCGAAATCAATATTTCTTTATGTTTTCTTATTAATTTAAGGTTTCGATCGAGTCTATCGTACCCCTTGACGGAATTATTAATATATAGAGATTAACTGACATTATCCTGACATAATGTAGAACTCTGACTTTTTGTATTACAGAGATATTTTATATCTAATCTTACATTGTGTATTATCTTGGCCACCGATCACCGTCACTATAATCCACATCTAACAGTGATTGTTAAAGAATATCATCCTAAGCCCGCTAACCTGCATTTCTGCAGCTTGGTGGATCTACGCACCCTATCTCCTAAAACGGAGGGCCCTGGCTCTGGCCCTAGACTGATATTGATGGTGGTAATGAAGCCGTAACTGTCACTTACCTTAGCATTTAAAGCATAGGAATTGGTGTAGTTGTAAACTCCAGTTCTTTTCATCATAGGCACCAACTGCCGCCCCAACGGAGTATGAAACACTCTATTTTCCACTTTTTTGAAGGCATTTTTCCATCTGCCCTAAAGAATATTCATATAAACATTTCTATATAAATCCCAATACTAAACTTTTTACTTTTTAAATAAGACGTCCTTATCCTTTAATAACTTTGAATGCTGCTAGTTTGTGATTTAAATGTTTTACAATAACAAATTATTCGAAAATTCGTAATTTGATGACCTCCGTGGCGCAGTGGTATGCGTGGTGGATTCATAAGACGGAGGTTCTGGGTTCGATTCCCGGTAGTCGGGGCATGTGAATTGGGATATTTTCTGCAATTTGTCTTGGTCTGGCTGGTGGGAGGCTTTCGCCAAACAAATTAAAAAGGAAGGTAGAGATCATTAGTCATTTCACACCTATTTTTTTTTTAAAGTGGCTAGTTACCACCCAACCGACAAAGACGTACCGCCAAGCGATAATTTTAAATTACTTAGCGATCCATTTTAAGGTACGATGTCGTGTAGAAACCGATAGGAGTGTGGATTTAATCGTACTCCTAACAAGTTAGCCCGCTTCCATCTTAGATTGCATCATCACTTAACATCAGGTGTGATAGCAGTCAAAGACCAACTTGTAGTCGATAAAAAAAAAATTTACGCACCCCCTGTGCCTCGAAGATCACGATAAGTCGTCAGTGCGAAGACTTATAATTAATTGTTCTTAGCTTGAACTTGGTTTGACACACTGCCGCGTGTATCGATTTAACGTTTTATACCAATATGTCAAGAATTATACTTACATTAAAATATACAGCGTTGACCAGTAACATAGAAATTGATGGTGATATATCAGATGGGGCTATCATATCTTGTATCATATAGTTCGTTTGTGAAGACACCTTTAGTAAATAAAAAATTACATACATGTAGACTAAATTGTTTGCTTCATAAACGCAATGAAGGTAATAGCTTATTAAAGCCGTCCAGCACCCGTTACACATCGCTTCGCCTCATGACAGATGCGAACGAAGCGAATAGCGATCCGTTACGGTGTTGTCCGTTGAAGAATATACAATGAACAATGAGCTGTCTACACTTACGCGCAATGTAACACAGTAAATTGCGCATTGAATAACGTGTACAGGTACACGTTTGCCAAATACCGATGTTCATTGAATCACATCTTTGTGTGGGTGCACTAAAATTGCCGTGCAAGAAATGTACCTAATCTAAACATTCGATAAATGTCAACAAAAGCCTTACTTGGCATTTAGCGAATACCGAGCCTTAGAAATGGTCCGGTATACGCCAAGTGCCAAGCAAGTCTACATACACACATATTTACATGTGCATATATACATATTGCTCGCCAAATTATGAGTCGGTGTACGCGGATTGTAAAAGACATTCATTCCGGCACTTCTACAGACAACAACTTCTACAGACAACAACTTACTGTTACAACTTACAGTAGTATTACATCCCAGTGAGTTTACAGTATAGGCTCCAATCATTATATACAATGTAAACAGTATTTTATAAAAAAAAATTGTTGTGCAGAACATGCGTAAAGAATAATGGCAAAGCAAGCAGTAGATATGGGTGCGGGGCAGATCTAATGAGCTATGAACTTAATTCTTTACCCATGAATTAATTTCCTCTGTAACATACGTAGGGTACTGAAAATCAATTTTCACTGCACTCGAATCAAATATTTCCCGGGCGTCATTCACAAAGGTTCTGTGCAAATGAGTGTTTTGAGCTACGTACAATCTGTTAGCTATGTCCAGTTTCACGCCAGGCAAATGTTGCAATTCAGCGATGAGAGGTTTGAAATGATTATAGATCTAGAAACAGAAAAAAATACTGTACCCATATAGCACCTATATTTAATGCAGGTGTTAGAAAATCGGTGTTTTTAAAATCAGCGTAGACAAAAACTTTTCAAAAGAATTGGTATTTGCATATCGCTACATATTATAAAAAAAAATCCACAGCTGCGCCTGTCTTTGTTCGTTTGTTCGGGATAAACTCAAAGAACACTGAACGGATTTTCACGCGGTTTTCACTAATAGATAGAACGATAGGTCTCGAGGAAGGTTTTAGTACATGTTTTGTCAAGGTTTTGTGTAAATTGATTCAAATACGACGACAATTGTTCGAAGAGTCTCGCAGACCAGAATCTTTTATCAAAAAGGCTGACCACATTAGATATATAATAAAACAAAGTATGGAAGAAATGTTCCATTTTATTAGAAGTCCGCGATAATATTATAAAGAATGAGAGTCTTTAAAGATAGATAATATTATATTTAAGGATAATACTCATTCTTTCCTTAAAAAGGGGTCATGTGTACCTACTTCTGTATTTTTGTTTTCCTGGAAGTTTTGCAATACACTATTTTACTTATGGACAAAGTCGCAGGCATCTATTAGCTTTAGTTAGAACTGCAGTAGTTAGAACTGCTACCAGACAATCGAGCAGGCGGGTACCGAATCCGTGACCTCTCAGTTTTGAGTTTATTTTTTACCTCACACCTCAACACATTTGGTTTCTACTTATACTATGAAGCGAAAAGTAATTGAAAATAGCATATCGTGTTTAATATTAGACAACCTTAATAACTGCTTATTCATTATCTGCAAACAAACCAAGCAGAGCTCGATTTATCTAGGTATTTACAAAAAGGGCCAGAGTTTAGACCTAAGGTAAAACAAAATTCGAGTCTCAATTTACAAAGGCAAGGCAGGCCAAATGTTGTAGCTCGTTGAGAAAGTTCAACATACCTGAGATTTCTTAGATATGCCAATGGCTGCCAGCAGTTCTTCCAGACCCTTACCCTCGGCGCCCAGTGCCAGTTTGCCCAGGGGCATCAGAGCCGATAGAGGCGAACACACGGAATTTTTGCGCGGCGTTGTGCTAGACTTAAAAATACAAATATTAATTAACTACATTCGACGGCCTTCGTTGCGCAGTATGTTCAGTGGATTTATAAAAGTTTCTAAGTTCAATTCCTGGCTGGACGGATTGCAATTTTTTAATTAGTCCAGGTTTCAGCCGCGACTAATTACCATCGTTTCGACATAGACGTACCGCTAAGCGATTTAGCGTTCCAATACAATATAAAAACCGAAAGTTGTGTGGATTTCATCCTATCCTTAGCAAATAATCTCGTTTGCATCATCACTTAACATCAGATGTGATTACAGTCAAGTGCTAACTTTTAGTGAATAAAAAAAAACGTCAAGCATTCGCGTAGTATGATTACAATTATGTTAAGTACAACATAAGCATTATTTTTTTTGGAAATCCCTGACAATTTTCTCATAGATCGGAACAGTAATAATTGTATGCAAAATAAGCGTGGCGATAAGGATTGTTGAGATGTTGAGGCTTGGTCTCATAGAGTTATAATCATGTTAAGAGTTATACAGGGTGATGTTTACTTAATAAAAGTTTATTAATTTGTTAATTATGATTTTGCAATTTTTCAACAGTTTTAAAAAATCATAATTAACAAATTAATAAACTTTTATGAAAATTTACCACAGGATCTTATAAAGTACATATATCAAAAGGGTTCCACGAAGTTTAAAATTTTTAGGCTAATTATTTATACCTTTCATTCTATTGTTTATGCCAATGGAAATTGGGAAAAAATTTGTTAGTTAACAATGGAATAACTTTTTGAAAAATGATGATTAAACTTTTTTTCTTCAGGGCTCGATTCTTTCAAGTGTTAAAAAGATACTAGAATTTTTTTTAATTTTTAAAATGACATTTTATGTTATAAAACAAATTATTTTTATTGCTGAAATCTATTTAGCGGCGGCGCGCGAATGCCGTAACAGCCGCGCTATTTTCAACGTCTTATTAAAATTATAAATAATGGAGATAGAGTTCTGGAAGTTAGGACTTTTTTATTGGAAATTTCCTCCTAACGAGCTTTTTTCAAAATTGCTTAAATGTTAATATTTTTTAAGTTATTAACAAATAACGAAATATCATTTTTTTTCATCTTATTTTGTAAATAACAATTGCAATTATTGACCTGCACCAAAATCCTTCAAAAACATTTTTCTAGAGGTGATTCCGAATCGAATGAGTCATCGCTTATATTTTTAAATAAATAAATAAAATAAATAAATAAATAAATATACGGCACGTTTGGCTGTGTACTGCGTCACAAGGTGACCGTATATTGCTTTCTAGATCTTAAATCAAAAATATTATCTAATATATAAAATTCTCGTGTCACAGTTTTCGTTGCCATACTCCTTCGAAACGGCTTGACCGATTTTGATGAATTTTTTTGTGCTTATCCGGTATCTATGAGAATCGGCCAACATCTATTTTTCATCCCCCTAAATGTTAGGGGTAGTCCACCCCAAAATTTTTTTTTTATTTTTTAGACAAAATTTTTAATTTCTATTTTTTATGATACAACATACAAAAATACATACAATCCTTAATTCTCACCCATCTACGATCAACCCTTATTTTTTAAATTATTTATATGGCAAAACAACGTTTGCCGGGTCAGCTAGTAATCTATAAAACTGTAATGTTTACCAGAAATAAAGTTTTACTTAAATTCCCTTTCATATCGATGTTGGAAATGTTCTGAGGACTAACATCGCTTTTGTGTTTAAGCCCTTTCCTGCGTTTCCTTGCCATTAGGACAGCCATCCATATTAAGGTCACATAAACTGTTAAATAAAAATAGTTACTATTATTTTTAATATTAAACAATATAAATAAAAAAAACTTTATTTTTATGTTAACCACACTTTAGGATACTATAATTTTTGATATCACGCTTATTTTAAAAATTAATTTAACAATTTTCAAAAATTATTTTAAATAAGATCTCCGCGAGGCATTTGAATGCTCAAGTAATCGGTGATCAGGGCTTTAGAGTAAGGGACCTCCTCATAATGAGCGCCGTTTCAAGGACAACAGCTTCTGTATCCGACCCTTGATGAAGACGAAGTTTTTGTAACGTATTTTTATAGACAGGTTAATTGTTGTTTGTATGAGAAAGCGAAAAATTGTAAAATTTATAAGATTTAGAATTTTTGCTATCCCGCGTATGTTTTAATCCAGGGTATACCTAATCTATCTCCAATAAATATCAGCCAATTAGGTACAGTAATGGTTTCGTAAAGATGTAACAAACATACACATACGTCCCAAACAAGTCCCAAGTCTACTTAAAGTAGACTTTTATCGACCGATAGTTAGATAATAAGTAATACTTTTTAATGAACTTGCTTAGTATATCTTCACACTGAAACAGACCAAACTATCAGCCAATAAAAACTTTGCAGTATGGACTCTTACACTTACACACACACATAAACTTTCCGCTTTATAAATATATAAAAAAAATATAATACATACATATATTTTCGTTTTTGTAAAAGAAATGTAATGCTTACGTGCTAATAAGAATTTCATCTTTATTGACTTGCTTTCATGAAATCACCGCATTATTTTCTTACAGCTAAACCAGACTTATGGGAAAATCAATTACATTCTCATGTAATAAAGATCGTGTTTTTAATTGATTCGAATAGCAATTTTTACGATTTTGCCACGCTATTAGGCCGACGCGCGATGTAGGTACCTACTAAAAAATGCACTAAAACGTAAAAGTAGGTATAATTGCGTTAATTTTTTATTTTTTTGTGTAGGTACTATAGCTTGTAAGCTAGTCATTTTACACCTTATACTCATAAAGTACCCGTAATTTTATCGTACTACTATTATAAAGGCGAGAATTGAGTGTGTAAGTGTATAATTATGTTTGTTACTCTTTTACGCAAAAACTACTAAATGGATTTTAATAATAAATCAGATACGGTTGTAGTACTATAAACTATCTATAAACGAATAAGCTGACACATACACAAAACCTGCAAAAAGTGAGACAGAGCACGATGAAAGATTTTTGTCTTTATCACTTCACAGTATATGTTAGTATCTTACTAGCATCTCTATAGGATACGACCTCTGTGTATGTAGCGAATTAGCGATCTGTGCTGATGTGCTCTAATCTTTAGTCTATCAGTCTATCTCTATGGTATCTATTATTGTTTTGCCGGTGTCTAAATTATTGATTTTACGGAATTGGATAATTTTATGTGAAAACTTTTTAACAAGTTCCAATTAACAAAACTATAACTTGGGAAAATTATTCTCTATTAAGAAATATGATACCGAATGAAATCTTTGCCGAAGATATGATGAGTACCGTGATCCGATATGGCCTGTATATCGGGGCTGCATTCCAACTGATTTGCTTGCTAGCTTGTGTTACACTTACGGACGAACAGAGTGAATCACATCCGTATGAGAAGGTAGGTAGGCTTATTTGTAGAGCGGTGTGTGAGTGAGTCCGTCCATGGAAGTAATACCGCCTAGAAGCAATACTGTGTTCCGATCTGAAGGGCGTAGAAATCTGTGCAATTAAACCCATGAAGCAAATCAGAACTACTTCAATCAGGTTCAGCTCAGGGCTTCGTAAATTTTTGTCATTCACGACCCCATTTATGATTGCGAGTTTCTTGACGACCCCGTACAAATATAAAAGAAAAATAAATTAATATTTTTTGATGATTTTTTTCCACTAATTAACATTACAGTCAGTGTTATTGAATCATTGTTTAGCTGCAGGTTGCACGTGTGTACGCTCGCGCATTCCTCCCTTAGATTGTGTGTGATATTTAGAGGTGACAGTCAGAGTGGGAAGTCAGCGGCGCGCGGTTTATTCAACATGTATGATACCGACAACCTCACTAAGTAATATGTACAGTATAATAATAGCGGTTATCGATCGTTTACTGCTGTCGGTAAAGATAGCTCAACACCTTCAACAAATGGGCGTATCTAGACGCTGCGAGTCCACTGTATTCTGCCAACTCTAGTGATGTTATAAAATGATATATATAAATATTTGACATTAAAATCTCTCTCAACCCATAGTTTAAGAAGCCCTGGTCTAGCTGGTTAGCCCATGTGACTTCGATCCGAGGACCAAGGTCAGGTTGTGGCAGTTTTCTGAGCTTTTCATGTGTAGTTTTCTGGAGGTACATTCTAAGACCACGAAATATTTGGTCTTTATACCCCCGTGCCTTGGAAAATATTTGGTCTTTACACCCCCGTGCCTTGGATAATATTTGGTCTTTACACCCCCGTGCCTGTGAAGCTAAGTATACTTACCTCATCAGTCACGGTCACTATCATCAACATCTGATATTGATCATTTATAAATTAATCATCAGAAATTAAACTCTGACCTTAAAATGAGCCTACTGAAAATTTCTTAGAAGAAAGAATAACTCATAAACACCAGTTTAACATGCTATCAACACATCTCCAGTCAAAGTTATTAACATCTTATAGGTTGGTGCTTAATTTGTTTTTATTTTTGTTTTGTCAATGTTTAGAAGAACAAATCGGTGTTATTATTTTCTTTATAGTGATTTATGTTATAGTTAAAACTTTGATTTTGAAATAACCATTATTATTTGATAAATAAGTTATTAAAATCCAACTTATCTTTACATTATCATAAAATATTATCCCCTGAATTAGTTTTTCAAGCTAGTAGACGCCAAGTGGTCCAGCGGGTGGACGCGAATTGGATTTTTTGGATGCAAAGTGGGTAAAAGACCTAATTCGGATGTCTTTTATTTTAAAAAAAATATTATCTTGTTTCCAAAAATAATAAAAGTGACCTTAAAATAGACTATTATTATAAACACATTACATAAACTTGTTACTGGAACATTTTTATTTTCTCCATCAAACTTGCCAACTGCACTAAGTGGACGCGAACAGGCAAAATTAATTAATAAAAATACTGATAATAACAAGATTCAAATGTCACTTCCTGCTAATTTGCTTTGAAGCAGTGTCTGATCACCTATTCTAAAAGGAGGGATGCTCTTAGTGGGCTGTTAAAAAAGGCTCATATGGGGAGCATGTATTAATCCTGTCCCCTTGAAAATATCAAATAGCCTATATCTATTTCTATTTAAATTACAGCCAACATGAAGGAGCTACAAACATACACATAGACACGCACAAACATACAAACTAGCCTTTATAGGTATTAAAGTTTCACAGCCCCGAGGGGTCCCCTGGCAACCGTCAGGCAAATAATGACAGCTGTCATTATAGCTCCGTCGCTACCCGGGTAGCCGCGGGCCTCAAAAAAGGTTTGAATGTCAGGCCCACAGGGGTTAATAGTGTGATATTTAAATAAATAATAATAATATAATATAATCTTCATTACACTGACTTGCTGCTAATGTGTACCATTATTATGTCCAAAT
The DNA here is from genome assembly GCA_034621355.1 of Mycalesis mineus. Classification (NCBI taxonomy): domain Eukaryota; kingdom Metazoa; phylum Arthropoda; class Insecta; order Lepidoptera; family Nymphalidae; genus Mycalesis; species Mycalesis mineus. Next base: position 15,780,513 of record CM067887.1, on the reverse strand, counting down.
AATACGAGTTTATATTGTAGATACGTTTATTGAGCTAGGTAGCAAAACATGACAGTCATAATGTGTAATTATTTAGTACTACCCACTTAATTTAACTTTGTTAAGAAAAGTTAAAGAAATGATGTAGATTATAAATATATTATACATGACATACCTTCCCCCCAAGTATAATCATTAAACTTTATTACACTAAACTAATATATAAACTAAACTTTGAGACTTTAAATCAACAAATGTACACACTAAGTTTTTGAAAGTATCTAACTAAACTTAAATAATTAATTAAACAATTCAACTAAACCAAATAAATCATCCTCCTCATTAGGCCTGCTATATGGCACTTTATGATAAATATTTCTTTTACTTCTAATTTTTCCCCCACACATTTGAACATCTGAGGATCTAGGTATACCTAACATCTCCTCCCATTTTTCTGAACTAGGTATTTCAACAATTGGGTCTTTCTCTATTTCATTTTCAGGAGAGTCTGTCAAATCCTGATTTCCTTCTTTTTGATCCTCTTCCGGAGACTTTGTATCATTAATTATAACTTCATTATTTTCACTGGTTTCAGTCTCGTTTCTTATTTTAATAATCTGATCAATATGACGTCTTAAAACTGTTCCATCTCCTGCTTGCACTCTGTAACTAGACGGGCCATCCTTCTCCACCACTTGGCCTGGTAACCATTTTGGTCCAGTATTATAATTTCTATACATGATATTTTGTCCAACATTAGTTTGTCTATTTTGTTGCTGTGCGTTTTTTATGACTTGGCATTCTATTTTTCTATGTTGTATATTGTCTGGATGTAAAGTGTCCATAACTGTTCGGAGACGTCTGTTCATCAAAAGTTCTGAAGGACTCTTATTTGTTGTTGAGCATGGTGTTACGCGTAGGCCTAATAGCATCTTTGGAATCTTCACTTCCCATGATCCATCCATCTTTCTTAGTTTTTCTTTAACCGTTTGTACCATCCGCTCTGCCAAGCCGTTGGTGGCAGGATGATAAGGTGCAGACCTCACATGGTTTATCTTATTGGACTCTAAAAATAATTTCATTTCTCTGGATGTAAAAGATGTGCCATTGTCAGAGACCAAGGTTTCACAAATACCATGTGTAGCAAACAAGTTTCTTAAATGGTTGATTACTGTTGTTGAATTTGTATTATTTACTACCAGCACTTCAGGCCATTTAGAAAAGGCATCAACAACAATGAGAAAAATTTTATTCATAAATGGTCCTGCAAAATCTATATGTAGTCTGGACCATGGTCTTGAAGGAAGAATCCATTCATGAGATGACTTCGGAGGCATGTGTCTATTTTCTAGACACTTGGTGCAATTCTGAACAAGTTGACATATGTCATCATTCAATTGTGGCCACCAGACATAACTCCTAGCCAATGCCTTAGTGTGTACAATTCCGTTATGCGTAGTATGAAGCATGCTGAGTATGGCTTGTCGGAGGGGTGTTGGTATAACGACACGACAGCCTAATATTATACACCCGTCCTGTAGCGACAACTCTGATCTATGCAACCAATAGGTTCGTAGATCACTATCGGTCACTTTAGCTGGCCATCCACAATGTAAAAAATGAACAACTCGTGAAAGTGTCCGGTCTTTCATAGTTTCAGAAGCTATCTCCTTAGCAGTGTAGGGAAAATCTTCCATATTCTCTGCCATTAGCAATATTTCATACAAAGATTGATCCTCTTGCTCTGGCACTGGCAGTGGCCATCGACTTAAACTGTCTGCATTGCCAATTTCAGACCCCGGCCGATAAGTAATATTATAATCATGTGCTGTTAATGCTATGGCTATTCTTGTCAATCGAGGTGATAACATAGATGGCATAGGTCGTTTAGGATCAAATATTCCCAGTAAAGGTTTGTGGTCGGTCACTACTGTAAAATGTCTACCAGCTAAATAATTGTGAAATTTTTTTATGCCAAACATAATTGCGGTAGCTTCCTTGTCTAATTGTGAATATCTTCTTTCATGTGTATTTAATGTCCTAGAGCTCAATGCAATTGGCCGTTCATATCCATCATCCATGATATGCGATAGTACTGCTCCAACGCCATATTCAGAACTATCACATGTGAGAATTACTTGTTTATTCAAATCATAATGAACCAATGTAGTTTCAAACGTAAGCAACTGTTTAGCTTTATTAAATGCATCTTGTTCACTCTGAGTCCATCGCCATGTTTGAGACTTATCTAACAGTCTGTGTAATGGTTCCAATATAGTTGCCTTGTGTGGTATAAACCTTTCATAGAAGTTATACAAGCCTAGAAATGCTTGCAATTCTTGTACATTTCTTGGTTCGGGCGTCTTCAAGATAGCTTCAACTTTACTTGGAGCTGGATGTATACCATTTCCATTAATCACAAAACCCAAAAATTCTACTTGTTCCTGAGCAAATTTACATTTATTCTTGTTAAGATGGAATCCAGCTTTCTGTATACGATTTAGAACCTTTTCAAGTCTCTGTTGCATAACCAGTATTGTAGGACCACCTACAATAATGTCATCAATTAAAACTGCAACTCCCTGGATTCCCGCCAATAATGATGTCATAAGTCTCTGGAATATTCCTGGGCATGCTTTGACTCCAAAAGGTAACCGATGAACTGAGTATAGGCCCTTGCAAGTGTTTAATGTCAACATTTTAGCAGTTTTATCATTGACTTTTACTTGAGTGTAGGCTCTGTCAAGGTCTAAGGTGGTAAAAAACTTAGCACCTGCCACAGTAGCAAATACCTCATTGGCTGAAGGCATAGGATAAGTGTCAGATTCAGTAACTTGGTTGACTGTACTACGGTAATCTCCACATAAGCGGATATCCCCGGACTTCTTTATTATTGGCACGACTGGTGTTGCCCACTCTGAAAAAGATGTTGGTCGAAGTACACCTTCTTCCACCAGCCGGTCAATTTCTTGTTCCACTCTAGACTTAATAGCATATGGTACTGGACGAGCTTTTAGAAATCTCGGTGTAGCATCTGGTTTGAGATGTATGGTGACAGGGTCACCCGTATATGTTCCCAGCCCATCATTAAATATGTCACTATACTTTGAAATAGTCTTATCAATGCTTACAAGATCACTGCTAGATATAAAATTAATGTTCAATGATATATTCAACGGGCTCAACCAATCCCGTCCTAGGAGATTGGGGCCACATCCTTTTGCAATGATTATATTTAGAGTACATTTTATATTTCTGTACTGAACATGAAGTTTAGCTTGTCCTAGTAATATCACTGGTGTACTTGTCCATGTGCGTAGAGTAAGTGATACTGGTTGAATGGTGATGCATTGGTTTTGGTGTTTTATTTTCTTCCAAGTGTATTCATTCACCAAAGAGAAACTCGCCCCTGTATCTACCTGCATTACAACAGGGATATTCTCAATTAACAGTTCAACCACAAATGGTAATACTTTAGTTTGGGATTGGACGCTATAAATTCCATTCAGATGTGTGTCTGTCTCCTCAGCGAAATTTATATTTTTCTTAAAGGATTTCTTTTTTAATAAGCAGATTTTTTCAATGTGACCCTTTTTGGAACAAAATCGGCAGCTGGCATTAATAAATCGACATTGACCGCCGTGACGATCACCACACCGGTAACATAGACGCTTGCTTGTCTGAGGTTGTAGTGCATTTACATCCATGGCTTCCACTGGGGAACTTAGAGATGAATTTTGTGTACTTTGGCTACTGCTTTCTATGCCAACAGAAGATTGAATCATCTGACAATCTTTTCCCGCCGTCTCGGCGGCTAACATAGCTTCGATAACATCTTGATAACGTAGATTATCTTTTTTCAAAAGATCGTACTGCAAACGACGATCTTTCATTCCACAAACGAGCCGATCACGTAACATCCGTTCTAAATCCACAAAATTACAGTTTGAACTAATTCTTCGCAGCTGTGCAATGTATTCGGACGCCGATTCATTTGTACCTTGGTTACGTGTATAGAACCGGTATGACACGGAAATTTCGTTTGGTTTCGGGCTATAATGTTTTGTTAAGATTGTTTCAATTTCCAAAAATGTCACATCACTAGGTTTTCTTGGTGTAATTAACGCTAAAAACGTCTCGAAAACTTCTGGACCACACACAGTAAAGAAATTCGCTCGTTTGGCGCCATCCAACATGATGCCATTTGCCTCAAAACAAAACTTTAACCGGTCAATGTAATTGTCCCATATGTCGACTTTTGGATTAAATTCACTGAATTTCACTGCTTGATGATCCATTTTAACCAAATTTTCGCCTCGTCGCCACTATTATGTCCAAATAATACGAGTTTATATTGTAGATACGTTTATTGAGCTAGGTAGCAAAACATGACAGTCATAATGTGTAATTATTTAGTACTACCCACTTAATTTAACTTTGTTAAGAAAAGTTAAAGAAATGATGTAGATTATAAATATATTATACATGACAACCATGTAAAAGAATTTGTACATCAGCTCATTCAGCCAGTATTCAGGAATTCTCCATTTTTGCCAGTCTCTTCCAATTATGTGCCATCCATTCTATAGATCCCATATTTATGTAGCAATTAGTGTGATAAATAGTAAATTAATTTTGGCTATTTCAACATTTGAATGTTTCACTGTTTCTAGGCGTACACGGACAGCGATGAATGCAGCTCGGAGCAGTCTTCCCCCGGCCACAGAGCAACTATATCCCGTGCCAGAAGACATGACAAGAAGAAACGCCGTTAAACTATATACATGAAAGATTTGATATTCATTTGAAAGAACTATCATCTCTTCTGTACTGAATATTAACAGTACTCTTTGAAAAATGTATTAATTGTAGCTTTTCAAATACCCAGGATAAACAATCTGTTTACATATAATGGTAGAACAGATAAACGAACCCCCGAAAGTTACTAAAAGAGCAAATCTCTGTATTCAAAGGGGTCAGTACCCTTTATTGCCAATCTATATGGTTCCAAGTGTAATCACAATAGTGGAATTTAATATTTTTTGATACTCATCACAGAATATCTATTATATGATCTAAGTCTGTCATGTTCAATCGCTTATTGAATGAAAGGAGTAAGATTTTAGGTGTATTTAAATAATATTAAGACAATAGATCTGAAATAGAATAAGAAATTTTTAAACTCCTGCGAAATTGTCAGATGATGCTTGATTTTTTGTGATGTTTGTTCAAAATAGGTTTATTACTTTTTGTAAGCCAAACAAAAACCTATGCACTATGTCACATAATTTTAGTGTATAATGGAAAATACATCTGATCTCAATAAAAGACTTTTTATTCCCCAATTTATATTTTGCAAAATAATGTAATAGTATACACATTATAGCAGTCCTAGATAGATATATCCAGGATTGCAAGTATATTTATTGCAAAGTAGATAATAATTTGTTAATTTAATTTATTAGGATATTATCTTAGGGCTAACGCTAAAACTCGCGCGGGTGCGGGCGCGGGCGCACGCGTCGGGCGACCGCCGCGGGCCACAAATCCGCGAGCGGGCACCCGTCGCGTGCGCCCGTCTCAGCGCTGCTAGTATAACTTTGATGTCGAGCGTGTACAGTTGTGTCGAGTAGATTACCATGGATTATTTACTAATTTATTATTTGGCAAAAAGACGACAACGAAAACAACGTCGACTGCATAACCTGTTCTAGATAAGTAGGTTACTCAGCGGAGAATTCGATAATTCATTCGCCATGTTCCATAATATGGGCCGAAATTGCACCTGAATTATTTCGCGCTTTGTATCAATGTTCATGTTTGTACCTAGCCTCCGACGCGTGTGACCGTAGCATCTAGCGGCGATCATCTGATTTGTAGAAACAAACCCGCTCGCGTGTGCCCGTCGCACGCGCCTGCGCTGTCCATACTATTTTTCATTATACACCCACGCGAGTTTTAGCGTTAGCCCTAAAAGTGGATGAGTTTTATCCCTCTTATACACAAAAATGTGTAAGGATTTTTAAAAATGATTAATTGTTATCAGTATCAACTATAGTAGATTTTGGTGTACCTCCCTACGAATTGTATCTTCATTATAGAAGGCTAAGTTTTCCATTTTTCATGGAATCAAAAAAACAGTTAATGGATGTTGATTCTCAATAAAACACAAATATCTAAAAGCTTTCTTTTATTTGTTACACAGACTAGACGTTACAGCATTGTATTATTGATAACAATATGTTAAGAGTATATACATGATATTAAATATAAGTAAAATCTCATTGTTCAACATTTTGTACAAGCTTAACAAATACATAATAAGTACAGTCAACAACTTTTAAGGCACATATTTCTTTGTATTATGATTATTGTATGTAGCACCATTTTATTACAATATAAATAAATAAATACAATATCTATTTCAAAACCAAGTGGTAACTTTAAACGCATTAAAAATACTATATGTCACGTTTTAAAAAAACTTAAAGCTGTGTAATAACAAGGGTATAATAAATAAGATTTTATAAAAATCTATATCAAACAGTTTACAGATGGTAGCTATTAAATAATTCAAAATTATACAATGTGTTCGGTAAAAAGAACATCTTGAAACGTACTGATATATTTCGGTCTTGTTAACACAATTGTGTATGAAATGATGAAATGATTATTTTAATTGAAAATAATCCACAATAAACTTTAAAAAAATAATTTCTGCTTAATTACGATATTACGATGTATGAATTCTAGTTTTTGTAGACACCTAATATTATTAGAGTTCCATGTTAAGTCTAGGGTTACCACCTCAAAGCTATAACCAAATTCTTGAAGTCCTGATATCTCCCTCAGGATTATGCCTAGGAAGCCCATTTTTTTCTAGGCATGTATTCTCTTTCCCTAACACCTCGTTGACGGCTTGATCAATAAAATTAAAATTAATTGAAATTATTTAACAAACCTATAGGTTTAAAAAATATTTTATGTGAATTCAGGTATGCTTTATAATGCAATTGTTTTTTAACGAACTATACATAAAAACTGACGATAATGAAATTTTATAATCAATTTGAGGTCGTCCAACATAACGCGGGTAATATAAATTTCGGCTAGTACAGGATACGCATGTTAGGAGTTAGCAGTGAACAGACTGTTTTATGAACGAGCAGATGCAATGACGTTTTGCCACTTCGTATAGGCAATTGTTCACTTAGTATATGGTCTATTTATAGATCATCATCATTATCAGCCTATTAACGGCCCACTACAGAGCCAGGCCTCCCTCCTTACAGGAGAGGAGATATGGAGCGTACACCCACCACGCTGCTCCAATGCGGTTTGGCGGGCTTAGGGTGATAATGTTATAGATATTTTAGTAAAAAAATGCTAATGTACCGGTACTATACTAAAGCCAAAAGCGATGTAGATGCACTTCAATAAACAAATTAAAAATGAAGGTAGAAAATGCATGTAATTTCATCCATACTATTATTATAAAGTGAAAGTTTGTATGTATGGGTGTTTGTTACATTTACCTCCGTGGCGCAGTGGTATGCGCGGTGAATTTATAAGACGGAGGTCCTGGGTTCGATTCCCGGCGGGGCAGATTGAGATTTTTCTTAATTTGTCTTGGTCTGGCTGGTGGGAGGCTTTCGCCGTGGCTAGTTACCACCCTACCGACAAAGACGTACCGCCAAGCGATTTAGCGTTCCGGTAGAAACCGAAAGGGGTGTGGATTTCATCCTACTCCTAACAAGTTAGCCCGCTTTCATCTTAGACTGCATCATCACTTAACATCAGGTGTGAACTTGTAGTCGATAAAAAAAAATCACGCAAAAACTACTGAATGGATTTTGATGAAACTTTACAATAATAATAATATATGTTGATAAATAGCTTATATATCTTGATAACACATAAGCCACATTTTATCAATAAATTTCAACGGAAACGATAACTACGCCCTCTACCTCTAGTAAAATTATACAGACAATAAAACTATACTAAAGCCAAACTCGATTGAGAATGCTTGTCAACAAACAAATTTAAAATGTAGGTAGGAAATGCAACACATTTTATGCCTAATAAATTGAAAATTATGTTTTGTTTATTTATAAAATCTTATTTAAAAGATATTGAATATATTAATTAGTTTTAAGCTTACTAATGTAATTTATTGTAATGAATTCGTCATTAACAAGTTAATTCAAACCTAAAATGACTAGTGATTTCCACCTTCATTTTAAATTTGTTTGTTGACAAGCATTCTCAATCGAGTTTGGCTTTAGTATAGATGGAATCGAAAATTGCAAAGCTGAAGTTATTACCGACCTTAGGGGAACATTTCAACGGTACAAAACAAAACTAACAATGAACTTAACACTAAATAAGTATCTAAACTATTTAACCTGGCACCTAACATTGCTTGATTTATCTATAAATGAACAAATATCACACGTTTCGCTTCATAAACACTACACTAGTGCAGTAATGTGCCGAGTGAAATATAATTTTCCCGAATACAATATAATATAATATAATATAAATAAAAATATTATGGCAATTGTTAAATATCATTCTTTGGGTACAGTTTCTCCTGAGAATATTTAATTTTCACTATTGTTTGTATTGTCTTAATTAACTTAATATCATAATAATATTTTAAAAATCATAAAATAAATGTAAACAAAGTTACAAAATATGTAACAGAAACAATATTATATATTTATTTTTAGTGTTAATATCAAAATTGAGTTCTAATAAACACTGGAAGAAATTATTTATACAAATAATATTTCGAATAATGATTCGAAATCGATTAAAATACCACTGAGTTGATTTTAATAGACAATTTTGTTTGTAGAATTAAATATATCAACATCAAAATCAGTAATTAATATAGTTAACGAGTGACTTGCGTAAGCGACAATCGCGACGCGACACAGATGCCCATCATGTCGCGTCTCGTCGTACTGTTACATAGGACGCAAGTATGGAAAGCCGTTGCTTTAATCGCGTCCGTCGCGTTGGCAGCTTTGCGTCGCGTCGCGTTATTCGCATACGCAGGGCACTCCCTAACTGTTATAAAAAACCTATTATATTAAAAACGTAACGTAAAAGTATATATCGGTAATTGCATAAAAGAAGTGAAATTATTTAAATTTATGTTTGTCCGACTAATCCTATCGGTTGTTCCGGCTAATCTTTAAAAGGGCTGATTTTCATATTTTATACTAAAGCCAAACTCGATTGAAAATGCTTGTCAACAAACAAATTAAAAATGAAGGTAGGAATCACTAGTCATTTTACACCTATTTTTTTTTTAACTAGTTAATGACGAATTCATGACAATTAATTAGATTGGTAGTATGTAGGTATATTTAATATCTATTAAATAAGATTTTTTAAAATAACAAAACATGATTTTTAATTTATTAGGCATAAAATGTATTGCATTTTCTACCTTCATTTCAAATTTGTTTGTTGACAAGCATTCTCAATCGAGTTTGGTTTTGTATAGATGTTTTAATTAAAATGATTGAATGATTATTAATTTAAATTTTACGCGGACGAAGTCGCAAGCGTTAGCTTATTTTTCATGAAATAAAACTATATTACATTTTCTTCGCTAGTTCGTTTTTGCCAACACCATATAATTAACCTACATAATTTTTTACTAAAACTATAAATTAAACATTTTTTTATTGTCATACTAATTACTTAATTGTGATACTAGCTGATCTTGACCTCTGTCACGATTTATTATATATTTGTGATAGATAAGTTAATATAGAATTGTGTGACGCGCACGAATTTGTACTTTACTAAATGTAAATGAGAGTTTAATGTACTACAACTTGTAAAAAACTCTTGCTTCGCGGAGTTGGTTTGTAGCACCAATACAATTTGGTATAATAATCACAGGGTTTTGCTACTAAGTTACTGTTACTATATAAGCGAAATAAGCGCTGTAAAATAAACTTGAAAAATATATAAAGATAATTATTGCATTTCATATAATTATGGAACAATTCGATTTATGCATAAAGAGCACGCCTGATTAAGGGTTATGCTGTATCAATTTTAGTTCACTGATCTTTGAAATGGCAAACATCTGATCACGACCTGCATGAGAATTAGTTGTAGGGAACATGTTACAGCATAAGCCTTTTTATATAAATGCAAAAAAAATATTTAATCGTAAGTAACGTTAAAAGCTAGTGGTCAAATTAAAGTTTTTCACTTTTATAGCATTCAACACATTGGGGTCGTTCAAAAACTGTTTGAAAGCGTCCAACTTTTTAAAGCATATTGTAACGCAACACGATTTTTTATCGGGATCATGATTTGCGTCTGTTTTCGAGCAGCTCTTCCCGGGCCCCGAACATTCCGAGGAACATTTCCCGTCGCTAGAGCCGCTGCAAGGGCATTTTATGTTGTCGATGATGCCCAACAATGACTCGTCGCATTCGTGGGTGTAAACGCCAAAGTCCTCAAGGTTAGAGTTGTTGTGCCTTTTGTGGTAATGCAAGAATGTATTGTGGTTGGTGTCGGTAGCGCGGCCGCAGCCGACTGCGCATTTCATTTCGGCGTGGTCACATTCGCAGTCGGCACCGCAAGAGCACTTGTCGTCACCGCAACCGACCGCTGCGGGAGGAGGCTGGTGGTTTTGGCAATTCCTGCACTCGCCACTGTTCGGTCCGCATTTACACTCGGTGCAGGAGCAAATGCCGGCGTCTGCCGCCAATTGTTCTAGAGGATTCTTAGCTTTCTTACCGAAAACGTTTTCAGTTTTAACAACATACATATCAGACGGGGGTTCGTTATCAAATAGCAAAGTGTCCTCTAGAGTTAAATCGGTGTTAAACAAAACCGAATTGGATGGATTGATCTCAATGCTTTGTTGCACTCTACTCGGCGATGGCGTGTTCAACGACCTGTCGTCAATTTCAGTGTTTTTCAAGAAATCAATATCCGCATCTATTTTCGACGTGTTATGGTTCGTAACGAGTTCACTGTCATTGAAAACTTTGTCGCTAACGTCGAGAATGTTCGGTGTATCTAAATGGAAAGAGCTTTGGGTCATAAGGTTAGCTGTCGGCACAGCCTCGGTGTTCAAATCTATGTAACTTTGCATATGTGTGGGGACAAATGTAGCGAGAGTAAATATGCTCTCAGGGGCGTTCTCTTTGATGCTAACTGGTGTTTCTAGTATGGAAGACGCTAGGGCTGTGACGTCGATCCAAGGGGCTTGTATTTCGATTTCATTGGCCAACGCTAATTGCATCGCTTTAGATTCGACTTCCATTTTAGGGGTGGACAATGAAATCGATGGTATGTTATCGACGTTCTCGACTACCCAACCGTTGTCGGTGTCGTCCTTCTTATCGATTTTATTCACGTCAAACGGAGAAAGCACTTCGAGGTTACTCAAATCGTAATCTACAGCTACGTTGTTATCGTTATCGAATTTAGTGTTGTTAGTAGCGTTATCGAAAAGCAGTTCAGTTATGTCCATGTTATTGTTAGCGAGTGGGTTGACACTGGTGATGTCTTCTAAACTGCCGTCAGTGGAGTTGGACTCAGTGGTGATCCTACCAAAGGACTCGAGCAGGCTATCCCAGACCATGACGTCATTGACTGGTTTCGTCGGTTCATTCTCAATGACCTCTACAGTCGGTGTCTCGGCTTCGATCTGCAAAGTATCATTTGTATGTGAAGGTACATGTATAATGTATATGGATTAGGACACTGTAGCAGTTTTGTCCTTAGTAACACATAACAAAGGCAACCAGTTAACGGTAGAGCACATTTATTCTCGCATTAATTGTGTCTGGTGCATTGACATATTAATACTATGGACATCGGGTCTAATGCAAAATTTACGTCAAAAGTGTCCCAAGATATTTTATACATACTAGGATGTATTTATGTTTTTATACACAAAATAACATTGTAATGTTCTTATCGTATTGTTATACAGTCTAATTTGCAACGGTCTAATTGCATGCAATAAGTAATCAGCTTCGATTGACGGTTACCATGGCAGCCTTTTTTTGACATGACAGCTTCCCGTGAAAATAGGACAACATAAATGGTGTGGAGTCGGTAGCTTTCAAATTTTTTTGGCATCTTATATTTATATATTATATTTACAGCAAATTTTAATTTATATTTACATATCCCTGACCTCTATATGCTGGGATAAATCTTGTACCAAATAATAATTGTTGTAATTATCTTGTATAAAATAATAATTAGTTATAATAATAATTAATTACAAACCAAATCCACTAATGTACAAAATGATATGCCACTCGACATAGTTCTTTACTTTGAAATTTTAAGTTCTCGATATTTTCCTCTTTTTAATTAAACTGAAAATATATTTTTTTACTTCAATGACGTTAGATCACTTTTTAAATAACTGTTCCTAATTTCATGTAGATAATTCTTATAGTTATCAAATTAATATACCATTATGGTAAAAGTCATTTGATCAATATTCATGACATAAAAAATAAAAGTTGACATAAAAAATAAAAAATTTTGAATTGAAAATAATCAAATTATTTTCATTCAAAAATTAAGTAATTAAATAATTCAAATGTTAAACAACAAAATACCTCTATGCAGTCGTTGTTCTAAAACATTCTATTGCTCACGGCAGATCCGAACTAAATGTGGTTAATTAGATAAACATATTGCACTCCTTCTATCCTATACGCGGGTAGCGTATGGGAAAAGGACAGATAGATACTTTTGTTCATTTTGGTTGGTTATGCAATTCGTTTCTATAGTTTATTAAAATTTTAATAAAATAGCTTGTTTCTAAGCAAAATAATACTTTAAAATCATCAGTAAATATTTACTTACTGAAAATATGGTACACCGTCTTCTTTTCTCACCTTACTCGGGTAGTTCTTACAAGTTTTTTTATAACACATTACGGCATTATTGACGTGTATTCTGTCAGTCAGCTAATATGAGACTGAATTGCGATTGGAACACATTTCGCGTTTTGGCTTACTTTTGGTTCGGACACTTTTTATCGCCGACCCGAAGTCCATAGTATTAATATGTCAATGGTCTGGTGTGATTATATCATACAATTTCGACAATAAGTTACGATTTCATGGTTTTACTTCAATGGAAAGTGAAAAATTGAAATTCGCTAACATTGAACATGACAGTTAATACGATGGTATACACAAATATCCTATTTGTAAAACGCAAATTCGCGATTCCTGGTGGATGGATGGAACCTCTCGACGCGTTTTAAGTCCTTTCCAAACGCAGTGACTTTTTCCACTAGAACTACTAAATAGAGCTCAATTTTCTGGTATTTTTATATTTTAAATCCAAAAAATTTTGAGTCACGTACATTAATTGGCTGAGCATTCAAAACTCAAAACGGAGATTGTAAAAAAAACCGGATTTGTTTCAGAAACCTCAAGAAATCATGGTAATAATTAAAATATACTTCCATTTAATTTATGTTTTTAATCAAATTTTGGTGATCAACTAGGTAGATATTTTTAAAGGAACTAACTGTAGTACATAGGTACATACCACTCTAGTCCAGGCGATCTAGTGCTTTTATTTACTGGGCCATAAATTTCTTTACATAGCGATTAGAAGTTTTTGGCCCTAATAACAAATAAAGTAAAAATAATAAATTTCCTTCCAATGCTATCGTTCATGAGCAAAAATTCCGGCTTCTGAGTACAAATTTTTGAACGTAAACTGATTTATTTTATAGGTATCGCAGCGGCGCGTCGATAGTGAAGCATTCTAATTCTACCTATGAGCGTAATTTTATTTAGACGTAGACGTCGTTTGTCTTTTTCCATCTCGTATTTTCTATACCGGGTGTAAGTGGCATGATGACGAAAACTTAAAACAATGGTTCAGAACATGATTCAAAGTGCCTCAGGGTTGAAATTTTTTGTCGATTATTTCATGATCTTAAATAAATAACTGCAGTTTTTTTACCTAATTACAGCATTGAATCGCCTATGTAGTCAAATCATTATGATTTAAAATTTAAAATCAACAAATAAGGATTTTTATCTAATATCAATGGAAATGTAATTATAAAACAAAGCACAGGTAATCAGCTATTCTAAGGCACACAGTATGTCGATTCTTGAAAAAAAACGTCAGTTTTAAAATCGATGTACAACGGTTGCAAAGCGGATGTAACAGAAAAATCGATATTCTCGAATGACATTTCGCCATATTAGACTGACAGTCGAACTAAAGGTGGCATGATCGACGACATGCAAGCGAGATATTTGTACGATGTATTTTTTTTTATCGACTACAAGATGGCCCTTGCCTGCTATCACACCTGATGTTAAGTGATGATGCAGTCTAAGATGGAAGCGGGCTAACTTGTTAGGAGTAGGATAAAATCCACACCCCTTTCGGATTCTACACGACATCGTACCGGAACGCTAAATCGCTTGGCGATACGTCTTTGTCGGTAGGGTGGTAACTAGCCACGGCGAAAGTCTCCCACCAGCCAGACCAAGACAAATTAAGAAAAATCTCAATCTGCCCCGCCGGGAATCGAACTCAGGACCTCCGCCTTATAAATCCACCGCGCATACCACTGCGCCACGGAGGTCGTCATAAATGTATTTATTTCAAGAACCGACAGACAGTGCACAGACACACGCTGCGCGGCCACGTCGCCGCCAGCAGTCAGGTATAGACTGCGGAGCATTGTCCGCAATACATTGCGCGCTCATTAAGTTCTAAATCGGTAATCCCTTATTTCAAACATCAGAGGTTATTTATATCGTTCTAGACAATAATTGTAGTCTCTTTTCAAAGTTCTCGTTGTCACGCCCCTTACCACCCGTATGATCTATTTTATCTTATAATACTACTAGTACAGCAGCACGCTTTTAAACGTCGCGCAGTATAAACATCTGTCATTTAATCAAGGCTTTAATATGAAGATGCCGATGACGATCCCACTTACCTGGTGTTTCCTGACGTGCGCGCGCAAGCTGGTGGGCGTGGAGAACAGCTTCCCGCAGCCGGGCGCGGCGCACGCGTGCGGCCGGGAGCCCGAGTGCGTGCGCGCGTGCGCCTTGAGGTGGTGCGACGCCGTGAACGACTTGCCGCACCCGTCTGTTATACATCTGTGAACATAATATATGAAAGGTTACCCAAGCGTTCCGCGATACTAATTTCAAAGTATCAAAACCGTCTAGGTATTTTTGACCAATCGTTATCGATACATTTTCGTTCCGATTGGTCAAAAATACCTAGATTTTAATAGTTTGAAATCTGTGAACATAGACAATACTGCCGCTGAATTACAGCAACTCCTCACTGAAGTGGCGACAGCGGGACAAGCTAAGGGCTTAACTATTAACATTAAGAAAACGAACGCCATGGTAATTTCCAAAATCCCTACAATTTCTTTCCGCCTAACTTTAAATAGCCAGCCTATTGATATTGTCAATAAAAAATATCTAGGCAGAAATTTTACGTCGGACCTTGATCACCTTCAAGAAATTAAAAGTAGAATAGGCCAAGCTAAGACTGCACTTCATAAGATGTCTAAAACCCTTTGCAATTCTAAATTGAATCTACAATTGAGGAGACGGCTTATGAAATGTTATGTATGGTCCACTCTTATATGGCTGCAAAACTTGGGATCTGAAAAAAGAAGCAATAAGTAGGCTGCAAGCATTTGAAATGTGGATTTACAGGAAAATGCTCAAGATCTCTTGAAACAGTTCACACCAAAACAGTCAGGATACTGGAATTCATGAATGAAAAAAGAGAACTTATGTCTACTATCAAGCGGAGGAAACTGAGCTTCTTTGGACACCTGCAGACAGGTGCCCAGCTTGCCTTTTCAAGAGTTTTCTTGGAAGGGAAGATACTGAGCAAGGGAGCCCCTGGTCGTCAAAGAAGGAAATGGCTGGACTACATAAGAGAGTGGGCCGGACTCGATTATCCACAATTAAAGCGAATTGTGGATAATAGGAAAGCTTTTCGGATATTGACAGCCAAACTTTGTTCGGAAGATTGCACCAAGTGATGATATGCACGATACGACACTGTTGAAACTATGCTGGATTTGTGAAAGCTTCAACGACCGACTCTTGACTCAAATCACCTCTAATGGTAAGCGGTTGTGCAATCTTGGATAAATAAACTTGTCACGTGTAGAATAATATCACAGGCCTTTATTTTGACATGACATCGTACGGGAATGCAAAATTGCGGCACGTATTTGTTGGTAGGGTGGTAACTGACCACGGCTACGCCTGGCGCAGCGGGGGGATTATTGCGTTGTGGATTTTCATGCAAGCGATGCGATCCGCCCCATCATCATAGTCGCAAAGTCCTCCAGTGCATAATTTGTTCGTCAATTCGCTGCGATGCCGCCCGGACCCGTTGGGGCTCAATAGTATTTACTGATTTTATATTTTTTATATATACATCACCGTTCTGTTGTTTTTTTACTTTTCTTTTACTTTTTATAAGATTGTTATATTTAAGAATGCAAGCTAAGTGATAAGGCCGCGTCTTTGTACACCCATAATTGTTTTTTTTATTATTTACCTATATATAATAAAAAACAATTATGGATGTATTGAATTGTATTAATTTAGTGGGCAAATAGAGTTAAATAAATATCTCTAAAAGAACTTACTTATAAGGTCTCTCCTGCGTGTGTGTGCGAATGTGTTTCTTCAGGTCGCTCAGCGTCGTGAAGAATTTCGTACAGCCCTCCGCTTTGCAGTTGAACGTATCGCCGCTGTGCAGCCTTTGGTGTGCCCGCAACCTAGAACATAAACATTTTGCATGTTCAAAAACATATTCTTAATTGTTCATAATGTCTCACAATGATACATTTTACCCAACGGCGTCAGGAGGGTAATGTTTTTCGAGTGTACGTATGTATATAGGCGGGAACAAACTTTGTTTAGTAGAACTGTCTTTGCCCGTAGCCAAGTATTGTTTGTCCCCACCTGCAGCATCATAAAGTATTTAGAATTCCATATAGATATAATGATGCTTTTTTTCTCTTTTTACTTATAAAAATAATTTTATTTCACTAAATGTATATGACGACCTCCGTGGCACAGTGGAATGCGTGGTGGATTCATAAGACGGAGGTCCTGGGTTCGATTCCCGGTGGGGCAGATTGGGATTTTTCTTAATTTGTCTTGGTCTGGCTGCTGGGAGGCTTTCGCCGTGGCTAGTTACCACCCTACCGACAAAGACGTACCGCCAAGCGACTTAGCGTTCCGGTACGATGTCGTGTAGAAACCGATAGGAGTGTGGATTTCATCGTACTCCTAACAAGTTAGCCCGCTTCCATCTTAGATTGCATCATCACTTAACATCAGGTGTGATAGCAGTCAAGGGCCAACTTGTGGTCGATAAAAAAAATGTATATGAAAATATATATAGCAGGTTACTTCTTACATCAAAAGATATATTTTCTATAATGTTTGTCTGTTTGTTCTGGCTAATCTCTGAAACTATCAGTTGGATGTATCCTGTCATTTCCACAGAAAAACCGCGGGCGTCTAGTCCTTACTAATATAAAAAGGCGACAATTTGGATGGATGTTTGTTTGTTTGTTACTCTTTCACGCAAAAACTACTAAATGGATTTTGATGAAACTTTACAATAATATAGCTTACATATCAGTACAACACATGTATGTTATTTTTACGTTAATTAGTATTATTTATATATAATAATAGTACATATATATATTATTTAATATATATATTGGTTGTCTGTAAAGTTAGTTTACTGACGATAGTTAAGTGACAACGTCTTAAGAAAATACTGAGTAATGTAGCATTTAATTGGTTATTAAAATTTTTAATTTAAGTATATTTTTATAAATATTAATTTAAATTAGTAAAATAATTGATTTTGATTTTATAAATATATATTTTAAATTTATAATAAATATATTAATTTTTAATTTAAAATTAATATATTTTATAATTATATTTAATAGACGGATGTCGAAGTACAAAAAAAGCCAATAATTGTGCTTCTATCAGACTAACTCCTCGCTCTCCTTGCACTCCAAGCCTTACATGGAACGCCTCAAAGCGAGGAAACCGCAGAGTCATGTTTATTAGTAGTAGTCGGCTCATATTATCGAATTATAAGACGTTTTCACGTCAAAAACAAAAATTAACATATGTTTTTTTGTAACATTATTTTGGAGATATTTGAGGTATCAATATGCTACATGATAATCAATCATGGCTGTGTTTGTCTCGGGATGTGATAGTTTATAAAAACATAGACAGTTTCACAAACACCCATTAAGAACTTGGCAACGGGCAAGTTTTGTCCAGTCTCAGATATGACTGATACACAAATTAAATAATTTTGCGACATAAACTCAAACATTTATCATCTTGTCACGAGTAATTAGCTAGTTAGGTATAGTTCGTACCAATCATCAGGTACCCTCTGAAGTTGAAGATTTAGCGTTCCGGTACGATGTCGTGTAGAAACCGAAAGGGGTGTGGATTGCATCCTACTCCTAACAAGTTAGCTCGCTTCCATCTTAGATTGCATCATCACTTAACATCAGGTGTGATAGCAGTTAAAGGCTAACTTATAAAAAATATAAAAAAAATTGTAACATGGCGCTGCTATTTTTAACCGACTTCAAAAAAGGAGCTTATCAATTCGACCCGTATGCATGTAATATTTCCAGAACTGCCCAGTTTTCGCATATGTTAGTCTATACCAGACCAGCGTTTAAACAAATGTGCCAAATTTCAAAAGTACATGTATTTATGTTTGTGGAGGCATGTCTCGGGAACTACATACTTAAACTTAGATGGCACCGTGTTTATACATATGGTACAGTAAATTAAAGTAACTAAATGACGCATTTATTTTTTACTTTTCAGTGCGTTTTGAAGTCGGTTTAATTTTTTATTCAATTTTTTTTACTGTAATATCAATTTGTATTGAGATTAGAGCACTGAAGTTCATTCAATATAAATAAAGTTGGAAAAAGTACAACTAACTGTAATTATCTTTAAAACTAATCTAACTTTTTACATAACGTCTACTAGAAACATACATATGAGATAACAACTGTCAAAATTATATGTACCATCCTTATTGGGATACTGTCATTGACATATTAATAGTTAGTACTATGGACTTCGGGTGTGATGCTAAATTCACGACAAAAGTGTCCCGAGATATCTAATATATACTAGAATGTATTAGTATTTTTATAAACAAACTAAAACATATGTCTTATTTTATTGTTATACAGTCTAATTTGCAACAGTTTAAATGCTTGCAATAAGTAATAGCTTTCCATGGCAGCCTTTTTTTGACATGGCAGCATCTCGTGAAAATAGGACAACATAACTGGTGTGGAGTAGGTAGCTTTGAATTTTTTTGGCATCTTTAACCTATATATTATATTCACAGCAAACTTTAAATGTATCAGTGACCTCCGTATGCTGGGATAAATCTAGTACCAACCAATATATTTTTATACTACAATGACATTAGGTCACTGTTTTAAATAACTGTTCCAAATTTCATGTGGATAATTCTTATAGTTATCAAAGTAATCGAGCGTGAAGGACGGACCAACGGGGCATTTTACCATTATGGTAAAACGTTTTTGATTGATATTCAAAAATTAATTTAATATTAAAAAATAGTTTATTAATTAATAATATAAATTATTTTCAATTCAAAAATGAAGGAATTAAAAAATTCAAATATTAAACAACAAAATAACTCTATGCAGTCGTTGTTCTATAACATTATTGACGTGTATTCTCTCAGTAAGCTAATATGTGACTGAATGCGATTTGAAAACATACATATGAGATAACAGCTGTCAAAATTATATGTAGCATCCTTAATGGATACTGTACTAAAATAGAGTCACTAAAAATATATAACCTATACCAAATAGCAATCCACATTGTAAGTAATAAGTCAAACGCTTTGCAAAAAAGAAATCCATTACGTGTGGAAAAATACATTTGAATATAAACGACGTTAAATCTCATATAAATAGAGTTGAGACTCTAATGGCAAAATATATTATAAGTCTATATAATGACAGACGAAAACGTTGATTGGCAAATCTCCAAACATATCTCCATAAATCAGACAGTTACTTAAACACGTACTGTTTAGATTTTCGGGATTTTAGAAACAATTCAGTCTTACGTATTGTGCAATAAAACGAGTATGAATGAAAAAAAAAGGTCAAGTGCAAAGGCCTTGGATTATTTTTTCTTAATGACTCAAAGAAGCGTGGGCGGCAGGTTGTTGTTCGGCAGAAGTAAACACTGGAGTTTTTTTTAGTTTTCTATTTTGCTACAAAAGACTTTGGTCTGGCTGGAATTTTCAACAAAAATAAACCATATTCGTTTTTATAAAATCGTTTTTTATTTTTTTCCATGTGTTTATAAGGCCTTTTTAAGTCTTTTAATTATAATGCAATCTTTATAAATTGTGACTGGCAATCATGCAATATGAAGAATCAATGTGACATCTGTCAGGTAAATCAAGCACCTACTATGACATTTCAAATGTCATGCACCAACATGTTCTGTGGCGCCATACCTTCGATCCTCAACAAATAGAACAACTATACTAAAGCCAATCTCGATTGGGAATGCTTGTCAACAAACAAATTTAAAATGAAGGTAGAAAATGCAACACATTTTATGCCTAATAAATTTAAAATTATGTTTTGTTATTTAAAAAAAATCTTATTTAAAAGATATTGAATATATTAATTAGTTTTAAGCTTACTAATCTAATTTATTGTCATTAATTCGTCATTAACTACTTAATTAAAAACAATAAGTTGTAAAATGACTAGTGATTTCTACCTTCATTTTTATTTTGTTTGTTGACAAGCATTCTCAATCGAATTTGGCTTTAGTATAGTATTTCATGGGCAGTATCAACTTCACTCAAAATTATCTTTAATTCCAAACTTCCTATAATAAAAAACATTAAGACAAAACTTTTAAGGAATATAACCTCTATACTTTTATGAATTTCTCATCCATATATCCAAACATTAAATGTTAACAACAATTTGGAAGTTTGCCATTGCTCTTTGACTACAATCCTTCTTTGTTCATAGTTCCTATAGGTATAAAGTTATCTTACTTAATAGGCACCGAAGTAAAATATGACACATTGGACTCACGGTGTTATGAGGATAAACTGCTGAGAGCCCACATTGGGTTCACTTGATTGTGAGTGTCAAGCCTTAAAAGATGCATGGCTAAGCAGCTGGACTCATATCACAGAGGAATTATAGGTGCATTAGCTTGTTCTGTTTTGCTCCTTTAATTTGTTTTACACACAAACACTCCCGTGAAACATTCAAATCAAAATTAAACCATTTTCTGAAATAGAATTTATACACCAATATTTGTAAAAAATGTTAGTTTCATACATATACAAACCTGTATAATGTGTTGAAAGCTTTGCTGCATGAACCGATATCACAGGCAAACGGTTTTGTCTTTGTGTGTGCCCGTACATGAATCTTGAGACTGTATGAAGTTAGAAATGCCTTGCCACACGATTCCATTGGACAAATAAACCTGTATTCACCTGAAAAAAATTGCATTATTTTTACAACTTCAATTTCATGTAATTAAGGCAATTTTTCATAATATTTGGAAGCTAAAATAATAGTAGTAAAAATTCTGTGACATTTATTGGTGACAATGCAATCAAATGGAAGATGAAGAACATGAGCAGAGATGAGTGTTGAGTTCATAGAGCTGATATTAAATTGTTTAGAGATTTTTGATTTGATTATTTTTATAACTTCAATTTCATGTAATTAAGGCAATTTTTTTACTAATACATGTGTCTACAGTAATCGTAGCCCTAATGTTGTTACATTTATTGGTGACACCCACCCAATCAAGTGAAAGAAACAAATGAAGCAGAGATATTCGTTCATATTACATAAGAGCAGCTATTAAAGTCTTGTCATCAGACAGATTTAAAATGGGTAGAAAATGCAACACTTTCAATCATATAAATTTAAACTTCTGTTTTGTTTTTTCATACACTTTCTTTACACATCTTGCAATTATTAATTAATTTAATATTACCTAATTTATTGTCAAATTTTTCATCACAATGACACTACACCCACTATGCATCCCAGTGATTTCTACCTCCATTGAAAAATTGAATGCTAAGATATTTGTTTCCTTTAGTATAGATTGATGTTGACTGTCTCCTTTTTTGGGTTTATTGTAATAGATTTTTTGGAACAAGGAAGGAAATCTCATGGAACTTCATGCGAAGAATATCTTAGCTTCTATATAATCACTGTGCGGTTGCCCAGTACATGAAGAGTCTGAAAGAAAAACTCAGAACAAAGCCTGAGACTTGTGATAATGGGTGAGTAGGGTGGCAAAAGACAGAGAGCATAGGACTTCCCGAAAGCCGAAAGCCACACTGTGTGAAGGATATTCTACAAAAAACATGCAATGTATCTAAAAAGTAAATTCTTGTCACATAATAAGGGCCTTTTTTGTTTGTTGATAAGAGCAGTCTCCATCCAGTTTGGCTTTAGTATAAACAAACAATGCAAACAAAGATAGAGATTATACCTTTATGTGTTTTCATGTGGGTGCGTAGATTACCCGAAGTGCTGTAAGTTCTTTGGCAACCTTCATATTCACAAGTATATCTTGAGTTATTAAATTCCACTTTCCGTGTGCTATTGTCGTTGGCTGACTTTGATTCCACATCTGATTTTGGCACATCTTGTAATTTATCACTACTGCTGCTGCTGCTAAAATAGATGGCATATATTTTAGCAATTGTTTTGGAGTGTATGTTTTTTTTTTAAACAACAATACCTACAATTAATTATAAAGACTGAATGAATTCAAAGAGTTGATCGACTTTGGGTTTTTAAGTGCTGGAATGGTGAAGTTACACCAGAAATAGCAGCAATTGTTTTCCCACATCTAGGTGGAATAACAACATCAAATGGGATGTAGAGAATAATACAACAACAGAGATTGAATCCATGACCTTTCAGTGTTCAGTCTGGCTTCTTAGCCGTAAAGCTACTGATGCTATTTAAAAACAATAAACAAATCTTTACTTCATAGTATAGAAATAATATTAATAATGGGTCTACCATTAAATGTAAGATGGCAGAACAGAAAATTTAATAAAAGTATGAGGAAGTAATGTAGGCCGTCTATGCCTATTAGAGCAGATTAGTGGGTATACATTCCATATCACCTCTCCTACAAGAGAGAGGCCTGGCCCTTTAGTGGGGTTGTTAATAGCGTGATAATGATAAAAGAATTAATGTAGGTATACTACAAAACAAGATTATAATTAGTTTGACAGCTATATTCTTCAGACTGGAACTCTAGATGGTAGAAATAAGCATTACAGTTGTACATTCTACAGTACATTTTCTAATGTCTAAATTTCTAACTTAAATGTTTTTCCCTTAGTAAGTACAGTAATCAATTACAACTAATATGCAATAAATAGATTGATCTGTAAAACTACAACAAGAACAGTTATTTATTAGCATAGTACAGTTTTTATCTTAAAAATTTATACTGTAATCATAAATAATAGATGTGAGTAAACAACTAAGTGTTTGCTATTAAATTACAAATATTATTGAATAATAATAGTGTACACAAACATGTTTAAAACACAGTGAAACAAACCTTTAAAGTCCCACAACATGTCATGTACTAAGAAGAATCAAATTTCAGACTATAATCAACTATAATCACAATGTAATGTTAAACAAGCAAGCAACAATATTATAGGCAGAAGCTGGAATTATCAGCATATTAATTCCCAAGCCAAACATTGTATAGCTACAAAAAATATGTAGATTTCTAATCCCAAAGGTTTCAGTTACCTTCGAATCATTATTTAACAATATACACAAGTCATTAGAGAACACAAATTTAGGATATTCAAACCACATCGTGATGGTAATGTACCAAAATAGAATGCCCAAAAGTCAAACACAAGAAAAAGGCCACAAATATGAAATTTCATAGGAGGGAAAGAGATAGACGACCGTATTGACAAACAGCTGATCGTTGTGCTGTTTATATAAAATTGCGGTGTTTTTCGCGAAAATAAATCAATTTTAACAATAAATAATTAGCGTATATTTAAATGTGATTTACTTACGAGACATCCTTAAATAAGCTTTCTGTAGTAATATCCTCTATCGCTTTACTTTCCGACGCCACATTTGTGCCTTCACTTTTCACCTGAAAGTGGTCAGTTAAACTTTCAAATTCTTTAATAAAGGAATCAATTGTTTTATCACTATTATCGTCAGGCACAAAAGTTTCCGATAGTAAGCTTTCCAAGTTGCTCTGTGTCGCAATTTCAGAACAGCCGCTGTCATCGAGCCATGCGGCCATGTTTTACTATTTTAAATATTTGTTTGACATTTATCATAATATCTTTGGACGATAAAAAATAGAGTTGTCATTTTATACTGTTTCATACACTTACATTTGGTTGTCACTATAATCGGTAATCTTTAAAACCGGTACTAACCGGCAAGTTGCAAAAGCACTACGTCACGGTTGAACAGATGGCGCTAATTTCAAATTTCAAAGAGAGAGCTTGCGGAGCACGTAAAGTAGGTGCCCGTTCGTAGGACTCCAACCCGGCATGAACTCCCGTTATAACGAACACTACTTGTTGACTGTGCGGCCAGTGCGCGGTCCGCACGCCCTTACTAGCTATCGCGAATGTATAATTTTTACAATCGGACAAAATTTTTTATATAACAGTGTACTTAAATAATAAATATTGGTAGTGTTATTATAAAATTAAAATAACAAAATGTGTTTGAAAAGTTTAGCGCTTTATATATATTTGGTAAGTAATTGGTAATTCAAGATATAAATTCCAATAAGATCCTATTATGATTTTTCTTATATGAGCTTTTCATAAGTACACAATCTCATACTTAGATCAAATACTTATTGGGTAGCTATTTATAAAATTGTATAAAAGTTGTTTCAATTTAACAAAGTAAATCCGTCAATTAGCCTTATTTTAAAACAAGCCGAATTTAACAATACTATATAATATAATAATAAGGACTTAAAACTTAACTTTTAGGTTAAATACTACGACCTAAATAATATCGATCAAAACTTGCCTACTCCACTTCAAGCAACCATATAAAAAAACTAAATAAATCAAAGCTAGACCTAAAAAGCTTGCTTAGCTTTCTAAAATGGTAATAGAACTAGGTACGTACTAAAGGATCTTTAAGTTGTAGCTTTAAGGCCAACAAACATGCGATGTGTAAAGCTTTGATTCTTTATAATATCTTTAATAAATCTTTTAGGAATGTTAGCGATGTTAGGAATTCAACATAAATGTTAAAAGTATGGAGCTAAGTAAGTTTAATACCTTACGATATGCTCGACTGACTCATTGCCCATGCATTCGGAGCAGACCGTTCAGGGAGATAGGTAAAAAATATGAAACTGCGGGTGAAGTTATCATCGGTTTACTGTTAGGCGCAAGCTCTTCGTTGTCTAAGCGCATTAACATGTCATTAGTGGAAGGTGGCTGACCGCGTTCTCGTGGAGATATTACGATAGCTTGCGAATCGTATCAAATCTACATGTTTTTTGCATGTTTTTATTAAACATGCCCTGATAGTCCTATGTGTAAAACAAATCTTGTAAGAACAGATTCTCGACTTAAAATTAGACCAAGATACTCTTACAAAATGCAATAATATGACTCCATGGAGCGATAATAGAACTTGTTTTGGAAAATATGTTATTGAACTAATTGCACTAGTTGAATTCTTTATATTTGTTTAAATAATCTAACAAAAATCAAAAACAACATTTTGATTTTTGTTAGATTAAATACTTTACTTAATATTACTTTTAAGAAAATCGAAATTTACGTACGTATAGAAGAAACGTTTTACATTATGTTTAAATTATTTTTTTACCAGAAGCAGACAAAATAATTTATCAGATTAATTAAGTACTTCATAAGTATTACTCTTTTCAAAATCTCACCAATTTTACTACAAAGGAACTGAAATAGAAAACTCTTACTTAGTGGTACTTTAAACTTTGAGCGATACAAATCAGTACAATAATCAGGTAGGTTGTTCCTTATAAATTACTTGAGTTAACGGAGATTAATAAAGCGTGTAATTAGCAAAGTGACCTTTTAATAGATTCAAATATTATGTATCTAACACAAAAGCGAATAAACATCACAGAGGCGTGAACTGAAAGTCAAGCGATAATTAGGTATTTTTCAATGGATTTCCCACAACATGCGGGCAGCTAAATTCGAGATAATAAAAATTCGTACTACAAAAAACGTAGGAATATCTCGTTTATTTAAACATACATTTCACGTAGAACATTCATCACATGAAACTTTCACTGCTTTAAGCCTAAAACGTGAGAAGCATTCTGAGCAGGACAACCATGTGCAAAGTCAACAACAATTGAAAATAAAATTTCTTTTCAGTTTTTAGTAGTTGGACGGCATAATTAACGTCTTAGAAACTTGATTAGCGTTGAAAAATAGTAGTAATAATGCGACGGTAATCTTATTCTAATACTAAATCATGTCCAAGGTCTAAAAGTATCTATTAATTTGTACATTAAAAGATCACAAAGTCCTCTAAATCCATATTATATTATGTGCTCTGAGCGGCCACTGAGATATTGGGGTCGGTGAATCAGACCCCCACAACGAACTTTTACGGTGATGGTATCTAAAAGAATTCGTACTTGAAAAAAAATAGAAGATTTTACATTTTAAATTATTAAAAAGAATTATTTTAAAGTTTCGAGGAATGAAATTAAGAACAAAGGAAGTTAAAAAAGGGCTGATTATATTACGCATTCGTTTTGATAGGTAGTATTTAGATACGTGCCCTCCATACAATGGGCCTAAGTGACCGCTAGACACTTTCGCTGCCTTTCTTTGTATGTACTACCCACCTATTTTCACTTTTGTATTAATCGATAAGTTTATTGCGTTAAGCGTGTTCATTCAGACTGCTGATGAGCTGCAAACTCCCTAGGTAGGGTTTATAACAGCGTCTTTTCGTATTGTGCAATTCAAACTCTACATATAATAATAATTATTATTTGCAATCTTTCTTATGATAAATAAGTCAATTTACTTTTCAAAGCCACCCTACTTTGGAGACGCTTCATATCTTCTTTCCTACAAGGTTACATAATATTCTCCAACAATATTGTTTGTCTACTAATACAGACTAAAGTTCCTTATTATAAATTACTAGTACCTAGATGCCCGCGACTATGTTGCCTGAATTTATGATTTTCACTATCCTGGGGGAACTTATTAGGCCATCGAAATCAAAATCATATGTATTCTTACTCACACAAACTTAAACCTTTATAACATTAGTGTGAAAAAAAAGTTTTTTTCATTCCGCGAGCTTGCGGCGAACAACACAAAAATCACAATCAGGTGCGAATGTCGTGAAACCTGAACATGCTCACTGTACACACTTGACACCCATCTGGCGTTCAACAGTTCATTGACATGTCATGTAGGTACACTTGGCCTAGAAATGTGACACGGCATGCAGTACTTTCTTCTTGAAGGTTTTTACGATTCAACGCACATCACTATACTATTACATTTATAACGTGATATTTTAAAAATTTGATATTTTTGTTTTAAGAATATTAACTACTAAGGCCTGTGTGCCAAGATTTCGGTTATCATAACCAACGGTTAACAAAAGCTAACTATAAATTTACTGTTCACGACAACCTGTACGCTGGTTAAGGACGTACACCGGGCGGTTATCTTAACCGAGCTTACGTCCTTAACCGGCGTACGGGTTGTCGTGAATAGTAAATTTATAGTAAAGTTATGTTAACCGTTGGTTATGATAACCGAAATCTTGGTGCACACAGGCCTTAACCGGCGTACGGGTTGTCGTGAACAATAAATTTATAGTTAGCTTTTCTTTAACCGTTGGTTATGATACCAAAATCTTGGTGCACACAGGCCCAAAACCATTGACATATTAATCGTTAGTAGGTACAGTAAAATCCTGAGAAATATGTAGAATACGCAAAACCCTTAGATAGAATACGTAATATCTACCTATCTAGGTACAAAAATCTGTTGATGTGACACAGGAATCGGGATCCTACTTACTTTAAAAACCATTGATTTTATTTTTACACAGAACCTTTTTCTTTTGACATTGTAGAGATGTTGTAGGGAATAGTAAGAACTTAAATCGGTCGGTACAATATAGGTATTCATTTTTGTGGACAATATGGATTTTATCGCAACTTGTTGTTCAAAAAGATTAAAAAATTCGGCGATCTTACACTTGTAATAGGGCTTTGTTGTCGAACTGGTTTCAGACTAGACTACACCACAAAAGGACTGGCATTGTTGTGCCTTTAACTATGGCAATAGGTCGCGGCACACATACCTACCTATCTAACTTTTATTTACGAATCCCGATTAGGGCTGCCGCCTGTATGTTATTGAAGTGACTTTTTATGGGAGAGTAAACCGCTTCGTTACGAAACGCGTGACTTCGCCAGTCTGACTGGCTTCCCTTTCCTCGCGCATACGACTGCAGTAGGCAGACTCTTCCTTACTCACTCTAACCCGTATTTAAGTTATCACTTCTCTTGGACGTTCCGAAATGCACACGTTTTTATAAAATTATCATCATTGTCTGCCTATTAACGTCCCACTGTAAGGTTAGGCCTCCCTTCTTGTAAGGATATAGAGCGTTGACCCACTATGCTTCTCCAATGCAGGTTGGCAGACTTAGTTAGATAATATTTATTTTATCAACGATTACTATCAGATGTTGATGAGTGACCGGGACAGACAGATACCACCACTGGCGTTAATTTGGTGGTAAGAAAGGCTTAGATTTTACTGAAAATTTCTTAGAAGAAAGAAAAACTCAGGATTATTCCACGACCTGAAGCAAGATTCAAACCAAAAATTGAATGATCTAAATCCACATCTAATGTGTTAATCAATAGATAACGAGGCTGTCAATATTACAAAATATTTTACATTAATTGGGAAATATTGTTTTAAAAAATTAAATATGCGCAAATCCTTTATTTTGAAGGATTTGATTTTCTTGAGTTTTAATTTATGTGTGTTTTAAATAATATAGTTAGGTATTTACCTAGTTGTTCTTTGAAAATTTGTATCACTGTCGCTATTTTCGAATAAAAAACTAACCTTGAATTGCCTACTAAAAGTAGTGACTGAAATCGCATACGAAAACGCATAGATGTCACAACATTACTAACTAATAAAAGTTATTCCAATATATATTATTATAATTTTGCCTTTTGAATTTTATTAAATTACATTTGAAGTAATGAAAGAAAAAGTATAGAATTCTGACATAATGTATTTTGTCAAAATAGGTGGCAACCCTAATCATGTCGCGATTTCCTTTGCGTGACCAACGTTAACATTTTGATTTTTTATAACCATTTTATTCGATGTGAAAGCAATTTTAGGACTCATACCTACAACCTGTTTAGATAGATTATAAAAACCGTTTAATGGCCGAAAATCCTCTTTTCAATACTAAAATAGCTATAGAGTCATTTAAAAGTAGGTATAGCTCGTACCAACCATAAAGTCCCGTCTGACGTTCTAACAGGGCAACACTGCGCAGCGGCGCTGGTTACTGTTATTTACTACAAAATCAATTTTTATAGTGCTTTGTCTCTACGTCTTTGCCGATAGAGTGGTTAGTTTATACGCGGTATAAGTGGGTGCGAGGGGTATACCAGCGAAGTCTCTCTACAACCTGCTAAAAGACCTTGGCCTTACTAGAAGTGCAGTAAGCTCCATATTGGAACGAGTGTCCAAAGCTCACAAAGGGTACCCTTAAACCTACACCCGTGTCACAAGTGCATCCAGACCTGGACCAATTTTATAAAATCTCAATCCCAGCCGGAAATTGAACCCAGGACCTCCGTCTTATAAATCCATCACGCATATCGTTTTGCCATGGAGGCCGTCGGAAGTAGTTCCCCCGGACGAACATAAAAACTTTTGGTACAACTCTTAGCTCTACCTACTCCTACTCTACGAGCGCCTTGGTTAATTTCCAGGTTACAATAGCTGTTTGCGTAGTCGGCGAGTGTGGGCCCCGGCTCAAATACGCGTGGGGGGATGCACTGCAAGGTACAGACTGCCCGGGGCCTGACGGGACGCCATACCCGAGGTAGGTCAACCAATCTTTGTATATAAACATCATTTCGATTAACATCATTACTTCATTAGCTTATATCAATGCATGGTTAAGATCAAGAAACAAGACGCGGAGACGAAGGAGGTATGGGACGAGCAGTTAAGGAGGCAGTAGGGTAATTTCGCCTTTTAGCGTCCACCACCCAATTCGCGTCCATTTTAGGGATCTTCTTTAGAAATCTCTCGAAATTAAGTACACTAACACACAAATTAGTCGAAAAGTCGTTTTTGCCAATACTTAAATGTATAAGAGACACACAAACATACACAGAAGTTTCGTGCGCCCAACCAATCCTGTGTAGTAAAATAGTTAAGAGACGGGTGTTCAACCAAACAGCGCGGACGCGCGGTATTAAGAGAAAAAATTAGTGAGCAACGGTGCATTTGAAGGTAAGTATTTTATTGTTTTATGTGTATTTTGTATAAGTAGCTGTTTTTAGACGTTGATAATGATAAAAATAATTATATTAATTATAAATGTCGTTATTTTTTTTATAGTTAACAGTTAAAATAAAGTGGACGCGAATTACTACACCAAATTTATACAACTTTCACTTTGCGTCCGCAATGGACGCAAACTATACATCCATGGAATAACAGCACAAACAAATTGCGTCCATTATTAAATCAATTGAAATTGAATGGGTGAAATGTTTGGTAAATGAAATAGGTATTTTGTTTAATTCTGATTTCTTTTTAGAATGAGTTCTTTAGAGATGAGAAAAAGGAAGGAAAAAAGAACTTATACAGAAGAAGATTTGAGGAAAGCATTGAATGAAATTCGAGAGAAAAAGAAATCGGTAAGACAAATATGTAAAGAATATGCTATTCCCAAGACCACAATATTGGACAAAATCAGTGGACGCAGACCAGATGGAGTGAAGAAACCGGGCCCAGAACCTGGGCTAGGAGTAGATGGTGAAAAGAAGGTAGTTGAATGGCTTCTTAACATTTCCAAATGTGGATTTCTCTCTAACACACTCGTTAAAGTGCTCCAAAACGAAAAAAGAAAATACACCCTCTTCAAGAAGTCTCAAATAATACGGTGGATGTGGAAATTAACATAAATTGTACAATGTCCCGAATGCAATGATGTACTCATTTCAGATGTAGAAGATGATGATGAGAAAAACGTTGGCTGTGACAAGTGTATTAGATGGTAGGATTAAGTTATTTAGAGGCTAAAGATAAGTCTTTTGTATGGGACTTGTGTCATTAATTAAAATTCAAGAGCTAGAATGGGCTGGAATAATCATAATTATTAAGATATCTCATAATTATTAAAATTATTAAAATATCTCATAATTATTAAGATTTAACATTTATTTTAGTAGTAAGAATAAACCAAATTATTGTATTTGCTATTTGTTTTGCTATAATTTAGCCAAAAACTTATAATTAATAAAGGCTGATCTTTAGCTTACTTACAATTCTTCTGATTTTCGGGTAAAAAGCAAATTATTGTTGATTTTGAATGGTTATTACTTTATTTTTAATTATTACTATATAGGTGCTTAATTTGTTTTTATTTTTTAAGTTTTGTCAATGTTTAGAAGAATAAATCGGTGTTATTATTTTCTTTATAGTGATTTATGTTATAGTTAAGATGTTGATTTTGAAATAACCATTATTATTTGATAAATAAGTTATTAAAATCCAACTTATCTTTACATTATTATAAAATATCATCCCCTCAATTCGTTTTTAAAGCTAGTGGACGCGAAGTGGTCTAGCGGGTGGACGCAAATTGAATTTTATGGACGCAAAGTGGGTAAAAGACCTATTTTGGATGTCTTTTATTTTTAAAAAAATATTATCTGATGTTTCCAAAAATAATAAAAGTGACCTTAAAATAGACTATTATTATAAACAGATTACATAAACTTCTTATTGAAACGAGTCCTGGAACATTTTTATTTTCTCCATCAAACTTGCCAACTGCACTAAGTGGACGCGAACAGGCGAAATTACCCTATATGCGCCCATCTCATTTGACATTCGCGCGGCTGCAAATAGGAAGAAATGACGTAACTTTTGGTTAAACTCCCTCCATTAAAAAAAACATCTAGGTAATCAGGTTTAGAAACAAACAAATATATTAATTTCATATTGATAGCTTTTCACTAAATGCATATTCTATGAAAACTAGGTATGGTACTTATTAACAAATTAAAAAGTAATTTTTTACCATTTTTGCCTGGCTTAACGTGTCTCTAAGGCACGGATGTTTCATCAAGGACTTTTCTTGTCCTGGCTGAGAATTTGTGCTGGGAATTTCTTGGAAGGTAGAGAAGCTTATAAACCTCGGTAAACTGAATCGATGGTCCAAAGCTGTTAGGACTTTAAGATTACCTATCCTCTTATATTATCTGTTAATATTGGGTAATTTTAGGTAGCTACCTTAATTCTGGATCTTGTAGTTAGATTACTATACCTATGCCTTCTTTATAGTAATCTAGGTATCGTATACCTAATAAAATACCCACGTTTTCGCTATATTTTAACCTATAATTCTAATTTCACCTTCCATACGTGCACAAAATAATAACGCAGTTTACTAATAGCTGTTCTCAGTCGGTGCCATTTAATCAATAACTAATTAATTGGTTTGCCCGTTCTCACCACTGCCATAACGAACATACTGCTATAGAAATACGAGTCAATTTGCAAAATAGCCAAAGTATCAACATTGCGTCATCTGGTTCAATAATATGTTTTACTGGATAAAACGCGTTACAGCTAGTTACGTGTGGGTGAGAGAGATGGTTTAACTGACATTGTGCGTCCTTGTCTGCCGCGCTTTTCGTTCGTGCGGCATCGGGTATTCTCGTTTTGACTCGACAGCGGACAATGTCGATAGCGATTGCCGAGACAGAGCTGTGTAGTTCCCACTCGTTGAGGTTATTACGCGTAATAACGCTTTTTATTGTCTTAAAGTTATTATGAACAAAACTGTATAGTGTGAAATTACGAATATATTTTTGTGTTTGTATTGAAAATCTTGAATAGACTCAACGATGTCAGGAGATGTTGACCGAGATTTATTCTATCGAAAAGTTAACGAAACTCTTCTTTGTGCCGCTGCGCCGAACACTTTTTTACACACAGCGGCGAAGTATACGCGTCTCATTGAGTTAGTGAAGAGTGCAAAAACGAAAATAAAGAAAACGCCAGCAGACTACCGTCGGATGAAAAGATACGACATCGTCGATTCGCCAAAAGGCGAAAGACTCGTCATGGCACTGAAGGCCGGACAAAAAACATCTCAAATTCTCGTCAGGTTGGAAGAGATTTATGACATCATACGCGACTACCACCTGAGAATGAATCACGCAGGCAGAACACGGTTAATGAACGCAATTAAACTCAAGTATAAGAACATAACGACAGCAGTCGTCGCGCTTTATTTGACGCTCTGCGAAGGGTGCAAAAATAAAGTGCCTCAACGAAGCAAGATAATGCCAATCGACAAACAAGAAACGGAAGAAGTATTTAAAGCGGAAACGGAACGAAGTTTTAAATTGGAACTTAAAATTGACCCTCTGAGTTCTAAAGACGCAAACTGTGACCTTCAAGCAAGTTTCGATGAAGACGAAAAGGTGTTCCCAGAACTATTTTCTCGCGGTCAAATGGATATACTGGATGTTACCACGGCGAAAGGGGAATTTTATAAATATTTAATGGTGTACAGAGATCTTGTTACAAAATACATTCATTTGAAGCCTTTAAAAAGTATCAATGTCGATGAGACAGTGGAAGCGCTATTGGAAATATTCCTCGTGTTCGGTGCACCAAATGTATTGCAATCAAAAAATGGAGTATCTGTAACGAAACAAATCTGTCGACGAATGTACACCGCTTTCCCGGAAATAAAAGTGGTCAGTGGAGATCAAAAGCAGTGTACAGTCAACTACGAAGGTCAGAATAATCAGGACATATTGAGAATGTTGAGCGATTGGCTAAAAGAGAACAGTTCAATGAAATGGTATCAAGGAGTCAAATACGTTCAATACGTGTTGAACGGCACTTTCAATGTAAATCTGTGTAGAACACCCAGCGAGGCTGTTTTCGGTTATAATCCGAAGAGGGGCGTAGCGACATTCATGTCAAAAAATGATTATGACCACCTACACACTGAAAGTGATTTAAAATTAGCTCTAGTAGATAAAGAGTCGGGGAAAAATTCTGATCAACTAATGCTAGAAGAGTCTTTAATACCTTCTTGTAGTTTTATCAAATCTGAACTGGATTATACAGACTCTGTCGTAAATGACGACACATTAAGCGACTCTGATTCAGAACTCTCGCAATAAATAATTTTTACAATATTTATAAGTGATATCTATATAAAAGCACCGATGTATAAAAGCTGTTTATTATTAATTTGTGTCGAGATTATAAATTGAAAATAAATTATTAATAATAAAAACTCAATGATTTTATCTTTGTTAAAACTACCAAAGTTATTTATTATTGCATTCGACTTAGTCTACGTTTCCTACTTCTACGTCTAACATGGCCCAGTATAAAATTTATTCTGTTAGCGATTAACTTTAATGGACTACGTTTTATATCATACTCGTAGTATTATTTCCAGTTTATTTAAAATAAAGATAGGGATAGGAATTGGCAATTTACTTACTTCCAAAAGTTCAAAATACTATCAAAATATTTGTTAATATTTCTTGCTTTAGTACCTATTGCCTATTAAATGATAGTTTTCTATCTTGTTTCGATTCCTAGCTTGAGTTAGCTCTTAATTTGAATCAAGTTTGATGCTGTGATTTTAATTATAATGCTAAAACATTAAAGAGATAGCCCCGTTATAGATTTACGTGTAGTTAGTAACTATACTTATTTGGTAACTACACAACAAATTTTAATGCGGTCTTCATCTGTAGATAGACTATACATAGATGCACAAAGAGGATGCTACTGCTACTGCTGCTGCTGTTGCTACTGCTACTGCTACTTAAAGAAATAGGTTAAAAACCTTTGCTGGCACCGTATGAGAAGTAAATTAAAGAACTAATGCAGACTTACTAAATAGAGAATCGCCACGTGTACTCGTACTATAATGACATAGTATACAGGCGCACTTGTAGCGAAAAAGCTCCGATACTTACACAAAAATCGAAATCGCTGCAAGTGTGCCTACAAAGTTTGAAGAGTTCCTTCAAAAAAGAATTATCAAAATCGAACAACTCTGTAAAAAGTGATGCGTGGTCAACAAAAAAAAATATATATATACGTAAAAAAATATATATATAGCTATCCTATACATATACCTACATTGTTACTTATATAAATCGATAAAATTTCAATTTGTTTTTAATTCCAATTTAACAGCTATCCACTGTATGTATATTACTATAACTAAAACTAATACATCTATCTGTCTATGTCTGTATATCAGTTTGTTCCAGTTAATATTTGCCAGTTGGATAAAAGTTCTTTTTGACAAGATAGCCAGACCCACGAAGAGTAACATAGGCTAATTTGTATCAAGGGACGGAAATTACGCGGGTAAACCCGCAGGCGTCCGCTAGTATTTCATAAAAGTTCTCATTGCACCGTTATCTCTCATTGCTGTAGGCAGATTATTTTACGCTGACGAGTTTACGCACACCTTAAGTACCTACTATCAGTATTATCTCAATTTGCCGTCATTGTCCGGTCAGGTCGTGGGAAGTTTGCGCCATCTACGATTGTCTGTTTTTATTGACCAAACTGACGTTTGGAAGTCAACATACAAATTGCTGCTCTTTTGTCACGTTTATATCACTTACATACAAACAAATGTACTGTAATGTATTCCCTATTCTTGTGGGAATATCAGCTACTAAAAACTTATTATTAGTTTAAATTATCTTTAGTTATAGTCATTCAGTTTTAGATTAGATAGACTTATTCTGTTTCTTGTTTTTAATTTTTCTCTTGTAATTTTGTTGTTTAGCTTTTCATAGCAGAACTTTAACTTATGTATGCTAATTTTATTCTGATGATGTGTAGTTGTTTCTTTAGTTTTGCTGCGTTTGTGGCGGTACCTGAGCATGGATCCAGCTGAAAATGCTATCAGCGCTGCATGGTCTTTTGGATTATGTAGCAAATGCTGAGCTGGGTCCATTTTCTAGGTTATGCTACACATCGCAGGGGTATACCGGTAAAATTGTGATGTGTGGCATAATTTATAAATAAAGATATTTTTCTTTTCTTTCTACTAATAAGCCTATCCCATTCCTCATGGGTCTGACTATCATGTACAAAAATAATGTTTACTATCTGTAGTTTTTGGATTAACCAGAACAAAAAGATTCTTCAGAGGAAACAGTTCTTATTTCTATGTACCTACCGTTAAATTTTCATATGCAAGTATTAAAAAAAACGCGACCAAGTGTGAGTTGGACTCGCCCATTAAGGGCTCCTTAAAAGCAAGTAACATACAATAAAAGTACTAGTAGTTCGTTGTAAGTTTGGTCGATGTTTTAAAAAGCTGTTAATCTGAAATTACAAACAGACTTTGTGTCGATTTATTATAATAGTAATAGTTACAGAATTAAAATGATAACTAAGTAGTTCACAAATACGCGATGGAACAAACCGTTTCAAAACAAACTATTAAATATTATTGAAATTTCAGACATCTGGTGAACCGGGTGCTTAAATCGTCGTGGGGTCAAACGCGGCAGGGTCGCACGGCGCGGGCTCTGGACCCCGCTCTGATGCGCAAGGCCCTGTTGGACGCTCACGTCGGCTACTCAGAGGGCGTCGTCAAGGCCCCAGGCGGTAATAGAACTGGTGAGTTTATCAGTCGAAATGTTGGAGTAGGCTTGTCATCGTAGTCAGCCTAATATTGAGGGCTCACTACAGGGCCTCTTTATAGGAGAGGGGATATAGACTTACCTCGCTGTTTCAATGCGGGTTGGCGGGCTAAAGGTGATAATGTTCTATTAATTAACAAACAATCAGATGTCGATCATAGTTATTACTGGGACCGACGGCTTAACGTGATCTCCGAGGCAGGGAATTGTAACCTCACCACTTTCCTGTAATCGGCCTGAATCTGAATAAAAGTAAAAAAACTCAGAACAATTGCACGACCCGACGCAGGATTTGAACCCAACTCCCCTGCGTCGGAAAGCACGTTAAGTTCGATGTCTTAACGTGAACGGGCCCTTCCACTACCATATACAAGTGATAGAGATCGTTAATGAATTAAACTTTATCACCCTAAGGCCGCCACGCCGCACTGGAACAGCGTGGTGGATCTACGTCCAATATCCCCTCTTGTACAAGAAGGTAGGCCTAGCCCTGCAGTGGGTCGTTAAAAACCTGGCAATGATGACGAGGCATTAGAGGTATCCCACTCAAAGAAGTATCTACCTCCGTATAATTAAACTAGCGCTCGTAACTTTTAACTGCCGCTCGGTATTCCTCTCCACCGATTATGTTAATTATAAATGGAGTTAGAGTAATAAAAATCTGGCACTTAAAGTGAAGCGAATGCAGCCGCAGTGAAACGAGCAACATTAACGACACATAATATTCCCTGCGAGACGCGAGTTCTCGTAATGATGCTCGAGATCGAGCCGGTTTGGAAACGGCGGAAAGTGGCTACTTAGATCCGTAGAACGTGAGATGTCTACATGACGGTATGTAGGGATACTTTCTTTCATATAGCCGACGCCTTAATATCAGGCAGGGTAATGAACACTGGTTTTAAGATAGAAATGTACTAATGTGTCGTGTTGTCTCGTGATACGTTAGAACCTTAAGGATCTCTATTTTCTAAGCAGTAAGGTACAGAGTTGTATTAATCATCAGCATCCTTGTAAAAATAAAGAATAATATTAGTTAAATATGGAAAATTAAAAAGTTGTGCGCGTCTTCGTTTGGTTCCATCCTAACTAGTATTTTAATGATAAAGTACTTGTGTCAGTTTGCTTTCACTCTACAACTACTGAACCGATTTAAATGAAATTTGGTACACAGTAAGTCTAGAGCCTGAAAAAGGACATAGGCTACTTTTAATTGCGAAAAAAGGGTTGTAAGGGGGGATGAAATGTTGTAATTATAGTTAGAAACATTATTGGTTACAGCGTATCTTGTTGTGGTAGCAATAAATAAAAAACCGGTCAAGTGCGAGTCGGACTCGTGCACCGAGGGTTCCGTAAATTTTAAGGTTTTCGGAATTATTCCAAAACATTGCTTGAGAAGCAAAATTTCAGGATTCTAGGACTTGCTGCGATTAGCAGAGAGTTAAATATGTGGCTTATATTGCTATATCCTTTGTCTGTGTTGACTTAGAAGTTTTATTTTGTTAAAGCTGAAAGGTATTACAGGGCCAAGTATTTGATATGATTTTCAATTTAATACCTTTACGCGTTCATGAGAAAAGGGGGTAAGCTTAAAATTATTAAAAGCATTATTATTACATGATGCGACTAAAAATTTACAGTTTTCTTAATTTTTCCATTATCTATACTATATAACGTTACTTCGTACCAAATTTCAAGATCCTAAAGTTACGGGAACTACCCGTTAGATTTTTGATTTAGTTGACCGTGTTGAAAATAGGGGAAATTTTAGACATAAACGGCTGTATCTTTTGATTGCCTTGGCCTAAAAGCTTGATTTTACCGTCTCTAAGGGACAGCAGACTTGAGTATTTGATATAAATTTCAGCTTGATACTTCCACGCGTTTCTGAGAAAAAGGGTCTTGACAGACAGACGGACGGACAACGAAGTGATCCTATAATGGTTCCGTTTTTCCTTTTTGAGGTACGGAACTCTAAAAACAAATAAAATTAATTTATTTCAGGCTTTACACCCATATAGGAATATATAAAATGTGTTTTGTAACTTCACAATTCAAACTTGTATAACTTTTCCAGGTCGCGCATCAAGTAACCTCCCCGGTCTGTCCCCGGGGGGTAGCAGCGCTTGCGGCGGCTCGCGGCTGTGTCGCACGCGCTACAACACCACCGCGCCGATGTACGGCGTGTCGTTGACCTCGGGCCAGCCTGTCACCATCGTGCAGAAGTTCCCTGACCTCTTGCAGCAGGTTGTCTTCGAAGTTTGCGAGTGAGTGATATGTTTATCATCATCATCATCATCAATGGCATAGTCGGGGGTAGCCCAACACTGCAATTTCCTGTTCGGGGTCGCCATTCCAGCACCATGGGACCACATTCTCCATCAGCTCTTCGAACTATTTATTGTTATATATTCGTATTTATTGTTTCACATATTCTGCCATAGTAGTCGTGCAATATTAATTTACAGTATGAAATTTAACAATCCTTACGTATTATTTAATCAAATATTTATCATGCGAGACTATGAACTGTGCTTTTAATACATATAGATACATGGTTTTAATACAAAGTATTAACCCAGAAAGAACACAAATTGTACATATTAACATATCCTGTTATTATAGTCGTAAAATATTCATTTACAGTATGAAATTTAAAAATCCTTAAATATTCTTTCATATCTTTACGCATTTTTAAGTCTTGCCGTGACAGCTGACGGTTGTTTACGGAAATGGACGATAACCAGCTTAGAGACTACTTCTAGAACTGAAATGTAATTTATATTATTAAAAAAAGCTGTTATAATACATTTGTACAATAGATACAGTGGTTTTAATACAACATTTGTTCTCATAAAACATTTCTTTATTTCTAGGTCAAGCGAGTGTTCGGTGGTACGTGGGTCGTGTACTCAGACCTACGTGCCTTATTTATTCCTGGTCCTGCCGTTGGGCCCGGTCACACTTACGGGACAAGACTACGTGCTAGTCGAGTCGGGATGCGTTTGCCGACCGGATCCCATCCCCTAGCTTTACACTATCACACATACGCGGATCGGCATCGTGTAGTCGAATATTAGATTTGAACGATACCGGGGCTTGCTGATCGGCACTAATGGTATGTAGTCTTTAATCGAATCGGCTTTATTGTTCAACATAATATTGAATCGAATTTGCTGATCCGCATGTGTGTCTAGCGACGTTTAGGTTTTGTTTGTTAATGGGTATCTGGATAAGGAAAGCCACTTTCGAATATTTCAATTTTTCACACAATTTCAATTTCGAATATTTACTAATCGGGGATTAAAAAATTCCAAAAAAGCATCACGTGATTAATAGATGGCCCTCTATAGGAATTAATCATAGATTAAAGACTACTAGATAGAGCCCATAGCGTGTCCACTCGTGAGACAGCAAATCAGCCTTATTGACTTGATATGTCAACATTTTAATTACATTAAAAGTTATGTTTTAAAATATTATTTAAAATACTAAATATTTTTTATATAATAATTTTAAAAAATAACATATTAAGCTTTAAATATCAATCAATGAAGTTTTTACTTTAAAATTAATATATTTTCTGTTCGCTGCGACTGTTGCAGCCGAAAATATTACAACCCACCATAGCACGATAACGTTTAAATTAATATCGTAACCGCAAAGTTATATTATTTATCAGCAAATTTAATAAAAATATGTCCCTTGTCTGTCACAAATTCCACTCTTGACAAATAATAAAAACGAACACGCTGAGAGGGACAAAAAATAATCTTGTATCACTTTCTAATAAAGGCCGAATGAAATAAGTCGTCACGTTAAAAGCTCACGTATGATTCACTTGTAGTCTTTAATCTATGGAATTAATGGAGTGGACAAAGTACAACTTTATACCGAAAATTCGAATATAATTCGAAATAATGTAGCATGTACCTAATGATTATTTCGAATTTAACGGCTTTTATTTCCTGCGTGCAAGGTTTCCATTCTGGTATTTTGGACATCTTTTTTATGGGTATAAAAAGTCGTTTATTTATATTAATCATAATTATTCAAAGTAACCTTAAGATACCCATGTAGCTTGTAAGTAGAAAAATAATATCATGCTCAAAATAATACGAATATAAATTATTTATTGAAAATTTAATGTGATTTCTGACGATTAAGAATCCATAGATTATTGTCATTTATGATTTTTATTTCTTTATAGAGAGCTTACTACAATAATTAATTTTTTCTTACCTTAAACATATTATAAACTGTATTCCAGAATTGCATTTATAGCAGAACGATTTGCATCAAGATAAGTAGTTTGCTTGTTTCCTCTGAACTTGTTTCAGGTATCCCTAAAATAAAAAAAAAATTAAAGTGTCTGTTTGTAATTTAAATCACCAGCATTTCACTAAATGTTAAAACCTTATGACGGTAGTTACATCAAAAATATTTTCTAATTATTTGTTTATCTGTTTGTTCCGGTTAATTTCTGAAACGGCTGGACCGATTTTGACAGGGCTTTCACACGCAGCAAATGTTATAAGTTCTTTTATTTTAAAAATTTAATTTATTTTAATTTTAATTTAACGCGGACGAAGTCCCAATTGTCCGCTATTTTATAAGATTTATGAATTTGCTGTTATTGTTCCAAAATAGTAGATACTAATTTTATTTCTATTACTTCTTCATAGACTGAATTTAAATGTTAATTTATTCTTTAAATTATTTATTTATAAATATTAATTAATATATTTACAAATGTATTACGTCTTTAATAATTAAGTGGTAGATGTGTGTGACTTAGAAAACAACGAATGTAACAAAGAAATAAATAAAGTTTAATAAAACCAATTGGATGTCTTTGCTATCGATACAAGTAGAGTAATTGCACCAATTATGGGCCACCATAATATTTATTAAACATTTTTTTTAAATAAACTCAAAATTTTAAAGTTACCAATTTACCTTTTTAGTTATTTGGTATTTTTACCTACCTTTTGGTATTTTTTATTTATATTTTTTACCTATTTGGTATTTTTACGTCCCTTTTTAGTTATCTGGTGTTAAATGCTATGAATGAAATTTTTGATCACTTAAGGAGCAGGCGTGACTGAAATGTTTATGAAATCGGCACCCGGCTGCCGTTTCATGCCTAGACGAGTTATGAAACATATTCTGAAATATGTTAATACTGTGAATTTTTAAAATATGTGCCAATTATGGACCTATTGTGAGACTTGACTTTGAAATCTTTTATAAAAATAGTCCCCACATAAAATATTAGGGTTTAACTGTTAGATATAAGAAACCTTCAATATATGCCTACGCTCCTCACATAAAATAATAAAAAAAATTAAATTAAATTAATGTAAAAATAATGAAATCAATAAAAAGTAACTATTTATGAAGTCTGAGTTTAATCTGATGATCTACGAGAAAAAAGCACACATTACTTCTGATTGCCATATGATTTCGCAACTAAACTAACATAATTATAATAAAAATCTGATTTGGCTTCCCCAAGCGCAAAATAACAGGCACCAGTCCGTAAAGTTTTTTTTTATTTCGGTGCGATGCCCTCTTATTAACTGTGATGCAATTTGCACTGCGCATGACGTTTTCGTTTTGTTAAGATTCCTTGGACTTTACTTCAAAGTCAAATTGAAAACCCAAAGATATATTTTAATTTTTCAGTTCAGTCAATAAATTAAAATCAAAGCTACATTTTAAAAACAGGTTTTTTTTTGTTATTTAACTATTAGATCATTAGACATATTTTTGTTCATTACCCGATATTATCCCTTTTCCTTCCTTAGTAAATTGTAAAGAGTGTTATGATGACGATGATGGTGATTATGGGAGGGAGTGGATATTAGATATGTCCAAAATACGGGGACTGCAACTCCCTTTTATTATTAATACATAATTATTTATTCCCTACGAAAAAATAACGAGCCCAATGGACAAAGTCACCCAGATACGTCAATAACGTCTCAACGTTTGTTTCACACTGATACTAAAGCATCCCTGAGAGACGATGACTCTTCACCTGTATTGTAGAGACAAGTTTATGCCCTGACGATCATCCGGTTTTGATGACTTTACAGGGAAGAAAGTACGGAACCTGCAATGTGCGTGTGCTGGTAACCATTTGGCTATTCTTTTGAATTAAACATAAGTAATTCGTATAATTTATTTTAGCATCTTCTGTACAAGTTCGTTACCCTCCCAAATTACGTAAAATCTAATCACATCGACAAAAGATAATGAAAAAACATTATATTTATTTCCTTATTCATTTCAGATAAGAACATTTCCATCTTAGATAAGCGCTAAAAATATAAAGTTATCTACAAAAATAGACGATAATAGGTATCATTGAAATAAAGCAACATTTAAAATATAATAAAAAATTTATTCGTTCAGTGGGACTTAGATTTCAAAATCCTATCCTAATAGTTCGCAAATTAATTTCTATACTAAACAACTACATTAAATTTAATAATACAAGTTCATGTACTAACAGATATCTACAACTTCATCGAAATCATTGACCGAAACAACTAATTAATGATTTGAAATCATAGATATCTGTTGTAGATGAAAACATTGGTTTCAACATCATTTAACCAGTAAGAAAAAGGAACACTTAAGGCAGTAAA
Source organism: Mycalesis mineus (assembly GCA_034621355.1). NCBI lineage: Eukaryota > Metazoa > Arthropoda > Insecta > Lepidoptera > Nymphalidae > Mycalesis > Mycalesis mineus. The sequence continues at coordinate 15,736,715 of CM067887.1, read as the reverse complement.
GTTGTACCCTGTGCGGTACCGGTCTTAATAAATACAGTCCAATCCAATTATCTCCATGAATAGGTAAAATAGTAGTCTAGGAAAATAGAAAGAATATAAGATTTATGAATGAGAAAGATAGTTTTGCTAACATCAAACATGTGTTTCAAAAAAGATAGCTAATGCAAGTAATCATCGAAGAGGAAAATAACTACTAAGCTAATCTTTAATATGATATCTCGAAAACATGATAACAAAATAAATTATAGGCATGATGTTAGATAGTGATGATAAAAAGTTATCAATGGAGTTTTCCACAATTCTTCCGATTCTAGTCTTGAAAATCTTGATTGAAATAATGATTTTGATTTTTGTTCTTTGCAAGATAATCCGTTTTATAAAAAGTTTTTGTGGTATGATTTATTTCGGATATAAATTAGATTTGGTATTAGCACATTGAGATGTGAAATAACTTGTTATTCAAGAATCGACGATTTATAGTAAAAAAAACCACCGTAGTATTTTTGCTGCTAACTAATAGAGTCAACAAAATATGGTTCTGGTAATCGGATTAGTACTGTAAGTGTCTCAACAATGTTATTATTCGTAGCGGTAGTACTGTGGGTTCTGTTGTTGTGGTCTCTGCTGTTGTTGGGGCTGGGGCTGGTGCTGGTGCTGTTGCTGGAGCTGAGGGGCTTGGGGCTGGATGACTTGAGGCTTGGGGGTCGGGATCTTGACTACGATGTCGGTGGGTTGACGGGATACCTATAAAAGTAAACAAAATTTTTAGAGAACATTGCAGCATAATTTAAAGGATAGTTTTAAAACTATTAAATATAGTTTACAATTGCGATGATTTTGTAGATGATTATGATGATTATTTGTCTTAATTTCGGGGTAATCGATTGAAGTCGAGAGACTTTACAACCCGACTACTACTAACGTCATATCCAGACAAGTGGAATTCACCAAATGTTGGTCTAATCATAGTAGTTTGGGCTGATGCTCGTAATTAAATTAAGTTTAGATATACTTTGAAAATAATCAATTATAAAAAGTTAATATTGTTATAAAAATAATTACAATAGTTAAAGCAATTTTAAAATCAACTGATCTGTTGGTCGCCATTCAATGCAGTTTTGGAACATAATTTCAAGGATTCGAAACATTAAGGGTATGAGTTACAAAGATATATTCCTTTTTATGAAAGTCTTAGTAGTCACCTGGTGAAGGAAATGTATACCACCGTCCCTAAAGAGTAGCGAATTAAAGTATTGGAATCATCTAGCAATGATCACAGTACAGAGACCATCTTAATGACTTCACTCACGTCTACTCGTTGTGTGTTGGGTAGAGTAGCTACAAATATTTTCTTCTATAGAAGAAAATAATGTCTGACCATTGGACTATTAAAAAAAGGCGATGGTAACGGTAACGACGATGAACTTTAAAGTATTCTTACCTCAGCCCTGAAACCTTCCTTAGGATCAGCAGTGTAGGTCACGGTTCTGATGAAACCATCACTGTCAACGACCGAGTAGGAGCCCTTGATGACATCACCTTCCCTTTGCTCCTTCCGGTTCTGGTAGTTGGTGAATTGGTCATCGTTGACATCGAAACCAAACTGGTAAGAAGGATGAGGCTGGAAGAAGATAAATACATATACATGTAATAATATAATGATAATGATATGTATGTATGAATGATATTTATAATGATAATAATGATAGTTAGCTATAGAACCGTTATCGTTTATAAAATTTTCTTTGGAAAAATTAAGAAGCAATTTTTCATACTAATTTAAAAGCGGCCTTTGTAACACACTGTCATGCTAATATCACCAACAGAAATATCATTTTAAATGATTTTGTTATCAAGTCAATCTTATTTGAATAGTAAAATGTTATCGTGTTGTTGTAATAAGCACAGTTTATATGCCAAGCACTTAAAACTTTAACGGTGTATTTAAAAGAAAATAATTACAAGTTATTTGCTGTTTGTTCATTATCATAATCTATAACCACATTTCCGTCATTTAATTAGATACTCCCATATTTTCCTGAAGCTCAATTAAAATAACAACTTCCTTGTATCAAGACGCATACACCACTTAAATACTTTATGGATATAACATCAGACATTCTATTTCTCCAGCAAGTGGTCCAATTGGCCTATCAAACGTAGTTATACGAACGAGACAATCCAGTTTAGAGTGAAAGTTAAACTCGTGTCGGCGTACGATCCTACGATCGATAACTGATCCGCACGTAGTAGATATACCCAACAGTATTATTATACGGAAACGGCTAATGAACGTTGTGAAAGCAACTTACTTTACTTAAACGGAAAATATAGATTCTTCTAGTCGGCTTTTCGATCAGTGTAAATTAGGAATTCAATTACCCGACGCGTAAGCTTAATCCTGTTCTAAGCTTACCGTTTATGTAACTTGTCGTCAAGGTGCTTATTAAGATCAGAGTATATCAATTACGCCATATTTGGAACTGCTAATTTAATACAACGAAGCTTTCTATCTAAGTAGCCACTTATTACAGCATAAGTTACGATATCTAATGAAATTATGTAATAAGATTGATTTAAGATATTTTAAAAGGCTTTTGATTACCATGCTTTTGTTCTATAGGAATTTTGGTATTCTTGGGGTAGAGACTATGAATGTGATGTTCTATCCATCGTTTACAACATTGTATCTTTGATAGAGCCATCACTAAGAGGACATATAAATATTGAGCGTGTGGTAGTGAGTCATTAAATGCAAACAATAGGGAAGGTTGTGCAGTATGCAAGTTACAAAAATCAACAGAACACAATACAACGACTTAGTTAGTTAATTTTTTTAGCCACATTTTCGTAATAATATAATAAATATAATACTGCGTCATCTGAGACAATGGTCTTCTTAATTTGTTAGAATATCTTTTTGCGAAAAACTTTGACTTGTACGAAATAGCTTTCTCTTGGCTTCAGGATCATGTGTTGGATAGGTACATGGTGTCCTTGAAGACGGCGCTATTGAGAAAAGGCTTACACTCTGGAGTTCTGATCGCTAAGTGCTTGGGTATTCGAATTCCAGCAACAGAGAACATTTTTTAACATTTTTCTGTAATGTTATAACTTTTTTTGTATTGCAAGGTCAGGAATAGTTTATAGAGATAGAATCTTCTAAAATTATAAATGATGGTAACTCACATCATAGTCCTCTGGCTCGCGCTGTTGCTGGGGCCTGTATTGTTGTTGAGGCTGAGCCTGTGGCTGCGGCTGGTACTGGGGTCTAGGCTGGTACTGTTCCTCTTGGACGTTGTAAGGCTGAATAGTACGCAGAAGAAGGCCATATTAAAAAAAATAAAGTTTTAGACAACTAAGTTCTTTTTCAGCCAAGTTTATATTAATTAGTACCTACATACAACATATATGTCTAATTTAATTTCTGTCGTATTTTACTGGTATCTATTCATATGTTTGGTACTTAACTTTGTAAAATATACACAGATTACAGTTTAAAGTAAATGGCGTCTGTTATTTTAATTGTAGTTCCTTAGTGTCCTCGTTACCCGATACAATCAGTTTATGTAAATTAGGTATACAAATATTATTTTGTAAAATTTACATGAAAAATTATGATACCAAGCTTCATTGAAATTCTCGTATTTCATTGAATTTAAATGGTGTAAAATAAAGCTAGTCTCATGAGGAGTGACATAGGCTAATTTGTATCCTGATATTTCCACGCAGAAACTACGCGGGTAAAACTGCAAACATTCGCTAGTTTAATATAAACTTACGAGTCTTGCAGGCGCAGGCGCAGGCTGCGGGTTTGGTCTGGGTATGTGCTGTGCCTGTGCTTGGCCGCCGCCGATGTACTGTCTCAGCAGATGTGGAGGAATGCCTTCATCCTGCTGGGAATACAGAGATCATTGTAGAAACACATAATTTTTTTTTATTCGCGACAAGCTAGCCCTTGACTGCTATCACACTTGATGGCAAGTGATTATGGAATCTCAGATGGAAGAGAACAAATTTGTTAGAAGTAGGAAAAATCCACAACCCTTAGGTATATATAACAAAACCTAATAATGTATTACGAGTAGGTAATTTATATTTAAATTATTGTTACCAAAAAGATACCTGATAGAGTTTTAGAGAAATAAGAAACGATAATCCTACTACTTTCATAATTATTGTTTCTTTCTTACAAGTTAAGAAGACAAGTGGAGAAGAAAACAATTAAAGACCACATATCAAGAATGTCATACCTATTAAACTGGCTAATGACTCGTAGTTATAAGGTAAGTATTTATAATCGAGAAATTGAGCGATGGCTGGCATCAATTGCACTTATGTATGTAGGCAAGGCACAGTGGATACATAACGGCTGATACTAATGAACGGTCATAGTAATTATGAAAGGTAAAGGTTGAAAAAGACCCTTTGAGAGCATATCAGTATGTTGCAATAAATTAACCTACACTGACCATAAACATCAATATAAAAACGAGACTGCCAATTATCTGGTTAATGTGCAACCCAATTCTAGGTTACAATGACGTAACCCTAACAATACAACCGGTTGCGTCAATTTGGACCGCTTTTTAAATGTTACACACGTTATGCAAATGTACACAGGTAGATCAGTTTTCAGCTAGCGAATAGGTATATTGCATGCATGTAAATTGCTCAGCTGTTCACGTTACATGGAAATGGTGATTTTAATGTGACTTTGAATGGTTTCAATTCATGTCACTGTGTTAGTGTCATATTTTGTGACTTTATTTTTTTAAGTTGCGTCGATGTTATGTTGAACAATCGTTGTTATACGATGATTTCATGGTTGATCTTTTCACGCATGCATGCAAGCGCCGGATAGCGTTGCATTTTAACACTTTTAAGAAGGCTTTATAACCGAGTTTCTTGGGTATGATCTCAAGTCTCAAGCTTTTCGAAGCTTTCATTATATGGGGTGTTGTGGCAGGGACATTGGGTACGCAGTTCACTGCCATTTTTAACAAATATATTTGTCCTTTAATTGGTATTCAAAATGGATAAAACTCTACACTCATTTTCTCGCGGACAATGTTGCCAGTGACCGCTATTAGATAACTAAGTTTTCTATTAAAAGCTTTACGCCGGTCCGGGGCTTTAATTAATTAATTATTCGCTTCCGGTATTATCGCTCATTTAAAAGCTTAGTAGAAATATAGCTTAAAAGAGCCTCTATTAGTACCTCTAGTTAATTATATCTGCGAAAAATTATGAAGTCCGTTTTAATTATTAAGGCGCCACTGAAATTTAATAATAAAATTTTCGGAAGCAATCAATGCAAAAATGTCTGTCTATTAGGTACCGTGTAGTTTTGATATAAAATTTTGACACTTGTACTATTAAATACTAATTCTGTGGTGTTACATTACCTATGTAAATTGATAGGTTGGTGTTTGTAACGTAAAGCTTATTGCCACTAAAGACTATTTCTAACTTTTTAATAAGCTTCGAGTGCATTTGTTTTTATTAATTATATTAATGGTACCTACCCATGCTATTACCGATAGTTTTAATTAAGAAAAATTAAAATTTGACTTAATGGCATTCCTATCGAGTCGCTCTATTATTACACTGCTTACAGCACAGTAATGTGATACACACTTGAAGAAATATCGTAACGACTGTATAATTGTTACAATCAACGTGCCTAACAATGTTAAGTTCATTACGTTAATTTAATAACGATTGCAGAGACAACATGTTAAGATACGCCAACTTAGAAACACTTCACAGACTACTTCCAAATAGGTGATGGATTTTCTATTTTCAAACCCATAAATTGTCGCAATTGATGAGCAAAATTATCGATTACCAGCAAAATATCGAGCGTTTCGTTCTTTCTAAAAATCAGTAGAAGATTGAACATGAAATGTTTGTGGTATTATCCCCGTGCTTCGGAGAGCACGTGAAGCCTTGGATCTTATCTCCAATTTCCTTACTAACAAGCGAGGATCTACTATGAGCTAATGTTATAGCTAGATTGAAAAATAAGTATTGTATAAAAACACAAGTTATAACGCTCCGAAGGAAAATTATTAACTTATATAACTGAAAGGTTTTAAAAATTGAATAAATAGTTACTTTTATTTTAAAACGATAGAGACGATGATTTCAAAAAGGAGCCACCATTTTGAGAAAAATTATAAAGGTTTTCTAAAGTAGCTGAACAACTACAACACATCTACAAATTTTCACAATGGATTTGCCTAAACCAGAAATTCTAGCAATAACGCAATAAATTCAAATTGCTATTAATTTATTGTACTTAAGGATCGAAAGGTTCGTATATATTAGGTCTGTACAAATATGTCCTGGCATTTTATAGAAGCAATAGAGCAATTGCCTTAGAAATAAGTCATCTGAGTTTTCTGTTAGGTAGTTCTGAGTTTCAAAAATACGTTTATAGGTTATGAAATAGATGTTTATATAGTTATACAAGAAGATATTTTACAATAATAGCAAAGATACAGTATCTAATAATCATCGTTTGATCGAGCTCAAAAACATTATCATTGGCTGCAAACGCCATCACACAAAAATGATTATATTTCATTTAATTTAACAATTAAATAAAAATTGTTTTATTAATATTAATAAAATTAATGAAATCCAAATTCAAATATAATTAATTCAAATATAATTAATTCGAATATTATTTGTAGTCATTATTAAAAAAAAACTCAAGTTAAAAACATTGCACGCATCTGTGATTTACTAGATGGAAGATTCAAAAGAATTGAATTCAATAAAATACAAGTAGGTACGCAATATTAACTTATTCGAATATACTCGTAAAAATCAATGTATAAAATTTATAGAACAAATGTAATGAAATTATTTATGTATGTATTTTTGACTCCAGGACAGCTGCGTGGATCTTTTCATCTCAAAATATTTGCGGGATTTAGAGCAACGCGGATAAAACCATGGGGCAAAACTAGTACTATATTAAACAGGAGCGTCAATAATCGTAATCATTGCACTTTAAAAAGCCCATTTTGAGAAGCAACTTTCACTAACCTGCTGCTGTATTTGGTACTGAGCTATGGGGGTCGCGAAAGCACACCCCAACACCGCGAGGGTTATACACTGACGCAACATTTCACAACACTATAAAGTATATATTAAAATAATTAATTAATTAATGATAAAATAATTAAAGTACACCACACACGCAGGAATCACAACGATGTATGTTGCGTGTTGTACACTCTCGCTTTTTATATAGAGGCACCCCCTTCTAAGAAGTGAGGGCGGGAGTGTTGAGGCTTGTGTAGGAGTGTAGGTAATACCAAAACTGGAGCATATTCAGTCTTGTGCACTCACTTACAAGTAAGTAATTTGCATTTTTACCCGACTAAGATCGGTCAAACTAAAAACATTAAGATTTAGCTTGCACATCTTGTGGTGGGCGCCTCGAAAGATATATTCTTCTGCATTTATTTGCAAGGAAGTACTTTACATTTCTTCTATAACCAATAGAGGCTAAACTCGGAATTATCGCCCAAGAAGAAATTGGTCATGAAAATCTATCGCTGAATTGAGAATGTGGATCAATTAATAATATCAATTAACTGCAGCATATTATTCTGCACTTCTCTACTTGTAAGTAAGCATTTTTAAGTTATTTTTTATATCTATGAGTGCAATGTTGAAAATTATTATTGAAATGATCTCGAACGCACTATTGCGTTTATCCCCGTCCACAATGTTGTATTGTACGTTGTATTTTGTAGCCATCACTTACTATCAAGTGAGTGTAGTCAAACGCAGTGCATTTATGCAAAAAATATGTTTTGTTATTTTTTTCTTGATTAACTTAATATTTTTTCATAAGACCTATTTCTTCAAATAGTTTGGAATCTGGAAGACTGTTTGGGCTACAGAACTAGTTGCAACAATAGTCAAACGAGCGGAAATCGAATTCATGACCTTTCATTGTCGATTCCATTAATTGTTGAGCTAATAACAGTTTAAAATATTTTTAATAAAAGATTAATTTTGCTATCGGCCTATGCTGAAATTACAAAATCCCATTTAAAGATAAGTTACTCTCGTATGATTAATAGCGAATATGAGTAAGTACCCATCAGTTATCATTATCAAATCCCTTTTGTGCTTAATTGCAAATTGTCCGTCTGTCAATCATTTGACTAAGTTACTTTCGCACTTTAATCTTATTGATGTCCTTGACTAACAAATAGCTAAGTAGTCAATAGATGATTAGGATCACTAACTAAGATGGCTAACAGATATGAAATGTTTTTTTTGCCAAGTGGTTAGTGGCTTTGGATAACGAAGTCCTGTGCTAGAGTCGTAGGACGAGCTACAAATTTTCTGCCAACAAATTCTCAATTGGGACATTGTTGGTGGTGCATCAAGACAGCTGTGCCTCAAGTCATTATTAGCATGAACATTGAGGCACCGTTGTGGGTTAATTCTATATTCCCTCTCCTATTGGGAGATTTGACCGTAAAAAATACGCTTTTTGTTTTTGTTTAAACTTGTACTTCCATTTTTAATTTCCGGCTAAGTTTGCCTTTAGACTACTTAGTAGGTACTTAACTTCGGTCTTCAACCGACTTGGATGTGGTTTTCGTTATTTAAATTCCAATTTGCAGAGACGATTGTTGAGTATCTATATTTTATAGGTGTTTTTATTTATTTATTTATTTATTTAATGACAAGCCAACAACATTTATGCACAAAATAAATACATACAAAATAATATGAGTTAATCTAACAAGACTTATAACATAAATATCAATTAATGGCGAGTACAATAGTTATAAAAATAAAATACAAACTTAAACAGAATCAAAACACACTATGAAATTATGAATACATTAAGAAACAAAAAAAAAAAAACATAATTAAGAAGAAATTATAACTAAGACATTAATCATTCACTTCCATACGTAAGCATTGAACAGCGAAACGACGAAAGCAGATTATATTTGAACCGAAAATGTTTATACTGTCATTCTTCTGATGAAGTGAATTAAACTGGCGACAAATTCGATTAATGCAGGAATGACTAGCAAAATTAGTACGGCAGAAAGGTGTAATAAAGGTGTTGTACGTGCGAACAGACCGACTGGGTACTTTGCAATTAAGATTCAATTTTGATAATAGCGAGGTATCAACCTCACCATTGATGATTTTATAAAGCAATAACGTGTCAAAGAGCTTACGTCGTATGTACAGGTGATCCAGACCAAAGTGCTTAAGTTTACTAGCATATGACAAGTTGATCAATTGCCTGTTAAATTTGTACAATAACAATCTTAAAAATCTTTTTTGTACCGACTCAATAGAAGCAATATAAGTGTTTTGGTAAGGAGACCAAACTGGGGAACCATATTCAAGGATACTACGAATAAGACTCTTGTAAAGATGCAAAATACTTAAGGGATTCTTAAAGGATTTGGTTATTCTAAAAATAAAACCCATCATTTGATTTGCCCTCGTGATAATGTTATTTATGTGTAGTTTAAACGTTAAAGCTGAATCAAAAGTAATGCCTAGATCTTTAGCACTATCATTACGTGAAAGAATATCACCATTAATTTCATAATCAAATTTTATGTTATTATGTTTTTTTGTAAAGGATAGCACAAAACATTTACTTATGTTAAGAAACATTTCATTTTGCTTACACCACAGATTAACAGCATTAAGATCAGCTTGTAGTGAAAAGCAGTCTTGAACATCCTTGATAGCGCAAAATATCTTTAGATCGTCTGCGTAAAGGAGACACCTATTTTTAATAACTGACGTGATATCGTTTATAAAAATGACAAAAAGCAGAGGGCCCAAATGCGAACCTTGTGGAATTCCAGAAGGCACAGTTAAAGGGTTTGAAAGGAATCCGTCAACCGCCACAATCTGTGATCTGTTTGTAACATACGATATAATCCATCTAAGCAAATCACCATGAACACCGTAATTTTCAAGTTTCAGGAAAAGTAAACGATGATTTACTTTGTCGAATGCCTTCTGAAAATCTGTATATACAGCATCTACCTGTTTTTTTTTGTCTACACATTCTATTATGAAATTAGAATATTCAGCAAGATTAGTAACAGTTGATTTATTTTTAACAAAACCATGCTGCTGCGTAGCTAGAAATGGCTTAAATAAGAAGTAAATATAATCATAAACAATACTCTCAAATATTTTTGCAAGGCAATTCAATATGCATATTGGACGGTAATTACAACATTCCGTTTTAGTACCAGCCTTAAAAATTGGAATTACATTTGCGATTTTCCATGAGTCGGGAAAACAACCAGTGCTAAGAGATTTATTGAAAATTAATGTTAAAGGTAGTGTTAATTCTTTACCACAGGTTTTGATAAAAGATGAAGGAATGCCATCCGGTCCTGGACCTTTGTTCCAGTCCAGTGTATTAATCTTTTTCAGCACCTCATGTTGTGTTAAAGTTATATTGCTCATAGTATTAATTTGATTATCGGAAGGACACGATGAATTTAATTTTGTTTTATTATCATCCACAACATATACTGAAGCAAAGTAATCAGAAAACAGCTGACATATTTCAAAACCTGTAGTTGCAATTCGATTATTGTAGCACATAGTCTGTGGCAATGTATTACATTTACGTTTAGTCTTAGTGAAATTCCAAAAAAGTTTGTTATTGGAAGAAACAAGGGACATTTCAACATTATGAGTGTAAGCATCATAACATTCATTTATCAAAGTTTGAGCCCTAGATCTAAGAAGGGAAAATGTATCATAGTCTCTGGGGTTGTTATACAATTTGTATCTAGTATGCACCTTATGTTTTTCTTTAAGGCATTTAATCAGGGGTTTACTGAACCAGACTGGTTGTTTATCATTGACTGACTTTTTGTAAGGAGTATTATTTTTAATTATTATTAGTAGATGTTCATAAAAAACCTTCACCAGATCATTGACATCATCAGAAGATAGAAGAGTATGCCAATTTACACTATTAAAACTATCTTTTACTGAATCATAATCACATTTATTGAAATTAAAAATCCGGTTGTTTTTGTTATTCTTGAGATAATTAGTGACGCAGAGGTTGATACTTATCTCAAAAGGTGGATGATGTATGTCCTCTTTACATAGTGCAATGGTTGGCGAGAGATTGACATCTGAGATATTGGTGAGCAACAGATCCAGGGTTCTAGTTTTAAAGTTTTTTAAATAATTATACTGACTTAAGCCCCCGAGCGACATTAGCTGAATCAATAGTCGAGATTTGAGATCATGAGATGTACAATTAGGAGTCGCTGCTTTCGTCGCATCGCCATTCCAATCTAAAGAGGGTATATTAAAATCCCCTAAAATAATGAGAGAACCGTTTTGTGTAGATACAAAATCATTAGTTTTATCATAATATCTCTGCAGTCTATCGATAGATATATCTGGAGGAAGGTAAACTAAACACAAGGTAATGTTTTTTCCTGCGTTTAAAGATAACCATATATTTTCAGAGTCACTTTCCAAATTTACAAGTCTATGAACCGGAATGTTCTTCTTGACCGCAACTAGAACTCCTCCCCCAGATTGTTTGTGACTATTGGAAGTATCTCTATCACATCGAAAAATTGTGTAGCGATTGTCTAAAAATTCAGCACTGTTAATTGAGCTATCCAGATTAGTTTCTGTTAAACAAATAATATCATAATCACAGTTTAGTACATTTTGGTAAAAATCATTAAATTTACTACGAAATCTATTGACATTTTGGTAAAAAACTAACATTTAATAAAAAAAATCAATATTATATATATGTAAGAAAATGAAAAATAAAGCCACTAATATAACTAGTTATAATTTGCTTAAGAAATCAACATGTTTTATATACAGAGCGGGACTACTATCGTTTTTTCTAAGAAACACCTTCCCATTTCGAACCCATACGTATTTGTATTGTTTCTCCCTCTTAAATTTACGAGCAGCACTATAAACCATTTTACAGTCCGGAGTAAGGTGTTCCCCAACGTAAACATTGCTTTTTTCACCACTTACTCCCAGGTCAAGAGAGTTGAGCATGTCACCGGGGTGTAGTTTGTTGTATCTGTGAGAAGCGGATATGACAAGGTCACGATGTCGAGGAGTCTGTAACGTAACTATTATGTTGCGAGGTCGAGTCGATTTACCATTTAGTCGAGTTTTGTTTTATTATTAGTTATTTACATTTTGTTATTGAACGTAAGAGAAAGAAATATACATAGACGCCTCTCTAAACCTGCGCTAGACGTAACAGCAATGATAGGTATTGTTGTTAATAACTTTGGGATAAATCGTGACTGATTTTATTTAATAGCTTCTATTGAATGTCTTGATATGAGCATGGGAACGAATAACAAGGATTGCCATATTCAAAGTTTTTCTAGGAAAAGATATATTTTTTTATCCAATGTTATAAAATATTTTAAAGAAATTATAAAAACTTTAAATAAATGCGGTTAAACCTAATGTGTTGTAGAGTCTTATTATTTCGGTAGAACGGACGAGTTACAGTAATTTTAGACTTTTGTACCTACTTGAACACTTGTCTCATAGATTAATTCCAAGAGTTGAGTAATTATTTTTAGGTTTGAAGCAGAATGGATATCCAATATTATTATCCCTAACGGATTCATCGCATCCTAGCCAGACCATCCAATGAAATCCTGTATCTTTCTTATAGGTGTCCTGTTAGTGGCTATTCTTTTTCTTTAAATAATAATTTATTTTTTAATAATTGTCTGTCTCAGCAGATGTGGAGGAATGCCTTCATCCTGCTGGTAATACAGAGATCATTGTAGAAACACATAATTTTTTTTTATTCGCGACAAGCTAGCCCTTGACTGCTATCACACTTGATGGCAAATGATTATGCAATCTCAGATGGAAGAGAACAACTTTGTTAGAAGTAGGAAAATATCCACAACCCTTAGGTACATATAACAAAACCTAATAATGTATTACGAGTAGGTAATTTATATTTAAATTATTATTACCAAAAGATACCTGATAGAGTTTTAGACAAATTAGAAACGATAATTCTACTACTTTCATAATTATTGTTTCTTTCTTACAAGTTAAGAAGACAAGTGGAAAAGAAAACAATTAAAGACCACATATCAATAACGTCATACCTATTAAACTGGCTAATGACTCGTAGTTGTAAGGTAAGTATTTATAATCGAGAAATTTAGCGATGGCTGGCATCAATTGCACTTTTGTATGTAGGATACATAACGACTGATACAAATGAACGGTGATAGTAATTATGAAAGGTAAAGGTTGAAAAAGACCCTTTGAGAGCATATCAGTATGTTGCAATAAATTAACCTACACTGACCATAAACATCAATATAAAACAAGACTGCCAATTATCTGGTTAATGTGCAACCCAATTCTAGGTTACAATGACGTAACCCTAACAATACAACCGGTTGCGTCAATTTGGACCGCTTTTTAAATGTTACACACGTTATGCAAATGTACACAGGTAGATCAGTTTTCAGCTAGCGAATAGGTATATTGCATGCATGTAAATTACTCAGCTGTTCACGTTACATGGAAATGGTGATTTTAATGTGACTTTGAATGGTTCCAATTCATGTCACTGTGTCAGTGTCATATTTTGTGACTTTATTTTTTTAAGTTGCGTCGATGTAATGTTGAACAATCGTGGTTATACGATGATTTCATGATTGATCTTTTCACGCATGCATGCAAGCGCCGGATGGCGTTGCAATTTAACACTTTTAAAAAGGCTTTATAACCGAGTTTCTTGGGTATGATCTCAAGTCTCTAGCTTTTCGAAGCTTTCAATATATGGGGTGTTGTGGCAGGGACATTGGGTATGCAGTTCACTGCCATTTTTAACAAATATATTTGTCCTTTAATTGGTATTCAAAATGGATGAAACTCTACACTAATTTTCTCGCGGACAATGTTGCCAGTGACCGCTAATAGATAACTAAGTTTTCTATTTAAAGCTTTACGCCGGTCCGGGGCTTTAATTAATTAATTATTCGCTTCCGGTATTATCGCTCTTACTTAAAAGCTTAGTAGAAATATAGCTTAAAAGAGCCTCTATTAGTACCTCTAGTTAATTATATCTGCGAAAAATTATGAAGTCCGTTTTAATTATTAAGGCGCCACTGAAATTTAATAATAAAATTTTCGGAAGCAATCAATGCAAAAATGTCTGTCTATTAGGTACCGTGTAGTTTTGATATAAAATTTTGACACTTGTACTATTAAATACTAATTCTGTGGTGTTACATTACCTATGCAAATTGATAGGTTGGTGTTTGTAACGTAAAGCTTATTGCCACTAAAGACTGTTTCTGACTTTTTAATAAGCTTCGAGTGCATGTGTTTTTATTAATTATATCAATGGTACCTACCTATGCTATTATCGATAGTTTTAATTACGAAAAATTAAAATTGATTTAATGACATTCATATCGATCGTCGCTCTATTATTACACTACTTACAGCACAGTAATGTGATACACGCTTGAAGAAATATCGTAACGACTGTGTAATTGTTACAATCAACGTGCCTAACAGTGTTAAGTTCATTACGTTAATTGAATAAAGATACAACATATTAAGATACGCCAACTTAGAAACACGTCACAGACTTCCAAATAGGAGATGGATTTTATTTTTTCAAACCCATAAATTGTCGCAATTGATTAGCAAAATTATCGATTACCAGCCAAATATCGAGCGTTTCGTTCTTTCTAAAAAACAGTAGAAGATTGAACATGAAATGTTTGTGGTATTATCCCCGTGCTTCGGAGAGCACGTGAAGTCCTGGCTCTTATCTCCAATTTCCTTACTAACAAGCGAGGATTGGCTAATATTACAGCGAGATTTAAGAAAAAGTATTGTATAAAAAAACTCTAGGTATAAAGCTCCGAAGGAAAATTATTAACCTAAATAACTAAAAGCTTTTAAAAATTTAATGCATAGTTACTATTATTTAAAAACGATAGAGACGATGATTTCAAAAAGGAGCCACCGTTTTGAGAAAAGATATAAAGGTTTTAGAGAAGCTGAATATTTATATAAGTACCAACTACATCTACAAATTTTGACAATGGATTTGCCTAAACCAGAAATTCTAGCAAAAACGCAATGAATTCAAATTGCTATTAATTTATTGTACTTAAGGATCAAAAGGTTCGTATATATTAACTCAGTACAAATATGTCCTGGCATTTAATAGAAGCAATACAGCAATTGTCTTAGAAAGTAGCCGTCTGAGTTTTCTGTTAGGTAGTTCTGAGTTTTAAAAATACGTTGATAGGTTATGAAATAGATGTTTATATAGTTATACAACAAGATATTTTACAATAATAGCTAAGATTCAGTATCTAATAATCATCGTTTGATCGAGCTCAAAAACATTATCATTGGCTGCAAACGCCATCACACAAAAATGATTATATTTCATTTAATTTAACAATTAAATAAAAATTGTTTTATTAATATTAATAAAATTAATGAAATCCAAATTCAAATATAATTAATTCAAATATAATTAATTCGAATATTATTTGTAGTCAGTAAAAAAAAACTCAAGTTAAAAACATTGCGCGCATCTGCGATTTGCAAGATGGAAGATTCAAAGGAATTAAATTCAATAAAATACAAGTAGGTACGCATATCAACTTATTAGAATATACTCGTAAAAATCAATGTATAAAATTTATAGAACAAAGTCTTGTAATGAAATTATTTATGTATATATTTTTGACTCCAGGACAGCTGAGTGGATCTTTTCATCTCAAAATATTTGCAATATTTAGAGCAACGCGGGTAAAATCACGGGGCACAACTAGTACAATGTTAAACAGGAGCGTCAATAATCGTAATCATTGCACTTTAAAAAGCCCATTTTGAGAAGCAACTTTCACTAACCTGCTGCTGTATTTGGTACTGAGCTATGGGGGTCGCGAAAGCACACCCCAACACCGCGAGGGTTATACACTGACGCAACATTTCACAACACTATAAAGTATATATTAAAATAATTAATTAATTAATGATAAAATAATTAAAGTACACCACACACGCAGGAATCACAACGATGTATGTTGCGTGTTGTACACTCTCGCTTTTTATATAGAGGCACCCCCTTCTAAGAAGTGAGGGCGGGAGTGTTAAGGCTTGTGTAGGAGTGTAGGTAATACCAAAACTGGAGCATATTCAGTCTTGTGCACTCACTTGCAAGTAAGTAATTTGCATTTTTACCCGACTAAGATCGGTCAAACTAAAAAGGTTAAGATTTAGCTTGCACATCCTGTGATGGGCACCTCGAAAGATATATTCTTCTGCATTTATTTACAAGCAATTATTTTACAATTCTTCTATAACCAATAGAGGCTAAACTTGGAATCATCGCCCAAGAACAAATTGGTCATGAAAATCTATCGCTGAA
This sequence comes from Mycalesis mineus, assembly GCA_034621355.1. Lineage (NCBI taxonomy): Eukaryota > Metazoa > Arthropoda > Insecta > Lepidoptera > Nymphalidae > Mycalesis > Mycalesis mineus. The sequence continues at coordinate 15,720,229 of CM067887.1, read as the reverse complement.
TTAAGAAACTGGATCAATTAGTAATATCAAATAACTGCAGCATATTGTTCTGCACTTACCTACTTGTAAGTAAGCATTTTTATTTTTTTTATGTATAAATGCAATATTGAAAACTATTATTGAAAAGATCTCGAACGCACTGTTGCGGTTTCCCAGACCATAATGTTGTATTTATTGTACGTTGTATTTTGTAGTCATTACTTACTATCAAGTGCTTGTAGTCAAACGCAGGGCTATGCAAAAAATATATTTTGTTATTTTTTCCTGAATAACTTTTTCATAAGACTTATTTCTTCAAATAATTTGGAATCTGGAAGACTGTTTGGGCTACAGAACTAGGTGCAACAATAGTCAAACGAGCGGAAATCGAATTCATGACCTTTCATTGTCGATTCCATTAATTGTTAAGCTAATAACGGTTTAAAATATTTTTAATAAAAGATTAATTTTGCTATCGGCCTATGCTAAAATTACAAAATCCCATCTAATAGATAAGTTGCTCTCGTATGATTAATAGCGAACATGAGTAAGTACCCATCAGTTATCATTATCAAATCCCTTTTGTGCTTAATTGCAAATTGTCCGTCTGTCAATCATTTGACTAAGTTACTTTCGCACTTTAATCTTATTGATGTCCTTGACTAACAAATAGCTAAGTAGTCAATAGATGATTAGGATCACTAACTAAGATGGCTAACAGATATGAAATGTTTTTTTTGCCAAGTGGTTAGTGGCTTTGGATAACGAAGTCCTGTGCTAGAGTCGTAGGACGAGCTACAAATTTTCTGCCAACAAATTCTCAATTGGGACATTGTTGGTGGTGCATCGAGACAGCTGTGCCTCAAGTCATTATTAGCATGAACATTGAGGCACCGTTGTGGGTTAATTCTATATTCCCTCTCCTATTGGGAGATTTGACCGTAAAAAATACGCTTTTTGTTTTTGTTTAAACTTGTACTTCCATTTTTAATTTCCGGCTAAGTTTGCCTTTAGACTACTTGGTACTTAACTTAGGTCTTCAACCGACTTGGATGTGGTTTTCGTTATTTAAATTCCAATTTGCAGAGACGATTGTTGAGTATCTATATTTTATAGGTGTTTTGTTTTATTATTAGTTATTTACATTTTGTTATTGAACGTAAGAGAAAGAAATATACATAGACGCCTCTCTAAACCTGCGCTAGACGTAACAGCAATGATAGGTATTGTTGTTAATAACTTTGGGATAAATCGTGACTGATTTTATTTAATAGCTTCTATTGAATGTCTTGATATGAGCATGGGAACGAATAACAAGGATTGCCATATTCAAAGTTTTTCTAGGAAAAGATATATTTTTTTATCCAATGTTATAAAATATTTTAAAGAAATTATAAAAACTTTAAATAAATGCGGTTAAACCTAATGTGTTGTAGAGTCTTATTATTTCGGTAGAACGGACGAGTTACAGTAATTTTAGACTTTTGTACCTACTTGAACACTTGTCTCATAGATTAATTCCAAGAGTTGAGTAATTATTTTTAGGTTTGAAGCAGAATGGATATCCAATATTATTATCCCTAACGGATTCATCGCATCCTAGCCAGACCATCCAATGAAATCCTGTATCTTTCTTATAGGTGTCCTGTTAGTGGCTATTCTTTTTCTTTAAATAATAATTTATTTTTTAATAATTGTCTGTCTCAGCAGATGTGGAGGAATGCCTTCATCCTGCTGGTAATACAGAGATCATTGTAGAAACACATAATTTTTTTTTATTCGCGACAAGCTAGCCCTTGACTGCTATCACACCTGATGGCAAATGATTATGCAATCTCAGATGGAAGAGAACAACTTTGTTAGAAGTAGGAAAATATCCACAACCCTTAGGTACATATAACAAAACCTAATAATGTATTACGAGTAGGTAATTTATATTTAAATTATTATTACCAAAAGATACCTGATAGAGTTTTAGACAAATTAGAAACGATAATTCTACTACTTTCATAATTATTGTTTCTTTCTTACAAGTTAAGAAGACAAGTGGAAAAGAAAACAATTAAAGACCACATATCAATAACGTCATACCTATTAAACTGGCTAATGACTCGTAGTTGTAAGGTAAGTATTTATAATCGAGAAATTTAGCGATGGCTGGCATCAATTGCACTTTTGTATGTAGGATACATAACGACTGATACAAATGAACGGTGATAGTAATTATGAAAGGTAAAGGTTGAAAAAGACCCTTTGAGAGCATATCAGTATGTTGCAATAAATTAACCTACACTGACCATAAACATCAATATAAAACAAGACTGCCAATTATCTGGTTAATGTGCAACCCAATTCTAGGTTACAATGACGTAACCCTAACAATACAACCGGTTGCGTCAATTTGGACCGCTTTTTAAATGTTACACACGTTATGCAAATGTACACAGGTAGATCAGTTTTCAGCTAGCGAATAGGTATATTGCATGCATGTAAATTACTCAGCTGTTCACGTTACATGGAAATGGTGATTTTAATGTGACTTTGAATGGTTCCAATTCATGTCACTGTGTCAGTGTCATATTTTGTGACTTTATTTTTTTAAGTTGCGTCGATGTAATGTTGAACAATCGTGGTTATACGATGATTTCATGATTGATCTTTTCACGCATGCATGCAAGCGCCGGATGGCGTTGCAATTTAACACTTTTAAAAAGGCTTTATAACCGAGTTTCTTGGGTATGATCTCAAGTCTCTAGCTTTTCGAAGCTTTCAATATATGGGGTGTTGTGGCAGGGACATTGGGTATGCAGTTCACTGCCATTTTTAACAAATATATTTGTCCTTTAATTGGTATTCAAAATGGATGAAACTCTACACTAATTTTCTCGCGGACAATGTTGCCAGTGACCGCTAATAGATAACTAAGTTTTCTATTTAAAGCTTTACGCCGGTCCGGGGCTTTAATTAATTAATTATTCGCTTCCGGTATTATCGCTCTTACTTAAAAGCTTAGTAGAAATATAGCTTAAAAGAGCCTCTATTAGTACCTCTAGTTAATTATATCTGCGAAAAATTATGAAGTCCGTTTTAATTATTAAGGCGCCACTGAAATTTAATAATAAAATTTTCGGAAGCAATCAATGCAAAAATGTCTGTCTATTAGGTACCGTGTAGTTTTGATATAAAATTTTGACACTTGTACTATTAAATACTAATTCTGTGGTGTTACATTACCTATGCAAATTGATAGGTTGGTGTTTGTAACGTAAAGCTTATTGCCACTAAAGACTGTTTCTGACTTTTTAATAAGCTTCGAGTGCATGTGTTTTTATTAATTATATCAATGGTACCTACCTATGCTATTATCGATAGTTTTAATTACGAAAAATTAAAATTGATTTAATGACATTCATATCGATCGTCGCTCTATTATTACACTACTTACAGCACAGTAATGTGATACACGCTTGAAGAAATATCGTAACGACTGTGTAATTGTTACAATCAACGTGCCTAACAGTGTTAAGTTCATTACGTTAATTGAATAAAGATACAACATATTAAGATACGCCAACTTAGAAACACGTCACAGACTTCCAAATAGGAGATGGATTTTATTTTTTCAAACCCATAAATTGTCGCAATTGATTAGCAAAATTATCGATTACCAGCCAAATATCGAGCGTTTCGTTCTTTCTAAAAAACAGTAGAAGATTGAACATGAAATGTTTGTGGTATTATCCCCGTGCTTCGGAGAGCACGTGAAGTCCTGGCTCTTATCTCCAATTTCCTTACTAACAAGCGAGGATTGGCTAATATTACAGCGAGATTTAAGAAAAAGTATTGTATAAAAAAACTCTAGGTATAAAGCTCCGAAGGAAAATTATTAACCTAAATAACTAAAAGCTTTTAAAAATTTAATGCATAGTTACTATTATTTAAAAACGATAGAGACGATGATTTCAAAAAGGAGCCACCGTTTTGAGAAAAGATATAAAGGTTTTAGAGAAGCTGAATATTTATATAAGTACCAACTACATCTACAAATTTTGACAATGGATTTGCCTAAACCAGAAATTCTAGCAAAAACGCAATGAATTCAAATTGCTATTAATTTATTGTACTTAAGGATCAAAAGGTTCGTATATATTAACTCAGTACAAATATGTCCTGGCATTTAATAGAAGCAATACAGCAATTGTCTTAGAAAGTAGCCGTCTGAGTTTTCTGTTAGGTAGTTCTGAGTTTTAAAAATACGTTGATAGGTTATGAAATAGATGTTTATATAGTTATACAACAAGATATTTTACAATAATAGCTAAGATTCAGTATCTAATAATCATCGTTTGATCGAGCTCAAAAACATTATCATTGGCTGCAAACGCCATCACACAAAAATGATTATATTTCATTTAATTTAACAATTAAATAAAAATTGTTTTATTAATATTAATAAAATTAATGAAATCCAAATTCAAATATAATTAATTCAAATATAATTAATTCGAATATTATTTGTAGTCAGTAAAAAAAAACTCAAGTTAAAAACATTGCGCGCATCTGCGATTTGCAAGATGGAAGATTCAAAGGAATTAAATTCAATAAAATACAAGTAGGTACGCATATCAACTTATTAGAATATACTCGTAAAAATCAATGTATAAAATTTATAGAACAAAGTCTTGTAATGAAATTATTTATGTATATATTTTTGACTCCAGGACAGCTGAGTGGATCTTTTCATCTCAAAATATTTGCAATATTTAGAGCAACGCGGGTAAAATCACGGGGCACAACTAGTACAATGTTAAACAGGAGCGTCAATAATCGTAATCATTGCACTTTAAAAAGCCCATTTTGAGAAGCAACTTTCACTAACCTGCTGCTGTATTTGGTACTGAGCTATGGGGGTCGCGAAAGCACACCCCAACACCGCGAGGGTTATACACTGACGCAACATTTCACAACACTATAAAGTATATATTAAAATAATTAATTAATTAATGATAAAATAATTAAAGTACACCACACACGCAGGAATCACAACGATGTATGTTGCGTGTTGTACACTCTCGCTTTTTATATAGAGGCACCCCCTTCTAAGAAGTGAGGGCGGGAGTGTTAAGGCTTGTGTAGGAGTGTAGGTAATACCAAAACTGGAGCATATTCAGTCTTGTGCACTCACTTGCAAGTAAGTAATTTGCATTTTTACCCGACTAAGATCGGTCAAACTAAAAAGGTTAAGATTTAGCTTGCACATCCTGTGATGGGCACCTCGAAAGATATATTCTTCTGCATTTATTTACAAGCAATTATTTTACAATTCTTCTATAACCAATAGAGGCTAAACTTGGAATCATCGCCCAAGAACAAATTGGTCATGAAAATCTATCGCTGAATTAAGAAACTGGATCAATTAGTAATATCAAATAACTGCAGCATATTGTTCTGCACTTACCTACTTGTAAGTAAGCATTTTTATTTTTTTTATGTATAAATGCAATATTGAAAACTATTATTGAAAAGATCTCGAACGCACTGTTGCGGTTTCCCAGACCATAATGTTGTATTTATTGTACGTTGTATTTTGTAGTCATTACTTACTATCAAGTGCTTGTAGTCAAACGCAGGGCTATGCAAAAAATATATTTTGTTATTTTTTCCTGAATAACTTTTTCATAAGACTTATTTCTTCAAATAATTTGGAATCTGGAAGACTGTTTGGGCTACAGAACTAGGTGCAACAATAGTCAAACGAGCGGAAATCGAATTCATGACCTTTCATTGTCGATTCCATTAATTGTTAAGCTAATAACGGTTTAAAATATTTTTAATAAAAGATTAATTTTGCTATCGGCCTATGCTAAAATTACAAAATCCCATCTAATAGATAAGTTGCTCTCGTATGATTAATAGCGAACATGAGTAAGTACCCATCAGTTATCATTATCAAATCCCTTTTGTGCTTAATTGCAAATTGTCCGTCTGTCAATCATTTGACTAAGTTACTTTCGCACTTTAATCTTATTGATGTCCTTGACTAACAAATAGCTAAGTAGTCAATAGATGATTAGGATCACTAACTAAGATGGCTAACAGATATGAAATGTTTTTTTTGCCAAGTGGTTAGTGGCTTTGGATAACGAAGTCCTGTGCTAGAGTCGTAGGACGAGCTACAAATTTTCTGCCAACAAATTCTCAATTGGGACATTGTTGGTGGTGCATCGAGACAGCTGTGCCTCAAGTCATTATTAGCATGAACATTGAGGCACCGTTGTGGGTTAATTCTATATTCCCTCTCCTATTGGGAGATTTGACCGTAAAAAATACGCTTTTTGTTTTTGTTTAAACTTGTACTTCCATTTTTAATTTCCGGCTAAGTTTGCCTTTAGACTACTTGGTACTTAACTTAGGTCTTCAACCGACTTGGATGTGGTTTTCGTTATTTAAATTCCAATTTGCAGAGACGATTGTTGAGTATCTATATTTTATAGGTGTTTTGTTTTATTATTAGTTATTTACATTTTGTTATTGAACGTAAGAGAAAGAAATATACATAGACGCCTCTCTAAACCTGCGCTAGACGTAACAGCAATGATAGGTATTGTTGTTAATAACTTTGGGATAAATCGTGACTGATTTTATTTAATAGCTTCTATTGAATGTCTTGATATGAGCATGGGAACGAATAACAAGGATTGCCATATTCAAAGTTTTTCTAGGAAAAGATATATTTTTTTATCCAATGTTATAAAATATTTTAAAGAAATTATAAAAACTTTAAATAAATGCGGTTAAACCTAATGTGTTGTAGAGTCTTATTATTTCGGTAGAACGGACGAGTTACAGTAATTTTAGACTTTTGTACCTACTTGAACACTTGTCTCATAGATTAATTCCAAGAGTTGAGTAATTATTTTTAGGTTTGAAGCAGAATGGATATCCAATATTATTATCCCTAACGGATTCATCGCATCCTAGCCAGACCATCCAATGAAATCCTGTATCTTTCTTATAGGTGTCCTGTTAGTGGCTATTCTTTTTCTTTAAATAATAATTTATTTTTTAATAATTGTCTGTCTCAGCAGATGTGGAGGAATGCCTTCATCCTGCTGGTAATACAGAGATCATTGTAGAAACACATAATTTTTTTTTATTCGCGACAAGCTAGCCCTTGACTGCTATCACACCTGATGGCAAATGATTATGCAATCTCAGATGGAAGAGAACAACTTTGTTAGAAGTAGGAAAATATCCACAACCCTTAGGTACATATAACAAAACCTAATAATGTATTACGAGTAGGTAATTTATATTTAAATTATTATTACCAAAAGATACCTGATAGAGTTTTAGACAAATTAGAAACGATAATTCTACTACTTTCATAATTATTGTTTCTTTCTTACAAGTTAAGAAGACAAGTGGAAAAGAAAACAATTAAAGACCACATATCAATAACGTCATACCTATTAAACTGGCTAATGACTCGTAGTTGTAAGGTAAGTATTTATAATCGAGAAATTTAGCGATGGCTGGCATCAATTGCACTTTTGTATGTAGGATACATAACGACTGATACAAATGAACGGTGATAGTAATTATGAAAGGTAAAGGTTGAAAAAGACCCTTTGAGAGCATATCAGTATGTTGCAATAAATTAACCTACACTGACCATAAACATCAATATAAAACAAGACTGCCAATTATCTGGTTAATGTGCAACCCAATTCTAGGTTACAATGACGTAACCCTAACAATACAACCGGTTGCGTCAATTTGGACCGCTTTTTAAATGTTACACACGTTATGCAAATGTACACAGGTAGATCAGTTTTCAGCTAGCGAATAGGTATATTGCATGCATGTAAATTACTCAGCTGTTCACGTTACATGGAAATGGTGATTTTAATGTGACTTTGAATGGTTCCAATTCATGTCACTGTGTCAGTGTCATATTTTGTGACTTTATTTTTTTAAGTTGCGTCGATGTAATGTTGAACAATCGTGGTTATACGATGATTTCATGATTGATCTTTTCACGCATGCATGCAAGCGCCGGATGGCGTTGCAATTTAACACTTTTAAAAAGGCTTTATAACCGAGTTTCTTGGGTATGATCTCAAGTCTCTAGCTTTTCGAAGCTTTCAATATATGGGGTGTTGTGGCAGGGACATTGGGTATGCAGTTCACTGCCATTTTTAACAAATATATTTGTCCTTTAATTGGTATTCAAAATGGATGAAACTCTACACTAATTTTCTCGCGGACAATGTTGCCAGTGACCGCTAATAGATAACTAAGTTTTCTATTTAAAGCTTTACGCCGGTCCGGGGCTTTAATTAATTAATTATTCGCTTCCGGTATTATCGCTCTTACTTAAAAGCTTAGTAGAAATATAGCTTAAAAGAGCCTCTATTAGTACCTCTAGTTAATTATATCTGCGAAAAATTATGAAGTCCGTTTTAATTATTAAGGCGCCACTGAAATTTAATAATAAAATTTTCGGAAGCAATCAATGCAAAAATGTCTGTCTATTAGGTACCGTGTAGTTTTGATATAAAATTTTGACACTTGTACTATTAAATACTAATTCTGTGGTGTTACATTACCTATGCAAATTGATAGGTTGGTGTTTGTAACGTAAAGCTTATTGCCACTAAAGACTGTTTCTGACTTTTTAATAAGCTTCGAGTGCATGTGTTTTTATTAATTATATCAATGGTACCTACCTATGCTATTATCGATAGTTTTAATTACGAAAAATTAAAATTGATTTAATGACATTCATATCGATCGTCGCTCTATTATTACACTACTTACAGCACAGTAATGTGATACACGCTTGAAGAAATATCGTAACGACTGTGTAATTGTTACAATCAACGTGCCTAACAGTGTTAAGTTCATTACGTTAATTGAATAAAGATACAACATATTAAGATACGCCAACTTAGAAACACGTCACAGACTTCCAAATAGGAGATGGATTTTATTTTTTCAAACCCATAAATTGTCGCAATTGATTAGCAAAATTATCGATTACCAGCCAAATATCGAGCGTTTCGTTCTTTCTAAAAAACAGTAGAAGATTGAACATGAAATGTTTGTGGTATTATCCCCGTGCTTCGGAGAGCACGTGAAGTCCTGGCTCTTATCTCCAATTTCCTTACTAACAAGCGAGGATTGGCTAATATTACAGCGAGATTTAAGAAAAAGTATTGTATAAAAAAACTCTAGGTATAAAGCTCCGAAGGAAAATTATTAACCTAAATAACTAAAAGCTTTTAAAAATTTAATGCATAGTTACTATTATTTAAAAACGATAGAGACGATGATTTCAAAAAGGAGCCACCGTTTTGAGAAAAGATATAAAGGTTTTAGAGAAGCTGAATATTTATATAAGTACCAACTACATCTACAAATTTTGACAATGGATTTGCCTAAACCAGAAATTCTAGCAAAAACGCAATGAATTCAAATTGCTATTAATTTATTGTACTTAAGGATCAAAAGGTTCGTATATATTAACTCAGTACAAATATGTCCTGGCATTTAATAGAAGCAATACAGCAATTGTCTTAGAAAGTAGCCGTCTGAGTTTTCTGTTAGGTAGTTCTGAGTTTTAAAAATACGTTGATAGGTTATGAAATAGATGTTTATATAGTTATACAACAAGATATTTTACAATAATAGCTAAGATTCAGTATCTAATAATCATCGTTTGATCGAGCTCAAAAACATTATCATTGGCTGCAAACGCCATCACACAAAAATGATTATATTTCATTTAATTTAACAATTAAATAAAAATTGTTTTATTAATATTAATAAAATTAATGAAATCCAAATTCAAATATAATTAATTCAAATATAATTAATTCGAATATTATTTGTAGTCAGTAAAAAAAAACTCAAGTTAAAAACATTGCGCGCATCTGCGATTTGCAAGATGGAAGATTCAAAGGAATTAAATTCAATAAAATACAAGTAGGTACGCATATCAACTTATTAGAATATACTCGTAAAAATCAATGTATAAAATTTATAGAACAAAGTCTTGTAATGAAATTATTTATGTATATATTTTTGACTCCAGGACAGCTGAGTGGATCTTTTCATCTCAAAATATTTGCAATATTTAGAGCAACGCGGGTAAAATCACGGGGCACAACTAGTACAATGTTAAACAGGAGCGTCAATAATCGTAATCATTGCACTTTAAAAAGCCCATTTTGAGAAGCAACTTTCACTAACCTGCTGCTGTATTTGGTACTGAGCTATGGGGGTCGCGAAAGCACACCCCAACACCGCGAGGGTTATACACTGACGCAACATTTCACAACACTATAAAGTATATATTAAAATAATTAATTAATTAATGATAAAATAATTAAAGTACACCACACACGCAGGAATCACAACGATGTATGTTGCGTGTTGTACACTCTCGCTTTTTATATAGAGGCACCCCCTTCTAAGAAGTGAGGGCGGGAGTGTTAAGGCTTGTGTAGGAGTGTAGGTAATACCAAAACTGGAGCATATTCAGTCTTGTGCACTCACTTGCAAGTAAGTAATTTGCATTTTTACCCGACTAAGATCGGTCAAACTAAAAAGGTTAAGATTTAGCTTGCACATCCTGTGATGGGCACCTCGAAAGATATATTCTTCTGCATTTATTTACAAGCAATTATTTTACAATTCTTCTATAACCAATAGAGGCTAAACTTGGAATCATCGCCCAAGAACAAATTGGTCATGAAAATCTATCGCTGAATTAAGAAACTGGATCAATTAGTAATATCAAATAACTGCAGCATATTGTTCTGCACTTACCTACTTGTAAGTAAGCATTTTTATTTTTTTTATGTATAAATGCAATATTGAAAACTATTATTGAAAAGATCTCGAACGCACTGTTGCGGTTTCCCAGACCATAATGTTGTATTTATTGTACGTTGTATTTTGTAGTCATTACTTACTATCAAGTGCTTGTAGTCAAACGCAGGGCTATGCAAAAAATATATTTTGTTATTTTTTCCTGAATAACTTTTTCATAAGACTTATTTCTTCAAATAATTTGGAATCTGGAAGACTGTTTGGGCTACAGAACTAGGTGCAACAATAGTCAAACGAGCGGAAATCGAATTCATGACCTTTCATTGTCGATTCCATTAATTGTTAAGCTAATAACGGTTTAAAATATTTTTAATAAAAGATTAATTTTGCTATCGGCCTATGCTAAAATTACAAAATCCCATCTAATAGATAAGTTGCTCTCGTATGATTAATAGCGAACATGAGTAAGTACCCATCAGTTATCATTATCAAATCCCTTTTGTGCTTAATTGCAAATTGTCCGTCTGTCAATCATTTGACTAAGTTACTTTCGCACTTTAATCTTATTGATGTCCTTGACTAACAAATAGCTAAGTAGTCAATAGATGATTAGGATCACTAACTAAGATGGCTAACAGATATGAAATGTTTTTTTTGCCAAGTGGTTAGTGGCTTTGGATAACGAAGTCCTGTGCTAGAGTCGTAGGACGAGCTACAAATTTTCTGCCAACAAATTCTCAATTGGGACATTGTTGGTGGTGCATCGAGACAGCTGTGCCTCAAGTCATTATTAGCATGAACATTGAGGCACCGTTGTGGGTTAATTCTATATTCCCTCTCCTATTGGGAGATTTGACCGTAAAAAATACGCTTTTTGTTTTTGTTTAAACTTGTACTTCCATTTTTAATTTCCGGCTAAGTTTGCCTTTAGACTACTTGGTACTTAACTTAGGTCTTCAACCGACTTGGATGTGGTTTTCGTTATTTAAATTCCAATTTGCAGAGACGATTGTTGAGTATCTATATTTTATAGGTGTTTTGTTTTATTATTAGTTATTTACATTTTGTTATTGAACGTAAGAGAAAGAAATATACATAGACGCCTCTCTAAACCTGCGCTAGACGTAACAGCAATGATAGGTATTGTTGTTAATAACTTTGGGATAAATCGTGACTGATTTTATTTAATAGCTTCTATTGAATGTCTTGATATGAGCATGGGAACGAATAACAAGGATTGCCATATTCAAAGTTTTTCTAGGAAAAGATATATTTTTTTATCCAATGTTATAAAATATTTTAAAGAAATTATAAAAACTTTAAATAAATGCGGTTAAACCTAATGTGTTGTAGAGTCTTATTATTTCGGTAGAACGGACGAGTTACAGTACTTTTAGACTTTTGTACCTACTTGAACACTTGTCTCATAGATTAATTCCAAGAGTTGAGTAATTATTTTTAGGTTTGAAGCAGAATGGATATCCAATATTATTATCCCTAACGGATTCATCGCATCCTAGCCAGACCATCCAATGAAATCCTGTATCTTTCTTATAGGTGTCCTGTTAGTGGCTATTCTTTTTCTTTAAATAATAATTTATTTTTTAATAATTGTAATATATCAGAAAATTTAGTAAACACTACCGACTGTAATTGGAAGAACACCTTTACTTTAACTTTACGACCCACTAAAGGACCAGGCTTTCCTCCTTTTAGGAGAGGGCATATGCAGCTTGAACCCACCGCGCTGCCCCATTCCGGGAATGCGGCCTTAAAATCAAAAAATTTACTTTAATACTAATATTTTAATATCATAGCTATCATGCTAACAGCAATACAGCAGCATATTCTAGTATATTTCCACTCGCATGGTAACCCTACACAGTTATATTGTATTGCCACGCCTAATCAAGAGGCCGCGACCTACATTATTTCACGAATGTTGAGTCCTAAATGTTAAGAATTAAGGCATAAATGTACATGTATCAGCTATTGCATCCTATCTACAACAAATAGATGGTAGTTAAAAAGAAGAGATTTTTAAGTGCATAGAAATGTGTGCAAAAACATCCTTTATTTTCTCAATCATGTCTAGGATAGACCGGCGGGATTTCTTGTATTCTTAAGTGCTGTTTATGGCACTTGACTGCGACACAACCATCTTTCTGTGTGCTGGTGTTATTATGAACTAGCGGACGCCGACGGTTTCACCCGCGTAGTTTCCGTCCCTGTAGGATTATCAGCATCAATAACTTATTTCATACCACATAAACATAGCTTATCACATACAAAAAATAATTTTGCAATCTCACTGGTAGATTCAACTCCGAATACAGCCAGGGTTCTGTGACCCGGGGCGATTAAAAAAAATTCTAAATCTATTTTCCTATCCTTTGTAATTCTTATTTAAAATAAACTAATTCAGTTAGTCTATCTAAAATAGTGGAATCTGTATTAAGAGGCAGGTACTCATGTAATGTCTGACGATTCTTCAAAGTCCTTATCAGTGTAAACATGCCTTAACCCATCTTTACCCAACGTTGCGTAAACGCAACATTTTATATTGGATTTTTTTTTGTTTTAACAAGAAGGAAATACATGTACGAAATGTAAGCCAGTTTCAAGAACAAGAACTAAGAGATGAATTAATTTTTCTTAAATGGTTTTTTTAAACAAATATACATTTAATTTTTATTTTTCAAAAACTGCTAATTCAGTCACCCACAGATCGATATAATCATCCAATCATAAAAAATATTAATTGAATGAAAACTAAACTTTTTACACTGTATAAAGCTTAAGTGATATATTATTTATAATATAAATCACTTAGTTGGACCAAACTACTTACACACGTTGTTTATCTTAGAGTTCCAGGAAGCGTTGCGTATACGCAACGTTGGGACAAACCATAGTAAGTGGTTCTTGTTACACACTTTGCGATTGATGTTAGAAATTTATTATAAACAATCAGTTCTCGCTATTCAAAGAGTAGAAGCTCTTTTGTTAGTTTAGTTAGTCGATCATAGAACGTCAAGCTAACAGTGTCTCATAGTATTTACTAAAAAAACGTACAAAAATTAGTAAATAAAAAGTGAAAAGTTAAAACATTATGTCTTGGAAACAAGCACTATCTTCTCAAGAAATTTTGAGTATATTAGAAGAGAAAGAGGATTTAGAAGATACCAATCAAATCGATGCCGTGTATATTCCCCCAACGGTTGACAATGTTACAGACGAGAAAAGCCTAGATGATGACGCGCTAGGTGATTACGATAATATTGTTTCTACTGATATCGCTGGAACGTATGAAATTCACACCTATATACCCGCAGAACCTGAAAATACGCAAGATGAGCCCGGACCTTCAACTTCGACGAAGCCAAGACTGTCAAAGAAGTCACCAAAATGTATTCCAGTTTGGAAAAAAGAACGTTCAACTTATAAAAATTTTCCAACAAGTGACGAAATAGCAATGACACAAAATATTGAAGAACGTGTAAGTGGAAAAACACCTTTTGAAGTATTTTTCCTATTTTTTAGCGATGAAGTTTGGAAACAGATTGTAAGTTTTTCGGAAAAGTATGCTCGTGACCATAACCGTCATTTATTTACTCTCACGGTTGCAAAACTAAAAAGATTTATTGGTATATTATTAATGTCTGGATATCATTCTTTACCTGCTACAAAATTGTACTGGTAATACAAATCTAGGGAGACAATCCAAAACCGCGTTACCACCCAATATTCGCTTCGATAATATTGGTGATGTCATGGAGGAGCACGAAAATAAACGTCGAAGAAGATGTCGACAATGTAGAAGTACAACAATTTATGTGTAAAAAATGTCAAGTGCATCTTCATGCTGATTGTTTTAAAATGTTTCACTCACGCTACTACTCTAGTGTCATTATACTGTTGGTAAAATTGAAGTTCAGTAATCCCAACGTTGCGTAGACGCAACATTTCACGGAATGTAAACTAATTCATCAAGATTTTTTTTGTCTGTATTTTATTCTTTTTTGATGTACTTATAAACGTAATAAACAATAAAACCATTAAATATGCATTTATTTCTCACCTTGGGAAGTAATGGGTTAACTTATAATTCACTTCAAGTGCTCTCGATGACGAGTGCCTCTCGGGGTCTCGAGTTACGAAACGAAATGTCACCGGCCGATAAGAAATATCAATCATTCCGAATATTTGCCGATTAACCCCATTTATTTTCAGTCTGGTCTGTTGCGCATTCCTTTTTGGTATGACACTTGCCTAAGTTCTAGTTCTTAGCCGATTTTTATATACTAAAGCCAAACTTGATTGAGAATGCTTGTCAACAAACAAATTAAAAATGAAGGTAGAAAATGCAACACATTTTATGCCTAATAAATGTTTTGTCATTTTAAAAAATCTTATTTAAAAGATATTAAATAATTAGTTTTAAGCTTACTTATCTAATTTATTGTCATGAATTCGTCATTAACTAGTTAATTTTAAAAAATAGGTGTAAAATTACGAGTGTTTTCTACCTTCATTTTAAACGACTTCAAAAAAAAAAGGAGTTTCTCAATTCGACCGTATATATTTTTTTTTTTTTTTATGTGTGTTCGCGCATAACTTCGTCGTTTATGAACCGATTTTGATAATTCTTTTTTTGTTGGAAAGTAGATAGTCCAGTGGTGGTACCATGATAAGGAAACCAGGATCTGATGATGGAATCCTGGAAAAACCGAGGGGAACTTTCAAAAATTGTAGGGACAACAAGTACGTTTGTTAATTTTTCCGATAAGTATTTAAAAGCACTACAATTTGATGAAGGAGCCGATCTACATATAAGAGAACTCCTTGACGATTTACTGCATTTACCTTGTGTTTGGGCTCGTTTAATTTGTCTTGATAAGAACTTTACATTTAGATGGGCTGTGACTGTCATTGAGGGTCTGGTGATGAAGACAAAGTACAGTTAAGGGAGCTCCGTAACGGCTTACAGTAGCTACATTGTGTTTGGGCTTGATTAATTTGTCTCGATGAGAAATTTACATTTAGATGGACTGTGACTCTCATTGAGGGTCTGGTTATGAAGACGAAGTACAGTTAAGGGAGCTAGGTAACGGCTTACAGTAGCTACCTTGTGTTTGGGCTTGATTAATTTGTCTCGATGAGAAATTTACATTTAGATGGATTGTGACTGTCATTGAAGGTCTGCAGATGAAGACGAAGGACAGTTAAGGGAGCTCCGTAACGGCTTACAGTAGCTACCTTGTGTTTGGGTTCAATTAATTTGTCTCAATGAGAACTTTACATTTAGATGGGCTGTGACTGTCATCAAGGGTCTGGCGATGAAGACGAAGGACAGCTGAGGGAGCTCTTTAACGGTTTACAGTAACTACCTTGTGTTTGGGCTCGATTAATTTGTCTCAATGAGAATTTTACATTTAGATGGGCTGTGACTGTTATTGAGGGTTTGGCGATGAAGAAGAAGGACAGCTGAGGGAGCTCTTTAACGGTTTACAGTAGCTACTTTGTGATTGGGCTCGATTAATATGTCTTAATGAGAAGTTTGAAAGGTTATAGTTTCCAGTTGGTTTAATGTTTACTAAGTCATGATCTGATAATGAGATCTACGCAAACTCGAGGAAACGCTTCAAACTTTATAGGCACATTTGAAGGGATGTCGGAATGTTATAACTAGCTAGTGACTATTGGTACTTATGGTTTAGTTCGAGTAGGTTCTTTAGTATGTTCGTTGTTGATAAATCACTAAAAAGTATGAAATAAAAAATTTTTAACAAAAAATAAAAACGCCTTCAAAACCCACTAAAAAGTAAAAAATAACTACGTCATTTACTTACTTTAATTTACTTAATCACATTTATGAAGTCGGTGCCACCCGAGCTTTCTACTTTAAAGACTTTACCTAAACTTGGATGGCACCGACTTCATAGATGTGATTAAGTAAATTAAAGTAAGTAAATGACGTAGTTATTTTTTACTTTTTAGTGGGTTTTGAAGGCGTTTTTATTTTTTGTTAAAAATTTTTAATTTGTTTGTTGACAAGCATTCTCAATCCAGTCTGGCTTTAGTATAGTTGCACCTACATTCATGGCACTTTTATTAGGTATAGGTACTTCTTTGTGACCGAACAAGCAAACAATTAACTTAACTTGATTCATCTTATAACAGGAAATAATTTTACTCCTAAATTTGGCCAAATATGTGGTGTGTGACTTTCTTCAGAAGTGAGTACGACAGTATTCAAGTCGGGATCGATCCTTAAATCTTATTTCACGCCTTACCCTTAGAGATATGGAGGCTTTCCGCGTGTTCTTGACAACTTAATAAGTTCCAACTTGTCTAGGCGCAAGGGGCAGCCGGATGCCGCTTTCACGTATTGGAGTGATCGTATGAAATCGTTAAGCCAAAAATATTTTATTAAATCGGAAATACACAATATTGGTGATGTTTTCACAAAAACTAATCGGCTATGCTTTTTGTTTGCAAGAGATCAAAGATGATTAAAAATCGTTGCTAAGGATGATGAAAATAGGATATCCGTATGGCGATTCTTGAAAAAATGTCAATATCGGAGCCGATGTACAACGGTTGCGAAGCGGATGTAACAGAAATTTGAATTCTCTAATGACATTTCGTCTGTTGAGTGACAGTCTAAGGTGGGATGATCGACGAGATGTTCATTTTCATGAATCCATATACTATATTCCAAATACGTATAAGTGTCTGACGACTGGCGACAGCGTAACCCGATCTACAGTCGTAATATGGACAGACGTTACCCAAGTATTTCTGTACGGATCCATATCTGAGGCCGTGGCCTGATCTATTGAGTTACCGATATGTTATATGCGAAGGGAAAAACTTCGGAAGCAAATAGGAATTATTCATAACTATGACATCAGGCGACAAACATTTTAAAACTGAAGAATATTTTTGTCATTAAAAATACTTTTGTTGTAATAACAGATTAGATTGCACAAGTATTTTTTACAAGCTAATATATAAGTAGTAAAGATTTCGCATCACTAATGTAACGACACAAGAGTTAGATATATATAAGTAGAAAGAAAAAAGAACGTTGAAGTAGAGAAGAGAAAGACCTAGCTTGGTTGGAGTATGTGAAGTTGAAGTATCATCTACTTCAAACTTGACATATGATAGAAGCGACTGGGAAAGAATGACGTCTGTACCACAGTTTATACTTAGGTGGGAATTGGGATAAGGAAAAAGAGTATATAATTGAGAGAGAGGGGCGGCGCCGTGGTAGATATGCAGCTGAAATTAGAAAAAAGCAGCTTCTTATGGTCGATTGAAATTTTCTTAATTGAGATGGGTCTTTATCTGTGGCTAGTTACCATCCTAGCGACAATGACATACGCTAAGCGATTTAGCGTTCCGGTACGACGCCGTATAGGCCCCTTCGGAAGATCATCATCACTTACCATCAAATGTGATTGCAGTCAAGCATTAAATTGTAGTGAAAAAAAAAGAGCGCGACCATAAATATAACCATTCCTTCGTCGTTTTATGAAAGCTGAAAGTTTGACTATTCATTCTTCTGGGAATTTTTAGGTAAATAAGTATAATGAGAAATAATGACCCCCCTAACAAAGATCCTAAAAGTTTAATAATATTTAAATCTTTAAGAAATATCTTTTTTTAAAACTAAAAACTTGTTTCACAATAATGTTATACAAAATACTCGTATAATCAGTTGTTACATGTCTAGAACTTCAATAAGTGATTTATAGACTAGATTTATTTTGTGTTCTACATTTAAATTAATTTCTTTTATCCTATTGCGGATAGTGTTATAAATTAAACCGATATAGGTAGATAGATTATATAAAGTAGGGTCAGTTCAATGCTCTACTAAACCGGATCTAGTTGATGATAATATGATAAGGCATTATGTATTATAATAATTATGTCATTCGACTCTGTTACATGTGAGCTTGTATGTTGCAAGTCTACCCGACTTTACTAGAAGAAGAGTGCGTTTGTTTCAGGATGTTTATTAATCATCTTTTGGAACGAACAGTTTGATGAATTTTACGTAATAGGCTATATTTCATTTCGTCGAGTCATCAAAACGATTGAAAATAAATGAAAAAAATACATTTTTGCTAACATGAATAAGGTAAGGAATAATACTCGCCAGCTTTGTAAATGCATTGTTTATGTTTATTCTTTTGATAAAATGCATAAACTATAGCTTATTACGATATTTTAATTTTGTACTATTTTAATTTAACATGTTTTTATGTAAACCTAATTAAGTAATATATAGGTATTTATACTATTAATTTTGAAAATATCATATTTTTTTGATGTTTACATCAATATTACTAGCAATGAAATGTGACTTAATCCGCATAGAATGGACTTTTTTTGGATAAATTCAACATTAGTTGTCGCAGTGGTATTATTAAATGTGTTAAAATTAAGGGACTTTTTATACTAGTAGAACATATTTAGTTTCACCACAAGAGGAGAAAGGAAGCTTTGTCCTTGTTATCCCAATGTTATAAATTGCATATTTCTTGTAATTCAATTCTTGGCTACTGACTTTTATTACAAGTATTATACGCTTTTCCTACTCGTGTAATTTATATTCTAAATGAAGGACATATGTGTGCAGACTGTCTACTGAAGGAGTAAATAATTATTGTACTTACTCGTATTGTTATCAATATACTTGGTCTACATTTTTAGATGTTTTTTTAACATTTTTTAGAATAATTTCGTTGCCAATGAATATAATAAAATTTTATAAATAAAATATGAATTGAGTGTCTCTACTACAAACAAAATCATAAAATAATGTTAATATCTAGGCATTAATCAGTAAAATAAATTCGATGTGGACATAAAAAGTATATAGAGAAATTTAAACGGTTGCGAGTACTTTCCATATTATTAAAATATTAACTAAGTATATTCAAAAGTCTGTAATTACGTGAGTTTTAATCGTTTATATTCAAATAAAAAGCTAAAAATAAAAGTTAACCATCTTATCACCAAAACCTTAGCCAATTGCGTACATACAACAAACACTACAAAATATATTTTAGGTACGCTTCTTATAATAAAATAGGAACTACAAAACCCGTGTTACCTCAGTTAAGTAAGAATACAATACAAAAATCTATAACCAAATTCAAATAAATTATAAAACAATAATTTGAAATGCTGCGCTATGATTTGCGATTATTTCCTACATGATGTCTAACTCCCCACTTATAATTTGCGTTCTTGTCTGTTTTAACAAAAGTGTGCACAGGTCCAATAACACCAGTGTTGTCTTCATCATTTTTATGATTGTGATCATTTTTGTGGTTATGATTGTTTTTGTGATTATGATGATTTTCGTGAAAGTCTTCGTCATCGTAGTATTCATAATCATGATTGGGTGGCTCAGGTTTCGGCTTCACTTGTTGCCTTAGATGCGGCTCATGTCTAACTGAAATAAACAAATGGACATTGTTAAAAATCTCAACAACGTAAAAATGTTTAGGCAATAAGCGAAATTATCTATCCTCGGCTAGTTTACTTGCATACGCCGTTAACTAAGATCATTGCTTCGTCAAGTATGTTATTGCAGATGAATGTTTTGTTGAGGATCATTAATCAACAGTGTCAAGGCCAAATTCCTCTGCATCTTCGTTATTTACCAAGAGCATAGCTAAACTGAGCTAAGATCTAACGATACCTAAGTATTATGAAATTTACTAAATTCCTAAACTGAAATCTTGAATGCTTTTACTATATTAGTAAATTTTTAATTCTTTTAAAATTTTTATAAAAAATTCGAAAGAAGATGTCCTACAACTTGCCCCGGAGTAGTTTAATATGAAAAACTCAATATTTTTTACAAAAATAATCTTTTAGGCAAGTATTTTTGGAAGATTGTATGGTACTAATTATGCAATATCTCCTCTACCTAGGGTCAAATATACTATTTTTTTTATTAAATAAGATAAGATTACCAACCCAGAGGCAAAAGTTTTATTGAAACGCATAAACTTTTTTTTCAGGAGCAAACAATGTATGGGCCACCTCCTTTCCTACTTTAAATACAAGTAAATGTTATCGAATCTGGCACTGGTAAGTATACCTTACCAGTTTATAGTATAAATTACTTCATGAACTACTATTTGGCCATTTCAACTTATAAAATTTAGTAATAGGTAATACGAGATTTTTATTCTTTATTATTTTTTATGGTAACATCAGTTACTTACTTGGCAACCTATGAGGTCGTGGTAATGCTGCAAATCTGGTGACTCGTGTTCGTGGTATTCGATGTACTGGATAGAATGGAAATGACCATCCCGATGCTACCATAGCCATACTAGCAAGAATAATCTGAAATATGAAATTAAATTGAATTGAATCCAGTGAAACAGTCCGGAAAATACCATAATGTGGTATTTTTTTTAGATTTTAAGATACATTTCTTTAGATGTATTTAGGTAGCCAAGGGTGAATGGAAATGTTGGAAGGTGTAGGCCTAGTCCAATGTTCCTGGACCAAATTCAGGACATTATAAAGTATGGCCATTTCACGAGTACCCTAAACCGACGAGCTTGGATGATAGGATTAAAACGAGTCGAAGAAGCTAAGGAAGTATCCAAGGACCGTGGCAAATGGAAGGATGTAGTCTCTGCCTACCCATATGGCGATGAGGCGTGATGTTATGTATGTACTCATATTTAGGTTTGGGACAGTTCTTTACTACGACTTTTTCCGAAATAACTTAAATAAATGCGCAGCGACTTAGCTTTTTTATCTATAAATCGGCTATATAATAAAAATTTTCGCTTTTTAGTTTAGGTAGTGGTACTATGTGTTTTTAAGTCAGTTCAATTTTAGCTACAGGTGTCTCAATCTTTAAATTCATTCAGGCCTAAGTTGAACATACGAAAATCTCAAACAACATAGAGTACTCCTTTCGCTTTCATTACGAGTACGAAATACGTTTGTTATCGCATTTGAGTCACGCGGATGCACTGTGTCGTGCAATATAATTGTGTTTGTATTATAATAAATCATTAAATTGCATTACATGATGTCTACTTCCTTACATTACGTAAAAAATGAGAAGAAAACCAAGTATTTAAAATGAGGTTCTTTGTCGAGATAAAATATCATCGTGTTCCTAATGCGTGCGGCCTTGACGTCAACCAAAGAAGGTTTTTGCAAGCTTTTAGTTCACTTGTCCTGTTTATTTATTTGTTTATTTAGGTCAAAACTAGTAATTGAAATTTGATCAATATCCTGTTGACGGATTGTTCTTCAATTTTGTATGCCTATACTGACAATGCAATATTATGATGACATGGAGCTAATCTGATGACGTAAGGTGACCATAGGATTAATGCATTGAAACGATACAACCTCACTAGGTCTGGGCTTATTTCATTTATTATTGACAAGTTCTTCAAGACAAGAAGGCTAGATTGATTCATCTAGATGACTTCTTTCTCCCAAAATATTTCAAGCTAAAAGTTCGTAAAAAATACTTCCAAAAAATACTTTTAAAAATAATTTATACTTGCCATGATCAGCTCTATCTCATATCGTTGCGTGACGATGCTATAAATTGCAATTGCACCTGCTACATTAATTTAACTTTTATTTATGGATATTTTTACCTTAAGCTACTTCACTTGATTTTTCCATGTATTTGATTTATAATATTTTGTATTATTGTCGGACGGCCGCTTTATATAATATTATAATTTATAATTTCTCTTATATTAGAATTTAGTAGACATGTTACAAACTGAGAACACGTTTTTAATAATCTACAGTGTTGTTTTGTGTTGTTATATCATCGATAACATTATATCATCCATTAGACTTTATTACCAACGGTAATAGTCGCATTAGTCTATAATTTACCGCCAATAACAGTTTACGGATACTACAAAGATTTTAGCCTCCATAACTTACAAGTGTAGTTACGTAGTGTAGAGTCCGCAATAGTTAAATTTTAAACCAAAACTTATATGATAGTTTTATTGTAATAAAATGTATAATGTGCTGTTATTCAAGGTATAAACATTTCTCTAAATACAATTTCTTTCATCATTACTCTTTCATTGACTAATAATAATAAGCATATATCAAAATCCATTTAAATATCACCATAGTGTATTTATTTATTTATTAACTCTTTATTTGTATGCCAAAATCAAGAAGAGCATAGAACAGAGACAAAATGCATTGTATAATTGGTACAAATAACAGCCTTATCGCTTAACAGCGATTTCTTCCTGTCAAACTTAGGCTTAGGAAAACATTAGGACAATAGAGCCTTAGTTTATACAATTACTAAAAAACAACCTTTGTATAAATTAGGATTGAGTTAAGATTTATTTTGTTGACAGTATGGTTACCAGCGCACACGATTCCCAATGGCACTTCCATTCCCTGCAGCAAATCAAAAAACCGGATCGGAATTTGCGAAACGTCACAAGTCACAAAAAACATTACATAAAAACACTTACCAAGGTGTAGCAATCCATATTATCGGTCTTAATCGAGGCAGCAATGGCGGGTGTGAGGTCGCACCGCCTCTTTTAAAGTAGAAAGAAAAGTGATCACTTTCTACGCCGATTTTACGCCTTGACGCGTCGCGATCCGCTTCAACTCATTCGTCTCAATAAAATGATTTGTTTAGGATGACAATCAAATCGACTACTTTATGAATCATTGTTATGAAACCGTTATGGTGAGGGTTTGTTGCTTTCCGGGAACCTTCTTTTCATTCGAGTCTGATTTAGAGTTACTACAAGAAGGGTAAGTACTGGAAATACCTGTGCGAGAATTGTTTTGATTTTTATTGAAATATTCCATCTCAATCACACTTGATCTGACTGTAATCTCTATTATGCAAGTATATAACATTAAAGCTGGAAGAACCCTAATTTAAATACTTGCATATTAATTAAGAAGTAGATAGGTAATGCAGCTAATAAAAAATATTTATTGCAATAATTCGGTTGCCTCATGATATTATGTTGCGTGTAATAAATTGTATTAAGTATCGCAAATAAAATTATTGCAACAACATGATTTTATATTGTAAGTCTGTTACGGGTTGATTTAAAAATCTTATTCGTGCTTTCTATAAATATTTATTTTAACGCAAATTGCTTCTTACACCTAACAATAAGATAACAGGGAAACGAACTTAAATTACTTAAGGACTAAGGTACACTCACTAACTTATAATTACTGATTAATACTAATGTTAGGCGCCAGGAGAGATTTCTTGGTTCTCTGCCACACCAACCACGGCTAGTCCTCTCAGGGTTAGACAATAATTGTATGATACTTTATTTGAGCGATACACTAATCGCGTAATCTTTAAAGGGCATTCCGGTAAGCTACAACAAAGGAAAAGACTACCTTAGAACTGCACAGCTGGTAGATAGATATCCATAACATTAACATGAAATCATATGTGTGCAACTTACCCCTATGTTCGCAGTAAACGCAAATAATATGGTCACGGTGAACAATGTTAAGGATTCACTGAGTATTAGTTATTATTTATTACTTAGTTATTCACAATCAAAATAACTGCACTAAAAGATTTCTAAAAATGTCCACTCATGCACGGCCTTTCTGCCGTTTTATTCGCGAATCCATTTCTAATGGCCGCCTGCCCGCACGCATCCCCCTCCTCGCAATTCGTTAGAATTAACCAAATGTTAAAACATTACAAAAAACGAAAAAGTGTATCGGGACTAGGATTCGATCTCGGTCTCGTTAGCTCCACTCCGCCCGCTAGCCACTGCGCCATCGGAACGTATGAAGTGCGCGTGAAAATAACTAACGCATAGCTGTCTAAACATAATATTCCCCTAACACACCTAAAAAAAAATATTATTATATAATTATGTATATATTTTTTTTTTATGCTATAGCTCGCCATGATGGTTTCAAGTCTTTAGCATGCCAAATGCCTATCGACTTGCCATAAACATTGTTTAAATGGAATACATTGTCAGATAGCTTTTTAATGACGATGGCTTTCTCAAATTTCGGAGCTAATTTAGCCATGAATTTCGTACTCGCTTTAGACAGAAACTTTGTTCTTCTCCATACAACGTCTCCTACCTCAAAGCTAGCTATTCTTCTTTTTTCATTATAAGACCTTAGACTTTTTTTATGAGCCATACTTAATTTTAACTTCACTTCTTTATACAAATTTGGTCGATAATTGTTGAGATTGTGTAAATATTCTTTTGTATCAACCAAAATGGGATCGTCTTGAGCAAGGAACTGGATGTTAACAGGTGTATTTGCGAATTTTACAGGAAAAGATGTCTCACGACCGAGGAATAAAAGAGATGGAGTGTGTTCAGTTGCTTCATGAACGGACGTTCGAATTGCATGAGCAAATTCCTGTAGATGTATGTCCCATTCGTTATGCTTTTTAGAATTAATATAAGAAGCTATCATTGTTCCGATGACTCTGTTAACTCGCTCCGTGGGATTACTCTGTGGATGATAGTTAGGAGTATACCAAATTTGACTGCCATACTTTTCTGCGAGATCTTTGAACAACAACGAATCAAACTGTCTTCCATTGTCACAAATAATGGCCCTACTTCTGCCATACAACAAAAACTGATTTTCTAAAATTTCACATATTTTATCCGCTTTTCCCGTTCTCAGCGGAAATAGTAGTGTAAATTTACTAAATAAACAGGTTATGACCAAAAGCATCGTGTTACCGCGTTTACTTTTGGGGAACGGACCCATTAAATCCAAAGATATGACGTCCCACGGTGCTGTCACTGTTCTATGTTCACCCATATGACCCAATGGTAAGTTCTGTGACACCTTGACTTTTGCACATGTATCACATTTCCCAATATAATTTCTTACGTCCCTCAACATATCCGGCCAATAATAATATTGTTTAATTCGGAAAAGAGTTTTGCGTATCCCTAAGTGTCCTGCAGTAACATCGTCATGACAGTGTTTAAGAACGTCATTATGCAGAGAATTTGGGACGACTAATTTCCAATCGTTAGTTCTATTAGGATATTGTTTTAGACAAATTTTCTTATAAAGTAAACCCTCTTTAACTTGCCAATCGTTGCCTATTGTACCTTCTTGTTCGATTTTAGCTACTTTTGATTTGTACCAATCATCTTTATGTCTATCTAAAATTTGTATGTCAACCTTATCGGTAGATTCAATTACATTAACACCCCTCGACAAAGCATCCGGTACTACGTTGCTTCTGCCGGGTCTATGAACAATATCAAAATTAAATTGCTGCAACTTCATTGCCCATCTTCCCAATCTACCGTGTGGATCTTTCATGTTATGTAGCGTCTTAAGTGCACTGTGGTCTGTCACTACGGTAAAGTGCAGCCCATCTATATAAGGTCTAAACTTTTCAACGGCATAAACGATACTTAAGAGCTCCCGTTCTGATGTGGAATAAAGCTGTTCACGATTATTTAACTTTCTACTTAAATAAGATATTGGTTGATCGATGTTATTTATTTTTTGACATAAGACCGCTCCAATTCCCTTATTCGAAGCATCACATTGAATAATAAAAGGCTTTGTAAAATCAGGACATGATATTACTGGTGCAGAAGTAAGTAACGTCTTTAGATTTAAGAATGCCTTTTCTGCCTCTTCCGTCCAGATGAATTTTTTAGATCTTTTGCCTTTTGTTAAATCGTGTAGTGGTGCTGCAACAAGTGAAAAGTTCTTAACAAATCTTCGATACCAGCTCGCTATCCCTATAAATCTCTTTAATTCCCTAATATTTTTTGGTCTAGGGAAGTTCATTATGGCTGAAACTTTCTCAGGGTCAGTGCGCAAACCATCTTTATCTATAATGTAGCCTAAAAATCGTAAGCTTGCTCGTGCAAATTTGCATTTGTCTACATTTATAGTTAGGCCTGCTTCCTTAAGAATATTAATTACCTGTCTTAAAATATTTAAGTGCTCCTCAAAGGTTTCAGAGCACACCACTATGTCATCCAGGTAAGTCCAAACTTTTCCTTCAAGAATGTGAAATAGGATATCCATTAATCTTTGTTGAGACTGTGACGCATTAACAAGGCCAAAAGGCATAACTTTGAAGTGGAAAAGTCCTCTTCCGGGCACTGCGAACGCTGTTTTTTCTTTGCTAGATTCTTCTAGTTCAATTTGCCAAAATGCTGATTTTAGGTCAATGGTACTAAGATATTTTGCATTACGTAAATTGTCCACAATACCCGAAATTCTTGGTAGAGGGTAAGTATCCCTTTTTGTTATTCTATTAAGCTGTCTGCTGTCTAAGCAAAGTCGGTTAGTACCGTTGGATTTTTTGACCAATACAATAGGGGAGCACCATGGACTGTAAGAGGGTTCAACTACATCTTTCTCCAACATGTCATCTAACTCGCGTTCAATATCTTTCTTTATAACTGGAGAAAAACTATACTGTTTCTGATATATAGGTTTGTTGTTCCCTGTATCTATGAAATGTTTAATAATTTTAGTTCTACCTAAACCAGTCCCTACACAATTTCGTATTTCACCAATAATGTTCTCTAGTTTTTGTTTTTGGCTCTCATCTAAATCATCTTTGCCTATTATTGCTGCTGCTTTATTCCCACTTACATTTATTTCTGATATTTCTTCTTTAGAATCCTTTTTAAATTTAAATGATATCTCAAATAATTCAAAGAAATCCTTTCCTAAAATCAATTTTTGAGACAAATCACTCATGAGATACATTGTCACATAGTGAAACTGGTCATTAAATCTAACTGGCACATCAAAACCCTCAGTTATACAGTGCCTGGCACCATCTGCAGTTGCAATATGCAGTGGTTTAATCTTTTGTATTTTAATCCCGAGACGTTTTAGAGTGTCCGCAAAATCAGCATTTACCACGCTGCAGGTGGCCCCTGAGTCAAGCAGACCATGGCAAACAAAATTGAATATAACTAATCGTATGTATGGTCTATTATCATTGCTTTTTCTAAACGTTAAACTTGATAAAACCTTTCGAGACATGAAATTTCTTAAGTAATTTAACCAGTCTTGCCAGTCTTTGTTTATACAAGTAGGGGAAAGACTCAGTTGACTGGCTTTAGGCTTTCCCCACTCCCTTTTCCCTTGCAGGTGCAGTCCTTCAAAGTCAACCCAAAACGACCACAACGATAGCAAAATAGTCGTTGTTTTGGTGCCGGGCAGGAGCGAAATAAATGGCCGGTTTCCCGACAATTCCAACATCTCATTTGAACCTTATACTGATTGGTTGTATTAGAACGATTTATTTCACTTATCTGTTTTGTATCTTTAGTATTGTGCATTTTATAGGCTAGATCTGGCTCTAGAGAGTTTATTTCAGATTTCGGTTCTTGGAATCGGTCACAGTTTAATTTCGTTCTTTCAATAATACGCAAGACATTAATGAGGTCTGAAATTGATGTGAAGGTATCCCTACATACAGCCCTTTGATAGTATGGTTGGAGGTTCTTTATTATAATCAACAATTTCTCTTGTTCCGATATCTTGTTAGGTAGTCTGTTAAATAAATTTTGCATGGCAGCAATAAATATCAGGACCGATTCATTACTACCTTGTGTTCTGGCTTTAGCTTCTGAAAGTAACTCTTCTTGATAATATGGCGACTGGAATGTTCGTTTTAATAGCAATACAAGTTCATCCCAGTTTCCAATAAATTCTCTATTTGCACGGAACCAAATCAAAGCGTCACCTTTAAAGAAATCAATTGCGTGGCGCCATAGATCATCATCAGAAGCATTTCTAGCATCTTTCAGCTCTTGTACCCGTTCAATAAAAGCATTTACACTAATATTGCTGTTCCCATGAAAATGAACTCCCCATTGACTAATGGGAACTAATTTAAGCTTTCTCACTTGTTGAACATCGTCAAATGTAGTTGAATTAAAAACTTTACTTTGCAACTGATTTTCCCTACCGAAGGCGATATTTAAATCATCGTGCGCAAAACTAACTCTTTTTTGTCCTATATTACGATGCATAGCTAGAATTTCTTCAGTATCTGCTGCTCCCATTGCTTCTGATGTAGAGGGAGTTACATTTTCTTGGGATACGGGCTCATCTATAAGATCTAAAATTTTTTTGCTATCCTCTCCTATTGAGTTGTGTAACGCCTCTCTCATTTCTGGAGTAATGTTGTCACTATCCTCTATCTCATCTTTTCCCTCTAAATCTTTTAACAAGATAACAGCTTTATCTAGGAGTACGTTGCGTCTATCTTTTTCTACTTCATCTAGAGGGACCGCCAATTTTAATCTATTTACTACATGAAATAAACGCGATATTAACCTCTTAAAAAGTTGCTTATCTGGTTTTTCATGAAGTTCGGAGACGTAACACATTATATTATTAATTTTAACAGAACATACATCTAATTCCAAAGAGGGTGTATTAATCGATGCCTGTGGTGATTTTACCTCATACGAAACATTCATTACACTTTCTGCCTCTAACATTTTTTTTAGAATTTTCTTTAAGGCAGAAACTAGACCTGGCTGAGTGTATCCACGAGAGGCGAGTTCGAATTCTACTTCATCCTTTAACAAGTATTGAGGATCCATGATTGTCCAAAAACAAGTTACAATGCTTAAAAAAAAAGTTACAAAAATTACAATAGAAGATTCGTTAACCTATTACCTATACCTAGCAGAAAATCTTATTATAATGTAAGTGCACACACATTTATTATGATCTTAACTACAATGTAATATGAAAATGCAGAACAGTAATATTAACTTAACTACCTACTTCAAATTTGACCAATATCTAATTTATAATAATTAGAAGCAATTACGCAATGTATTGCAAGGGGATGCGATGAAGATGCCTAGGAACAGCTACTACTTATCCTAAACAAGTAATTTACTATTTATCTAATCACGATGCATAATGTATTTACACAATACTACAAATAATAACAATTTTCTATATTACAATTTGCTTATTTTGCCCAAATGTATGAAAATAGGTAGGTACTTACCTACGTACATATCTTAATGTAATAAAATTTAGTAACTACGAGTAGGTATCAAAATATTAGCCATACATCAACAATAGCATGCCTGCAAGTTACCTTGTAATAAATATTAAAACAATGTAATCTTCACTTTTAATGTTGATTAGTTACTTTTTTATCACTTACAATTATAAAAGAATATTTTTTTTTTGATATTTACTGTGTAGGTAGTTTGTAAGTATACAATAAATTATTCCAACTGTTGGTGCGCAGTAACTATAGCTTTTATTGCGATAATGCGTATTACACCTACTCATTAAAAATCATTGTAACAAAATCACCACAGTTGAGTGCGCTAAAAAATAATGTAACAGTATATAAGATAATCGATCAAAACAATACGTGGATAGAAAAGTACTTGCGTAAATTATTATAGGCACTTATCTGAATTAAGACTAATGCATAACCCTTTGTTTTAACGTTGGGCGCTATTTGTTACGGGTTGATTTAAAAATCTTATTCGTGCTTTCTATAAATATTTATTTTAACGCAAATTGCTTCTTACACCTAACAATAAGATAACAGGGAAACGAACTTAAATTACTTAAGGACTAAGGTACACTCACTAACTTATAATTACTGATTAATACTAATGTTAGGCGCCAGGAGAGATTTCTTGGTTCTCTGCCACACCAACCACGGCTAGTCCTCTCAGGGTTAGACAATAATTGTATGATACTTTATTTGAGCGATACACTAATCGCGTAATCTTTAAAGGGCATTCCGGTAAGCTACAACAAAGGAAAAGACTACCTTAGAACTGCACAGCTGGTAGATAGATATCCATAACATTAACATGAAATCATATGTGTGCAACTTACCCCTATGTTCGCAGTAAACGCAAATAATATGGTCACGGTGAACAATGTTAAGGATTCACTGAGTATTAGTTATTATTTATTACTTAGTTATTCACAATCAAAATAACTGCACTAAAAGATTTCTAAAAATGTCCACTCATGCACGGCCTTTCTGCCGTTTTATTCGCGAATCCATTTCTAATGGCCGCCTGCCCGCACGCATCCCCCTCCTCGCAATTCGTTAGAATTAACCAAATGTTAAAACATTACAAAAAACGAAAAAGTGTATCGGGACTAGGATTCGATCTCGGTCTCGTTAGCTCCACTCCGCCCGCTAGCCACTGCGCCATCGGAACGTATGAAGTGCGCGTGAAAATAACTAACGCATAGCTGTCTAAACATAATAAGTCTACCAAAAGGTCGTATAACTGCTATGTTTAAGGTTGTTATGTGTAACATGTGAAATATGAGCCCATATAATATTTTTGTCAATTAAGTAGCAGGCGCGGATCCAGCTTTTAAAATGGTCTAATGCTCACAGTCTCTCGAAAAAAATGCACATTACCGAACATGGAAAGCTGTTTGACGGATCTGTATCATACAGTCTTAAGAGTGAGGGTAAAAAGCGCTGTAAATAAGATAATATTAGTCGTAAGTGATGCGAGTGTTTACCAAACGGAATAAATAGCTCAACCGCTGAATATGCTGAAGCTCACAAGCGTCGTAAATACTCCTCTTCGCAAGTTTTTTCCTCAGCTTTGAGGATCCTGATCTAACGACAAAGCTTTGTTACGCCATTTCTTCATATTTGCAGCAGCGCGAATGGCATTTGGGATGGACGCGTGTACTGCCTTACTTGGTCCGTTCGTCCATCATCTCGGGCTGCGTCCGCGGAGTCTCTTTTCCTCGATATTACCAATGACCGAGGCAGATTCTTTTTTCCTAGCAATTTGATCAAAGTAATTGAGTGTTCTCCGCAGACAGATGTTAGAAAGCTGCACTTAACAAATACTTCTATCATTAATTTATTTACAATTTTTTTTAATTTTCAACAATGCTTATATAAAAATTACAAAAAAAAGCTCTATTAAAAATTTATAAAAAAAATCTCCGCCCACTGCGTGGCTCGGGGGCCCAAAAAACCGGTGGTCAGGGCTCCAGAGTGAGGAACCTCCTCACAATACACGCCGTCTCAAGAATTACTGCCTTCTGTATCCGACCCTTGATCCAACAACTAAGCGAAAGCTTCTTAAGGTTTTGGTCGAAGCTTTTCGCTATAAGACCATTAACTGAAACGACTATAGGAACAATAATCGTCGATTCGACATTCAACATGGCGGTAATCTCGTGAGCAACGTCATTTTCGGCTTTCACGAGGTTATCGTCTGGTGGAACAGTAATATCAACAATCATTGCACGGCGCATTGATCGATCGATTATGACTATATCAGGTCTGTTGGCTACAATATACATATCAGTGATAATCGTTCGACTCCAGTAGAGCAATGCACTGCTATTTTTAAGAACTGACACATCTCAAAATCGACCATACTGAAGAGCAAGTTGTTGGTGGATTATCTTGGTTACTTGGTTATGTCTGTGCAAGTCATTCGCCATTAGTAAGAAGAGAACACCCGGAAACTATATGTCTAAGGGATTCCCCAGGATGATGACACGCTCGATATATGTCTAGAGTGTCATCTTTCATAATATGTTTCCGGTAGTTTCTCGTCTCGATATCTTCGTCTATAATAGCACAGACAAAATCCTCGGTTCCCCCAAAGAGGTCACTGAATTGCAACCAAGATACAGATGTTATTTGATCTACATCTGGCCCCGTGAGGGCCTTGTAGAATCGTCCATGCAACTCCTTACTTCTCCATATAGCCCCACGATCTGAGTTACTAATTACTTTAGGCTTACGCCAGTTCTCTTTGTTCAGGGATAGTGGGGTAAAACCCTTGTCCACTGCAACTACATCCTTATGCATACCTAGGTTTATTTTGAGAAAATAATCTCTGAGATTGTACACCTCACGATTATGGAAGTTCTTGGCGTTTAGGAAACCACGTCCCCCACGTGCGTGGGAGGTACGATCTCATTACACATGAACGTGGATGGTACAACCTGTATGACGTCAGCAGTTTGCTGGCTATACAGTCCAGGGAGTCCAGTTCAGTTTGAGTCAACTTTAGAGTGCCAAAAGTGTATATGAGTAAGGGCATGACCCAGCCATTGAAGGCACGCACTTTATACTGTCGTCAGACTAAAACTCCTATTGATACGCTGTCTAAATAACTTGGTCTACATATCTGGTGACCATCGTGCTGGTGCTTATTTGGCTTTAAGGTCAAGCCTATCATCCAGAGGGGAAATAGCGACAGTGTGTTATCTTTGAGTAAACAATTATATGGCGTATATATCTTATTTTGTCTTATTTTTATGTCATTGCCTTCTGATATGTGTTTGTCTGTAAATATATAAATTATTTGGGCAAATGGTATTAAGTAATGGATAATGATATATTTTCCTATTTATAATGGAAATATGTGATGTAGAGATGGTAAAATCTGTACATAATATCTACACATTATAAATAGGTATTGTCGTTGGAGACAATAGTGTCGATGCAATGGAATGCAGTAAGTAGGTAGGTGCAACCTTTTAAACAATGACTTTGACCTGAATTGGTAAATCAACGATGAAATTAATGATAGACATCATATTATATTCAGTCAAGAATAAGAAAAAAAATGTTTGAAGGCCTCCGTAGCACAGCGGTGTGCGCGGTGGACTTGTTAACGGACGTCCTAGGTTTGATTCTCGGCAGAGATGATTGAATTTTCTTAATTAGTCTGGCTCGTGGGAGGCACCAGGAGGGGGTTACCATCATCCCGCAAAGACGTGCCGCCATGCGATTTAGCGTTCAGGTACGAAATCGTGTAAAAATCTAAATGGGTGTGGATGTCATCTTACTTCTAACAAGGTAACGCACTTCCGTCTTAGATTGCTTCATCACTTGTTACCAGCTGTGATTGTAATAAAGAGTTAATGAACTACGAGTGAGTTGGTGTATCTCTACTGCAAATCTATAATTGTTGGATTCAAACCTTATAACTATAACGTTGGAAAATATTTCTTTTGTTAGAACTGTTACGCCTCACAGCAAAATTAGTTCAAAGTATAATATTAGAGGTCACTTATTCTAATGATCAATATGACTATTATAGGTCACTGCAGTTGACTTTGAAAATTGTTTGGCAAATTGTCACTTGATTTTAATTCACTCGTTAATCGTGGTGCTGTAGATTCTGCTCCTAATCAGTTCTACTTCATCCTGTTGTCGTCCTTTTCTCGTCCTCATCATCTGTTTTGTGAGTTGTACTAATTTTTTTACATTTTGAAGTTAAAAGTGTTAAGAATTCATCTCTTAACGTAGACATCAATTTAGTACTTACCTAAATAACGAGTTATATGTCGGAAATTATCACTGTCATAAAATTCATAAAATGTCATCGAAATCGGTAGGTACTTTCACTTAGAAGATACGATGTCACAGACACACACAGAAGTAACTACATACACAAACAGGTAAAGATTATAACACCCCATTCACGGTGGGGCCATTACTAATAATATTTTGCTCAATTGTTATCGAATGAAAAAAAAAATTAGTCCAAAAAAACCTCAAATTGGAATCGTGATGGTGAATGATCTCATTACCAGCTGATATAAATCATATGCATTTATTAAGCAATAAGACTGCAAAGGTCACGTCAATGATATTAATTTCGTGATATTTTATGTAAGAAAAGAAATAAACGGTTTCATAACTCAGGAGCCAGTACGAACAAGTAAAAGTATTTACTTATTGTTAAATGCTACATAAAAGTTCTCAGTTGTATTATCTCCATTATATATCTTACTTGGCACTTGTTTTTATATAGTTTAGAGTCAAAAGTTATATTTTTTGTCATTTAACTCTTATCATACAAAGTACTAGCGGAGACCGAGACTTTGAACCCAGGACCTCGTGTTCGAAGCCAGATAGGCTAACCACTAGACCATTTAACATTTAAATACATAAGTAATACTTATGTATTTACTTATTGGTAAATGCTACATGAAAGTTCTCAGGTGTATTATCTCCGCTTACTTGGCACTTGTATTTATAGTTTAGAGTCAAAAGTTATATTTTTTGTCATTTAACTCATATCACATAGAGTACTAGCGGAGACTGGGACTCTGATCGCTTGCAATTAAAATTAAGAAAAATAAAATTTGAAAACAAGGTAGCCTAAGTTACATTAGCTATGTGCGAGTGAAATCCGGTCAAAATCGGTCCAGCCTTCGCCGGAACAAACAGATGTAGAGGCAGACAGACAAGCAGACAGACAAAATTTTAAAAATGATTTATCGATGTCAGTGCGCTTGCGTTTCATTTATGCATTAAGTAAAAACTTGT
Source organism: Mycalesis mineus (assembly GCA_034621355.1). Lineage (NCBI taxonomy): Eukaryota > Metazoa > Arthropoda > Insecta > Lepidoptera > Nymphalidae > Mycalesis > Mycalesis mineus. The sequence goes on along the minus strand of CM067887.1, from coordinate 15,685,053 downwards.
TCATTTAAAGAGATATTTATTAATTCTATGTCCATATAAATATATCTTTACTAATTCCTTTGTTTTCGCAACTTAAATATTCTTCATATTTGATTACACGCAGGAGACAATGTTATAATTTTTTAATCAGTATGCAAGTAGTCTTATAACTTTTAACCGACGAAAACATACGGAGGAGGTTCTCAATTCGACACGTATATATTTTTTTATGTATGACCACACTGCTTTACTATGTTAAATAAATGTTCTTTAAACTTGCTGGCACCGACTTCATAGATATGTTTAAGTAAACCAAAGCAACTAAATGACGCAGTTATTTTTTACTTTTTAGTGCGTTTTGAGTCGGTTCCATTTTTTGTTAAAAATTTTTTTCAAATACGAGTCGAAAAATATATATATATCTCAATAGGTTATTGGGCTTGAGAGGAATGTACGTGTTAAATATAGTGATTACAAAAATAATACTCTTACGAAACAATATTTAAAATAACGAATTTCTAATATCAAAATATGTCGGTGTATAAATAAGTAGGTGTAAGTATGTCATGACAAAATAAAATTAAAACATGTACATAGCAATTTATTTCTTTAGAAATATTGGTGCTTATAAATTAAAATAGACGTACAAGATCGAGAGCTTTTTGTGTTTAGTAATCCACCCTTTGTAGTTTTGCATGTTGCTCAATCAGTATAAATGAATTTAAATAGAATAGGTACCTGCTTTGACCTTCGCTGCACTGGCATACTTTCTACAAACATTTGTCTAAACAATAGATACCTACTCGAACATAAGTATGATTGTTATGCGGTGTCTTAGTCCGTAGGCCATCTTCCTCCGCCTTAGTAATCTAAAGCCGCTTCCACATGTGGCAATCGCCTAATGTTCGTCGATTTACGAATAGTTTCTATGGCAAGTATCGAATGTATGGAATTGATGATCTCCGTTGCGAACGGCATTCGCGGTGGATTTAAAGGACAGAGGAGGTCCTTTATTCAGTGACCGATAATGAGTGATAATGTGTAGAAACCGAAAGGGGAGGAAAATGACGTCCTATTCCTAACAAGTTGGCTCATTTCTATATAATATTGCATCAACACTATCCACGATATGTGATTATAGTCAAGGGCTAACTTGTAGTAGGTAAATAAATAAAACGCTATAATTATAGACATCGTCGGTATTCGGCGAATACTCAGCCAAGGAAAATATGGCTCCATATTCAATACATACATACCTATTTGTATACACGCACATGCTTGGCGAATTAAAATAGTCGTGATTTGACGAACATTAGGTATTCGGAGAATTTTGCATGTCTAGAAGTGCCTTTACGTTTAGTTAACACTTACGACAGTGTGAAACATAATTTAATTGTGTACAAATATCTAAGCCATGAGTCTCTATTGTCTGTAACTACGTGCATTGTCGATATTTCTTCTCTGACTGCCGCGTTGGTCCACTGGTTAGCATATCGCGAGGTCCTGAGTTCGAGTCCTGGGTCAGACTAAGAAATAGTGAGCTTTTCTTTTTACAAAGAAAGTCTCAGTAAAAAATACAAGCGATGTTGGTAAGTTGGCGGTGTCACATCTGGGACAGTTAAGCCTTCAGTCCCATTCATCGTTACCAACAAGAGTAAAAACGTTATCACACTTAAAACCTTTTGATTGAAACAAAGTGGTGGTTCTCAGCTTTATATTTTCTCTCCTAATAAGGGCTTGACGAGGATGATAATTTACTAGGTTCCATAATTAATAGACATCGCTTAAGGGTCTAAGAGCTGAAAGGAAAATGAAAGAAAGAATGACTCTCTAGTCATCGACTAAGAAGCATTACCGTCTTTACCAAAGGAACTCAGGGTCCTAGCCCAGGGTACCCATCTTTAGGATGCCCCATATTCACTCCAACATTATTTTTTTTTTAAATTGTCTGGTACAAAACAAATTATTTATGATAAAAAGTTACAATACAAAATAAAAAAGTCCCTAAATTTTTGGGCCTTAGGCGCCCTCCGATTGATGTTATGATCCATGTGATCATGATTATAGGTTAGTGTTCTTCTTCTTCTCCATGTTCCGCTACGGAGGTTAGCGACCATTATCGCTATTCTATTTTTGGATGCAACAGCCCGAAGAATGATTTTGAACTCATCCCGTACCATTCGCTTAAATTTTTAAGCCAGGAGGTTCGTCTTCGGCCAGGTCCTCGGCGTCCTTGGATCCTGCCTTGTATTATGCGCTGTCATTTCCGATGTTTATCATGGCGCATGATGTGTCCTAGGTATTGGTTGATGTAATGATGATGAATGATCTATTATAAATATAGCGAAGTGATTATCCCTTTGCTAAACGGTTTTTACAAGCAATGTTTTTCCAATTGAAATTTATGTGATGCGTTGTATTTTCTTATTTGATAAAATTATACTGATATAATGTCTTAATGATATTAACAATATATTACAGCGGCGATTCGAATAATTAACTAACTGATTAATTGTTTTACACACGCGATACTAAACTCATTACATAAAAGAATGCGGGTGAAGCGCGTTGAAGTCTTTTGAACTAAGCACATACTACTTTTCTATGAGTATGGTTTATTACGCATTTTTAAGGCGACTTCAAAAAAAAGTTTATCAAATTTACCCGTTTTTGGACTTTCACAGTGTGGATTCCTTAACACGTTATTAGCCCGCTTCCATCGTTTATTGCGTCATCGCTTTCTATCAGATGCAGTCAAGGGGTAACTTGTAACGAATAAGAAGGTTAATGTGACTGGTGGAGGCTTCGGTGATTTAGCGTTCAGGTACGATGTCGTGCAGAAACCGAAACGGGTGTGGATTTCATCTTGCTCCTAACAATCCTGCCTGCTTCTATCTTAGATTGCAATCAAGGGCTAACTTGTAATAAATAAAAAACACTCTGCTCCCTTATTTTTTTTGTATATAATTAGTATCGAATTCTGATCTAAAAGATCTATACCCACTGCACCACCAGGGTAACAGTAGGCATATAGTTTCAACATATCTATTGGCAAAACATAACATCGTTTTTGTTGCTAATAGATTGGTGTGCAACACTCATAGATTTCTATTGTAAAGTAATCTCTTACTTGTCTGTAGAGAATTTGCTGTTGAAACGAAATTTGACAAACACTTACAAAGTCGTTGATAAACAAGGGGGTTCTATTGACATTTCGAAAGTTCTATGATTGCAGCTTTCCTGTTTAGTGAAAAAGTCTACCTACTCACAACTGCATTAATAGTCCAGTAGTTGGCTTACTTGACTTTGAATCCTGAGGCCCTGGATTGAAGCCCTGGCTTAGGCTATACAATTTTGGGCTTGCTTCTAAGAATTACTTGCATGTGCACTACCTCGCCTTAAACAGCACATTAATACACAGTATAACACAGTATTCAGTAAGTCATTACCTCGACTAGGACAGTCATATCAAGACTGCCTCGTTGGTCTAGTGGTTAGCCTATGTGGCTTCGATCACGAGGTCCTGGGTTCGATTCCTGGGTCGGGTTACGGAAAAATTCTAAGCTTTTTCAGGTGAAGCGTGGTGAGTGTACACTCCGTATCCCCTCTCCTACAAGGAGGGAAGCCTGGCCCTGTAGCGGGCCGTTAATAGGCTGATAACGATATAATGATGATGAAGTCATTACCATGAAAATTTGATAGTGGTCGTTATATATTTAAACATTATTACTCTAACCTCGCCATATCGCAATTTAGAAGCCCGCTATAAGCTCTATGTCGAGGTAAGTTTAACTAAGGGCCATTCAAATAGACTGACATATATGCCTGTAATATTATACAATTTTGTATTAGGCCTAACTTAGACTGGCGCAGGGGCAAAGCGACGCGTCGAGTCATCATTTTTTCGTATAGAAAATTCATCCCTATTTTCCCAGCAGTAAAGTACAAAGTTGTATACAAAATTTAACTAAGCGTCACTCGCGTGCAGTGATGCGTCGCATACCGGCTATAACACTACGAGCATTAGCAGTGTCTCTTGAATTTACAACAAAGTCGTAATATATTTTTGAAACACTTTTCATGAGTATTTTACGAAGTCGTAGTAGAAGGAATCACGAATTCAAGGAACGCGTCCTTCAACCTAAAGCAATGCTAACTCATCAGATCGGACAAGGCAATGATTGGCGGCTAGTTTAAACATGGCGTTATATTTCTCTGAGCGAGCTCTGACTCAATCTAAAATAAGCTTGCCTATAAGAAACCTGTCACACCCATTTCATACTAGATTGAACTATCAAAATTTCTAATTAGGCCTATTCTTGTGAAAAATAAACAGCAAAACAGTAATTCCAATGAAAGAGTTACCAATCACCGTCCAACATCAATGGCGTAGACACGCTGTCTATAAAACGTCCCAACGTTGACCGTTCAGCTCACCCACTGTCAAAACGTCAAGATGTCACTACGTCGGCCCGACCCAACGGTATATGAAAACTGTTTATTTACAAACATAATAGATTACAAAATAAAATAAAAAGTGAAGTGAATAAATCTAATTCCAAAGTGATTAAAGTGAAAGTGAACGTTTGAGTTTGTTACAGTGGCGTTGAGTGCCGTTACATTTAAGGCTATTGCTCCGTGTTCCTGTTATAATATAAAGATATTGAATAAAATACCAGGACTGTTACAGGGTGATTCACGATTGAGCCAAATCAAGTGCCTGATATAATTCCACTATTTATAGTTTTGCTCCGCAAAACTTCGGATTTGTTTTTTTTTTACTTTAGGTTAAAAATATTTATACTAAAAAATTTGCATGAAAAGACCAAAATGATTACATTAAATTTAGTATTTTTTTTTCGAGTCCCTAAATTATTCATACCTATTTAAAATAACTTAAAATAAAATAATAAAAGTATTTCAGTCGGTCAATTTTTCAAAGTATTTAAATCAAAAAGAGCTTTAACGAGACTAACTAACAGCGAAATTTATTTTAGTGAATAAGTGAAAATGAGAAATAACTCGGCTTCCTGTTTCCGTTCCAGTGAAAATTATCAATGGTCGAAGTCGAGTATCTAGTCCGGAAATCCTTACAAAACAATAGACAATAACTAAATAGACATATATGCATTGCAAGAAAAAACTATAGACAAGATAAGATAGATCTCTTTAGGTTTCAGTGTATTGTCCCGCCAGCATTGCTAAACTTTCTGGGTTCACAAGAAAGAACCCAGAAAAAGATACGAGATACGAGTAGGTTCACCGTTCTATAATTAGAGTTACTTAGAGTCACTTGGTAGTAGGTGCCGTGCAGTAGACGCCAATAACTTCGTTGGCGGGGAAATCGGTGAACCTAAACTTTCATTCCATTGTGAACCTTATAACATTTTAAATTACTAGGTTGTAGATTTTTGTAACATATCTCGGTCGAGAAAATACTACCACTATGTTTAATTTTGCCGTCAAGCTGCATTGCTCTATTGGTTTTAAGTCATAATTGTAAAGCAATTAGATACAGGAGATTTAACACCTTCACCACCACTTGGTGCTTTGTTTATAGGCAATGGTTTTCGCTTACCATTAATCTGCTTGGCCAGAAAAATGAAAAAAAAAACAGTTACTGATAATCAAAATATGAAATTCCTTATATATTTTGTCCCCTAAGATACGTGCTTACCTAGTTTAGGGGCCAGGGGTTCATTGAGTAAGCTAATCTGTAACTTCTCAAATAAATATATTCTTATTCTTATTCTATTCTTATATGTATATGTGTCAATATAAGTATAAACATTTGTTATATACTTGCAGAAATGGGTCTGGTGCGTCCTGATCCTGAGTTCAGGACCAACCTGGACTCCCGTCAGCAGCGGGAACGTTCGCACACCGGAGAATATTCCTTCGATTATAGAAGCGCAGGCGAAATTTTTTCAGTAAGGTCTATTTTTTATTTATTATTTCATTTCCAATACAAATCCAAAGTAAAGTAACGTGAAGTTTAATGATTTTTGAAACGGAAGAAAGAAACTGCAACATCGATAAGTGAATATGTCAATTGTTAAATAATTCAAAAAATAAACTCTGAAATGCAAGTGTTTTAAATGTTTTTCTTACCAATAAGTCATTCTAATAAACTCTAATAAGATAACTTAACATTGAAATAAAATCGAATAAGATAATGTTATTATCTTAGAGTAAAATGTGGTTTAAAGAGAAAAGAAAAAAGGCGATTGGAAAGGCCTTTGCCATGAAAGAAAATAATAAAGCACTGGACAATACAATACAAATGCATTAAAAAATCATATTACTCGAATCTAAATTTTAAAAGTTTAGTTATTAGTACCTTTAGCACTAGGTGCATTTTTTTTAAAGTGGCTACGATAAATTTCTAATACGCCTTGCTCAATATTAAAAATGCTAACAAAGAACTTAGACATAATTATCATTACGTATTTCTGTTTCTTATAGACTATTTTTGTCCAAAGAAATATACCGCAAAGTATTTTAAATTTTGCTATTTATTGGCCAATCCGACGATCTTAATGAAGTAGTAAACTTGACTTGGTCAAGGTTAAATAACTATTTCGGAACGATCTCTAGGTGTAGTACTATTTTTGAATTTTTGAATTCGTTTGAGTTTGTATAAACTTTTTAATAATTATAAAGAAATTAGAGAAATTTTACTTTTTATTAAAGATCTTTGAGGCAAAGCTAATTTAGAATGAGGGTATAAACTCTGTATTTATCTATTCTATGCAATTACAAAATGGCTTATAATAAAAACATTGAATACAGTCAGACCAGAAAAATAAAAATCCTCGCCATTTTGTGGAAAACGTAGAAATATTTTTTTATAATCTAAATTATAAAATTTCCCTGTCAAAATTTTAGTTACCGTACTCCTCCGAAACGGCTTTACCGATTTTTACCATATTTTGTATGCGTATTCAGCAGGTCTGAGAATCGGCTACTATCTTATTTTCATCCAATTTTTAATGCAAAACAACGTTTGCCGGGTCAGCTAGTAGCATTATAATATGGTTGCTATTCAAAGTCAAAGTCAAAGTAAATTTTGATAAGGCTTTATTAAAAGTTTTCTATCTAGTTGTATTAAGAATTTATATAAGATTAGACATTCATACATCGGTAAAATAATGTTTCAGTTAAAGACCGTATTTTAAATTTTAAAAAATGTCCTGCAACTTCGAGTGAAGAGATAAAATTTGCTTTATAGGGATTTTTTCTCAGTACAGTTGAGTCCATACAAGATAGAGTTCGGCCACGTGTGCGAGGACCCTAACACTTGGGAGCAGCGCTATGAGAAGAAAGACTTTAAGAACCACAGGGACATGGGAAAAGTAAAAGAACTTTTGTTTTCTACATCTATCTCGCTTTATTTCCTAACTAGGGATGCAAGCATTGGTCAGAAATACATCGATATGTTGTATTTAATTATGTATTAACACGAACGTTACTCATATATTTTGACATAATTTTCCTGATATTTTGTATACAGGGGTTTTTGGGGGCGATTGTTAATCATTCTTGCAAGATTTCATTTTAAGAAAACGTATAATTTAAAAAAACTTTATTTTTGAAATAAAATATGTTTCAATTAACAACTAATCAAATAGAAATAATTAATAGCAAAACTAGACAAAAATTGTCCAACATACTAAGATGTTTTCTGACCAATAAATCGATATTTCAAAAAATTCCATACATCGCTTGCATCTCTATCTCTAAACTGTCTATGTTTCTTTCTCTGTCGCGCTTCGCTTGGCTTGGCTGAAGGTACATGCATTTATCTTCTCCTGTGGACTTCGACCATGGACACCTGCGGGGGAACGATCGTCACTTCATAGAAAGGCATGAGAGATCCCGACCGACTGCAGGACTGTACTATGCTAAAGTACGCTTATGCTTATTATGTAAATTAAATTGTTGAATTTCACTTTTGGGTGTAATTTATATCATACAAATTTTTATGTTATACCTAAAGAATGCATGGCAAAGATGTTAAAGTTAATCTGTAGTTAAGTCCTTAATAACTAATATCAGCTTTGATGGTAAATATATTCGCATTTAATTAATTTATGTACATCACTTTATTTATGATGAATTAAATATAACATGGAGCTTGTTTTTTTTATTTAATTTATCTTCAGTTTTAAAACTAAGGAGGATATTATGGTTTCAGTCCTATCTAGTTAAGTAGCTTCAGAAATATTATAAGAAATGAGCACTAACAATATACATGTGTCAATAATATTATTCATTGCACTAACAACATTGTAATTCAATATCATCTGGTGTATAATAGGTAATGAATATTTCTCATATCATTAAAACATTTTAAACAGGTACGATGGGGTGATAAGAAAGGAGGGTATGGTGAGCATTATTGGGATTTAAATCATGCAGGTCATGCTGAAAATCAAGAAAATCAGGAAACTGACGATGATTATGAGGACGGTCCCGAAAACGAAGAACTTCAAGATTATCCAGAGACTGAAGAACAGTCTGACAAATATGAAGGTGAAGAATATGATCCTGATGCATCTGACTACAAAAAAAGTGCAAGACCGAAGAGAGAGAACTCCAAACTTGAATTGCATTATCTGAAAGGTGAACGAAATTTTGCAGAAGTGCCTATTCAGACACAAAAAAGATCCAATGTGGATATGAGCATGTTCAGAAGACAAAAAAGAAGTAAAGATAATTTCCTTATAGATTTAAGAACAAACAATCTCAAATATAACAAACAACATTATATTGATGAAGAAAATATCCAACCAAGTGAAAGCAACCATATACTTTTAGCTGTAGATCATAAAGTAAAAGAAGATCCATCTAATGGCTTTCTTCCTTATGAAGCCAGAAGGAAGCATTTTAAACGACATGCTTTTGCAGCACCTGTCCCCAGACTCGTTTTGGAGCCATTCACACGTCATGTAATTGATAGAGTAACTGGGAAATCGTATGACTTCCAACCAGTAAATCTCAATCATCAATATTGATAATTTATTTTTCAGTAGAATTAATTATTATTTAAATAAGTTATTATTTATTAAACATATTCATAGAAAAATTGTTTCATTTAAAAATGTGACGCAGTGGTAAGAAAGTCTTTATAATCTTTGCGAAAATTACTAGTTTGCGAGTTACTAGTATTAGTTTATTTCCGAGTCGCCGAGTAAAAACGTAGCCCAAATTTATATGGAATTGACGCAGCGCCATCTGGTTATAGCGAAAGTAAACGATTCCTATATAATCTGACGTTGCGAGCTTACGAGTGGTAACGTTTTTACGCAGTCGCTCAATGAATAATTTGCACTTGCCCCACACATTTCCATCTATAAAACTATTTGAAAATATTTTACTATATTACAAAACCTAAATTGATTAATTGGCGTAACACAAACGGTTGTCACTTGATTCGACCTTTGCTGTAATTAGACACGGACGCACAAATAATGCAATAGTTACGATTAAACTATCTCAGATGTTGACAAATTGGATAGATTTATGACGACAATAGAATAATTAGATATGTTGAAACTTAGCAGCATTTACTAAGTACATTACAAAATTATCAAATTGCGTATACTTAATCTAGGACTTTTTAGGCTACTGGTTTATGTGGAGCAACTAGAAATATTTACTTCAAACGTGCCTTTACTACATTTTCATCTCCCTCAGCTTGCTTAAGCGAAAAGTCGAAAGTAATTTTATCATTTTCGTATCTTTAATCTTGATTCGTTTTTATAAAAACTGTAATTGGAACTAACATTTCAATGCATTTGATTTGTTCGTGACCAGTGCTTCGAGTTGATTAACAGTTATCATTATTTGTTAATGTAAAAAGAAAATCGTTTGTTTTCTAAATACGGAGAATTTCATTCGGGGCTTACAAAATAAAACGTTAACCTTTCTCGATCTTTCGTAAATGGCAAAGATTGATAAAAAACACTTTTTATCGTTTTTAGGTCATTCGAGAATATTACTTTTATTAAATTGCACCTTTGGTACAAAAGTAGCCCAATGTAAAACGAAAAAGTATCCTATTGTAGTGAACTAACAAAAATTAGTACAGACCCTTTTGTCATTTAAAAGAAAGCTAAAGCAAATTTTTTTAAGGCCCGCAGTTTAATAAAAAGTATGTAAAATCATATTAAGAGGCAATTTAAGTTACACAAAACTATTTTGCATTACATTAAAAATGTAAGTCGCTATGTCAGTAGGGATTATTAAATACACGATAAAGTAGGTGACTTTAAAATTACATAAAAAGCTCAACACTTTCGTTTTTCAACTGCAACCAGCTCGAAGTAGGCTATCAGGCTGTTTCTAAAGATAATTACTAAATTATATTTACGCAATGCCAATTGACTCTATCAATAATGAGTCACAAAATATGTGTGTCCATATTTATTACATTAATCAACAATATTTATATAATCAGCTTATTTTTTTTATTTGTATTTCAGTATTAATTAAACTTAAAGAACATCGTAGTCGATACTTGACTCTTACCTAGCTTGTTCTATGGATACCAATCCTGGATACGTACAAATAAAATCAAGAAAAAAATACGAACTACATAAAGAGCAATAGAAAGAAGAATGAATAGAAAGAATGTTAAACATCAGAAAAATACACGAAATAAGGAGTGAAAAAATTAGATTTTGAACAAAAGTTAAAGACGCACTAAATCATGCACTGGAACTCAAGTGGGCCGGTCACATCTCTCGTTATACAGATGAAAGGTGGACGATTCAGAGCACAAGATGGACAGGACCAGGAGGCAGGAGGAGGGAGGAGGATTTTTATTTCATTTATATATTTTTGACGCGGTTGACGTTATGGGTCAAGCTCCAAATATATTTCCTTGGTAATCGAGCCCTGTAGTGAAGTTCAAGGTCATTTATCGAGTCAAATAGGCTAATTATGAACTAACAGCATATGATCATCATCATCATTATCATCATCATTATTTTACTCAACTTTTGTTACTTACTTCCGAAAACAAAAATTTCTCACACACTTGAAGCACGTTTCGAACAATAGAACTACACTTTTTGCTAACGGTCATAAACGTACGGTTACTTCCGGTGGTTACATGCGGGTTCAAATTGAAGAGTATCTTTATATTGATCTCTGTAACTCTTTATTTCATTTAAAGAAATTATAAAACAATAGTAGATAAAATATTATCACCTATCATTTGTATATTAGCCCGCTCAAAACTTAGATTGCATTACTAATCATCACGTGTGACTGCAGTCAAGTACTAGCTTGTAATTAACAAACAAAATGTCGTATTGTTGTTGTATGTATCGAATTTTCATTAAAATAATAACATATTTTAATCTAAATATATTTGGGACATCATCGTCTTGTTAGTTACAACGTTGAATTGAAAAACGACTTAGCAGATCTGAAAGATGGGAGAGAGTTTAGCACGGACGTAGATTATAATCCGGAACAGGATATAGGCTACATTTTATTTCCAACACTTCAACGATAATAAAGTTGAAACTTGGCCTAAACTTTCATTAAATGAGGCAGGAAACTAATAAATAATAATTCCAACATTAAATGTACCTAATTTGTAATTTTAATGAACGTAATTTGTAATTTTTACCAATTTTAGTGACCAGATGCATAATCCATTTGTCACCTAAGCAAAAAACATATTTTTTGTGATTTGTCCCCATGGACCAAAACATAACAAGAAGGGGCGAGAAGATCTCCCTGTAAAACGCCACAATAGTTTTGCAAATGAGAGCACGTGCCTAAGATGAAAAAAATGTCAAAGAAATATTAGGGAGCGGGCTGCTCCCATCTAGAGCGGTGGCTGAAGCGGCGTCATGGCGCACTGTCGTACCGTCTCGTGCAGGTGCTTACTGGACACGGTTGTTTCGGTAAGTACTTGCCGGCATGCCACGATGGTCATCACACTCTGGCAGAGTGTGCGTCAGGGGTCATCGGCTTAAAGGAGGCCTCGGAGCGGGAGAGGGAGCAGGCGGCTAATGCTCACCCGCTCCGCAGAAGAAGAACGGGAGGTAGGAGACGCCGCTATGCGCATCTTCTGCCACCCCTGTAGACACCATTGAGTGCACCGACGGGCGCGCCGGGTCGCCAAAGTGAATAACCCTCTGAAGTAGGGCGCAGACGGCTCCGCTGGGTTTTAGTGGGTATTCTGGTTCACGAGTCCCACATACCCGGTCGGAGACTGCGCAGTAGTGCCTGCGCAGCCTCCGGCCGGGATGCGTAACGCATTTCCCAGCGAAAAAAAAAAAAAAAAAAAGGGAGCGGGCTGCTGGAGCTATTGTGATTTTTTGCAATACTTTACCATTGACGTAAGTACTCACAATTACCTACTTATTTCATTTCATGTCCATGAATACAAATGAAGTGATAATGCAATATCATTGGAATTCAAATATCTACATTCGAAATGATATTACAATATTTGGACATAATATAATAAACTTGAATCGGTTCACAGTCCATTTAGCACAATAAAAAATAAAATTTAACCTTTTATATGAACCAACAAGGTGGAAGAATTGCTTGTAGTTGTACGAATGAGCAATAACTGTTCGGTCCAACTTGTATTGAAAAATAAGTCTTAAGTTACACTGCTGTGGACATTAACCTTTCTTAAAAGTTGATTTACTAAGATCATTATGTTATACATCAACCAGACAGTGGAGGCTTTGGGAGCTAGTAGGTCAAAGGCCCAGACCTTCAATTTTTGTCAATTCTAAAATCTCTCTCTCTCTGTCTGTTAATCAATCTGTTAGGTAATAAAAAATACAACTGTTTCTATTCCCGTTCTTGCGAAATCAATGCGAATGTCGTTGCCACCGCTATTTGCTTTGGTTCCCACATTTCGCTAACTAATCTTTTTATAACGGCCGCTATCACGTATTCCGTAAGATAATGGGCCAAGGGTCAAAGGATATCCCTGTCCACCCTTGCAATTTCTATAAAACCTGTTTGACCAGTTAAAGACGTGGGAATCTTGTCCACAAACACTTCCCTTTCCTTTATTACGAAAATAGCCCTTATGTTATAACATTAAGGTTCAGTAGCATATTTATTAGAGTTGAAAAACTGTCCCTTTGATATTTTAGCGCGATATATCTTTTGAATGGGCAAAGGTGTCCCTTTTTGCACTTGTTCGTCGGTTAGGGTGCTTTTTTGATAGCCATTGTGCTCTGACGTACGGAAGTTGGAGTTTAAAAATTCATGTCTTTTATTTATTTATTTTAATTTTTATTTTAACTAAAAAATATTTCCTATTACTTTTTAATTAAAAAGAATTTACAATTAAATAAATACGTTTTTGTGTCGGTACACATTACTAGATAGCTACCAATGTTTTTGATTTTCTTGAAAAATTACGGTTTATTTAAATGTTAAGTTCTGTATTACTTAAATTTGTTTTAAAACTTAAGATTACTTATAATTATTATTTAGATGATTATTTATGCCGACGCCTGTCAAGCCTCCCACTCCTATCACCTATCACCACCATCTTTTGGACTCTAGTAGACTGCTACTGAAAATCCCGGGCCCGTGATTTAAGCCCAAAGCCAGGAGTACCTACAAGATGCGGAGATAAACACAGGACCAACAAAACAGTTACACGAATAACAAAACTACGAAAAAATGTATGTTGATTACTCCAAGCCAATTCTGAACGGAAGTTCCGTTGAACAGTATGTCCCAAGAAAATCTATTGTACTTTCTATTGCATGCAAATAAAGGGTCATTTGTTGGATGTCCTTTCCCATACCGGGAAGTGGTCAGACAGGTTTTTGGACGGACCCCTTTCGTTATATTGAAAGGACTCGGGGTCTTCCTTGTCCGGATCTATTGTCCATAACCTGTTTGACCAGTTTGGCCATGAGAAAGTGCTTAAAGAATTAAAAGTTGACCTGTCTGGTACTGTGTCATGTGATGTCCTTAGGTAGATCCAAGTTCGATTCTCGGTGGGGTTGGTTTTTGGAATAGAGTATTTAATCATTCAATGGTATAGAGTATAGAGGCTAGGTTAATCAGTAGTGGGTTAGGTGAAGGGATGAACTTTTTTTTATTTTACAAATGACCCCCTATTCTTATATCTTCCTGGGATGAGGTGGCATCTGGTGATGATGCAGGCTAAGGCTGGCTGACTTGGAAAAGGTAGGTACAAGGTAATGAAGTAATCTGCCTAGTGGTAAAGTAAGTGAAGATTTAAGAGAATTTGGAATATATCGGGGGTTAAAATATGAAATTGCCGATTTGTACTGAAAAATAAAAAATCGTTTTTTTAAATTTTAACATATTTATTTAATCAAAATAATTACCATTATTATCTATACATTGCTGCCATCTACTAGGAAGCTCATTTATGCCTTTGCCATAGAACTCTGGTGATCTAGATTCGACAAACTGTGTGAAAGCATTTTGCACTGCCTCCTGAGAAGAAAACTTTTTATCACGTAGAAAATTGCCCAATTCACGAAAAAAATGGTAGTCCGTTGGAGCAAGGTCTGGTGAATATGGAGGGTGACGAATGGTTTCTAATTGCAGTTCCTATAGAGTTAAATGGGTTTCTCGTGCTGTATGAGGTCTCGCGTTATCATGTAGCAATAATGGTGAAGATCGATTCATAAGTCGGGGCTGTTTCACTGCTAGTTTCGCTATCATTATTCGGAGTTCGGCGCAGTAGACATCTGCAGTTACTGGTTGACCAGATCGGAGAAAGCTATAGTGAATAACACTACGCTGAGACCACCAAACAGTTACCATTACCTTTTTATTGGTAAGCTTTGCTTTAGGACACTGTTGCGGCGTTTGACTTGGGGTCAGCAATTGCATTTTCCGCTTACGATTATCGTAAAGAATCCATTTTTCATCACATGTCACAATTCAATCCAATATTCCTTCATTTCTGTATCGGTTCAACAAGGCAACGCAAGTTTCAACACGCGTTTCTTTCTGCAGATCAGTCAAATCATGAGGCGCCCATTTTTCATATTTTTCTACTTTTAATCTTTCGTAGGATTGGGTGTACTCTTCTACAACAAGATGTCCAATTCAGTTTTAGATCTGTCATTGCATAAGTTTAAACAATGTATTAAAACTCACTTACTGAGTCAGGGTTATTATAATATCGATGAATTTTTAAATGACAAAGATGTTCAAAGGCAAAATGGATCGGCTTTCACACAGGAAGTAAAATAAATAACTTTATGTAACAACACATTGTTAATATTGTAAAATTGATAATATTATAAAAAGAGCAACTGTTGAGTTTCTTGCCGGCTCTTCTCAACAGGACCTGCCTTCTGAGCCGGTGGTAGAGTCACTACAAATAGTCCAATTTGACGTTTCAAAAGTGTTTGTAATAAGCCTACTTGAAATAAGCGATTTTGAATTTGAATTTGAAAAGTATTTAGTACTAGCGGACGCCCGCGACTTCGTCCGCGTGAAACTTGGTGTAGACTTGAACTCCCATTTGACCCCTTAAGGAGGACCCCCGAGTGAAAACCTCTTAGGTAACCTTTTAATTTTAAAGACAAACTTTTATATAAAGTGTGCTCTTTCCCCGCTAACCCTCTCAATTTTTTTATAGTTTCCCGTCAAGCAATATCCTCCGTCCCATCCCGTGTACTAAAGATCTATATTTTTGTTAAACATTGCACGATATTACAGTACATTAAGATTAACAATATATATTTATGGCAAGCTGATGTTTATATCTTGTATTAAATAGTCTATTTCACTTTTGCGTCTAGCTTTAATAATAAACAAAATAATTTACAATCCGACCCGCAAATGTAGAGATTAGCCCGTTTAAACAAACGTATTATTTCGTATATAATATAAATATGGTCTGCCATGCCAAATAAATTGAAAGAAAAGATCAAAGATCGAATTCTCAAAAAATATAAGTACTAAAATGCTGACCCCTGTTCAGTACGTATAACATAACACGGAGGAGGTCAACTTAATTTGGACGATATAACGGCAGCGTTATGTTTTTTAGAAATTTTATAATATCTCCGAAACTATATAACTAATTAACATACTGTAACAGGCAAATCTTATCTTTATAATATTCTTGTAATTATTTTTTTTTTTGATAAGGATTTAAGTTTTGTTGTATAAACAGTGACGTAAACTTAACCATATGAATTAAATGATTTATTACAGAGTCGTACTTTTTAGAAATTTTGTACTATCTCCGAAACTATATAACTAATTAACATACTGTTAAAGGCAAATGTTATCTCTATAATATCTTTGTGATTAATAAATAATTTATTTTGAGAAGGATTTAAGTTTAGTAGTATAAATAATGACGTAAACGTAAGCATATGAATTAAATGATATTTTAAAACACAAAAAGTATATATCTACCAAAATATAAAAGATAGATGTATGCTATTGCGGACTTTTTTGTAGAACTTTTTAAGATGCATAAAGTTTTCATACAATGTTTTCAATTATATCCCATAGCTAAGGCAGCGTACGCGAAATAATGCCGATTTAATAAATTTCACGGTCCGGCTCGCACGACAAAAACCGTGGTAACTTGGGTAATATATACAATACAAATATAAAATATAGCCTATGACACTCACCGATGACGTAGCATTCTACTGGTGAAAGAATTTTTAAAATCGGATCAGCAGTTCCGAAGATTAGCCCCGACAGAACTTTACAAACATTACCTCTTTATGATATTAGTATAGATTCACCTTATGTCACATAAATGTACTGATCATTAATCATTATCAGCCTATTAAGGGGCCCACTGTAGGGCCAGGCCTCCTTCCTTAGGAAAGGGGATATAAAACTTAGATTTACCATGCTGCTCTAATGAGGGTTTGCGGGCTTAGAATGATAATATTTAATTCACTAACGATCACTGTCAAGTGTTCATGAAAGTGACCGGGACCGACAGCTAACGTGGTCTCCAAGAGAAGGGGGTGTAAAACCGCCAACTTCTCGACTCCGAGCTTAGAATGTACTGATAATTTCTTAGAAGAAACTAAATTTCAGAATAGTTCCACAGTCCGACACAGGATTCGACCCCAGGACCTCGTGATCGAAGCCACATAGGTATCAACTAAACCAACAAGGAAGTCATAACTCGTAACTGTATTATAGAAACACAAAATAGGACAAACTATATTTTTATTAAACCGATCCGGACTCGAACCTAAGAACTCTCGGGTGGTGTCTGCATAAGCTTACCACTGGATCCATGAGGTACAAGCACTTGAGTTAAGCTTCACGATTATTTTCAGTTTTTTTTTTGAATTTTTGAAAATAGCACAGCACTACTTATTTAACATAATAAACTTTCGCTACCGCCTCTCCTATTCAACTTTGTCTGACGTCATAAGAAATCAAAACATCTTGACAATACGGTGGGGATGTATCAACCCTTCGGATTTAAACCCAAATAATAATACAATAGATAATACAATAGATATTCAAAAGAGAGCCAGCAAGGTAGCTGATATGCCAGTAACTCACTAGTTGTTCGAGTGGTCACAACTAAATATTAAATCTAATTAAAATACATTAATTAAATATCATATTATGTTTTAGCACTAAGAAAGTGGAAGTGTAGAGGTTATTGAAGCAAGCGGTAGAAAAAATTAAGGTGGAATTCTATTCTGTCAATAGAAGGCAGGTAGGTACCTGGATTATATTTTCTTGTCTTACATTTTCGTTTCTAATTTATAAAAAAATTAAGTAGACTTTAAAAATAAAGATCTTTGTCCGACTGTTTGTATGGCCGTTAATTTCTACTGAAGTTCTAATATAGATAAGGCTTTTAAGGGATAGGAGGGGGGTATATTAATTTTAAAGCGGTCCGTTTTTCCTTAAAAATAATTTTACTTTATTTTATGAACTAGATAACTTTAAGTACCTACCTAAATAACGGAATTTATGAAAGTAATAAATACAAATTCCTACCTAAGTTCTTTAAAAAAAAATAAGAGCTTTTTAATCAGATATCTATTAAAAGTAGGTTATTAATATTTTTATAGAACAGGTAGTTATATAAATAGATTATTGTTGATCGGTAATAAAACATTGGCCGACATTTATTATTTTATGAAAGGGGTAGTGAGATCCCTATGCAACGTCCCATCCACCATGTTTTAATTTTAAATACTGGCGCGTGTCATCTCTCAGCAGGATATGGCTATGTCGTCCAGTTTACCGTTAGCAAAATTATTTTTACATAATAGACCGGTAAGTTTTCAAACTAAAGAAATAAAGTTAAACCTCTTTACTTGTTACATTATTACGTCTTTAGACATTTTAAAGATGGTTAATTATTTATATTTATTAATTATATATATAAATACCTATTCATAATCGTAACATTTGAAACATTATACAAATCACAGATTATAAAAATATTTAAAAGTCGATAGTGTAGTACTTATTCCATATTTTTGTTAAATTTTATCAATAATCGCTAAATGCCACTTAAAAAAGAATGGCTTTATAAAACGTAGGTATAGTACGGTTTTGTCTTGCATGAAAGTAAAAAGTAGACTTATAAAAGCTGAAAGTATCATGCCAAAATCCACTATTACAGAGCTAAATAAATAATAAAGTAATGTTATAGTTAAAACATTACATGTAAAGGAATTTAATTAAAAATTAGAAAATTTTGGTAAAGAATCAGGAATTACACCTATATATTAGGAAATAGGAAATAAAACCAAAAATTCTGGTGATAGCTCTTTATTTTTTACTATAAGCTTACGCGGATAAAGTAAGTTATAAGAAAATTCGATTTGTAAATAATTTTTAAAGAACTTTTGTTTCTGTTTTTTATGAACGAATTGATCAAAAGTTTGTTTATTACTTTAATTAAGTATTTAACATTCTCATGAATATATCTCACACAATCCGTATAATTATAATTTTTTAATTAAATTTCACGAATAATGATTTCCAATTCTTAGTCGATTATAATGAATGATAATGATATAACTCCAACAAAGCAAATGGGTAAGCACAGGTTCGTGGTATAAGGTTTAACTTGCTTGATTACTTTTTTTGTAGTTTTGTATTTTTTTTTTTCAATTTTTTTTGTGTTTGCGGTGACCAAAGTTATGTTTATTCTGGTTCATTCATCCTTAGGCGAGCAAAGTCCTCGAAAACAATGTTGTCGTCTTCCTCGTTGGTGTACAGAGAGTTCTCGTAGCGGTGTCGCTCAATGGATTGCATCTTCTTCATCGCATTGAATCGCTGGCGCTCAACGGTACCTAAACCAATAAATTTCGTTACCAAATATTATGCGTTGGTCAAGTTTTGATAGAATATTAGTCTGCAAATTATTTTCTTACCCTCAGCTGGGTGTAGAAGCTTGAATGGCACATCGGTAACGAGTTCGCCACCAAGGGTTCCGCAGTTCAGCTTGACGCGAACAGAGTAAGATACGACAATACCAATGGCTTCGGCTGGGCATTTGCCCTCAGATACCATGGTAGAGCTGGCAAGGTTAACATCATCTTCCTTGAGGTGGCCATCCAAAGCGACACCTGCGAAAAGCAAAACGTGACATAAATAAAGCGTGGAATGGTGTATTTTTAACAAATGATCATTTTATGAATAGCCATAACTATTTACCACGGATGTCCTTGTTGCTGCGAGCCAGAGGCACCAGATAGAAGGTCTTAGAAAGGCTTGCCCCAGGTGTAACAGGGCATCCCTCGCGGCTTTCCAAAGAGGCAACATGGCGGCTGAATTGAGAGTTGATCATAGTAATCTCAACATGCTGGACGACCATGCAGCGAATGTTGCGCACTGACTTCCTAGAGTTGTTGGATACGATAATGTTGGCAGCAACTTTTTCACCATGGTAATAAATCTCTTTGTCCAGAGTTACTTCGAGGCTGATCTTGCCATTGCTGAAGGTAAAGCCCTTGCTGACAAGAGAGCTAGGAAGTCGTCGTCCACGGGCGGCTGGGGCATGTTGCAGCTATTAAAAAGATTAAAAATTAATAGGAATCATAACATTTTGGCAAATAATTAATTGCTTCTTGCTTAGCTTACCTTCTTGATGGCAAGAGTGACGGAGCTCCTCTTGTGGCCTTTGTCGTCCTCGCTGTCGGCCACATAAGTGCGTACGCAATAATCTACGCCCATGGGTTTGCCTTGGTCCTCTTCAGATGGTTGCAGAGTTACCTATAGATTTAAAAATTTGTATAAAATTATTTATGTATCAAAAGTGCAATAGAAGAAGAATATCAATTATGTTAATAGAAATTCAAAAGTTTATTACCGAGCTAGGCGACATCTCTGGGAAGGTGAAAGTGAAGGGGAAGGCATTCGGTCCGAGCTTTTTCAGCAATTTCTCTTGGACAGGTGTCAGTTCCATTTTCGAGTTGACCATCGGGACAACTTGTTCATTGCCGATGACCATTTCCTTCGAGAATTTGACTCCCATGACCTCATCTTCCTCCCTACCGAATCGGTACGTCGTCACCAGCTGTATAAGGATAAATTTAGATTAGTCACGATCACTTCACAAAAACACTTTCACAGGACACTATCACATATCACATTTATACCTGGCTGTAAACTTTTCGCCCTTTCAGGTACTCGGTATCAACGACCACGACGCCATCTACGGGATCACAGTAATCTATATGATCAATGAAGTCCCGCTTGCCCAGGTAAACCGTGACTTTTCCATTTGGTGTAGTTTTCTTAAAAACTTTCACCGCAACTACAAAAACTAGAGATAGGTAGTCAAGCATTTTTGTGGATTAAAAAGAAACTGGAGAGAAGAAAGAGCAAAAACTCTTTAAGGATATGAAACTATTGTTTGGAGTATATAATAAGGAACGTGTGAGTTTGAAGCGCTCACCAGAAATGTCGTTGTTCCATATGTTGCATTTATATATATTTGGAACATGTGAGGTTTCCTACACGGCATTCTAATAGGATTTAGTACGTAGGAGTACAAATTGGATTAAAATCGTGTGACGGTAACTTATGGAAAAATCGATAACATAACGCTACAACACTATTCGACATATTTTTAACCTTTCATGGAATGTCAAAATTGTTTTGACAGTTCCAAAAAGGGTTATTTTTTTAGTACTTTTCAAGTTTGTTTTTGTTGTGATTTAATTTTTATTCCAATTAGATTACAAATATAATATAATCTAGTTGACGAATTTATTGAAATGAAAATTTGTGTGAAAGACGAAAATGTATTTGGCTTCAAATTGAATTAACAAAGTAAGGTTGTATGCAGATTTTAAGAAAACTATTTTTTTAATTGAAACGAATTTAATTGTAATTAATTAAGCTGTGCTTAGAAAATACTTTGTTCGTAATTTCGTAGTCCGAAGTTCGTCGTCTTCTAAATAAAACATAATTCAATAATAGTACAGAAAATATTTCAATTAGAAATCTGCCTGTTTTCAAGTTTGTCGAAAATTATCAATTTATGATTGCGCTATCAAGATATAATGTCTATATATTTGTACTTAGACATCTAGAAATCGCCCGTGAATGTGTCTGTGTCAATTCTTACTCCCTTATAACTCCACATATCTGACTCTTACATAGTTTTGTCTCTTAATTCCCATTCATTTAGTTCTATTAATACTACAGTGTATACTTAAAGATTCAAACAGGAAAATCTGTTAAAAGGAAAACTATTATTGTCCTTGTAGGTATAGTTAGTTAAAGGGCTACTAAGTAATATGTTAGTAATATAGTTAAGTTAAAAAAAAGTTCAAATATAAAAAAAATATAAACCAATTATCTTATGAATGGAACCCCAATGTTCATTAATACAGTATATGCCAAAATTAGAAGTTAATGTATGTTGTTAATTCTAAATATATTACTGCAAACCATATCAAATATATCAACTTATTTCCCGTTAGTCATCTGCCCAACAGATGATCTAAAACTAGTGGTGGAAAGGAAGATAGCATAGTGTAGAATAGAGCAGAATAGACGCCTGTGCCAAGAGGCATTCTAAACTGCTGTGTATTATTTAAGATACCTCATCTATACTTAAATAAATAAAATTGAAGTGTATGTTTGTAATTACAAATTAACAGCTTACACAAAATGTGCATGAGAGTAACTAAACAATTTTAAAAATTTTTGTCTATATGTCTGTCTGTTTGTTCCGGCTGTTCTCTGAAATTATAAGTTAGATAGTAAAAATTCTATTTGTATAATATAACTAGAGGACGCCCGCGGTTTCACCCGCGTAGTTCTCGTTCCCGTGGGAATTTCGGTATAAAATGTAGCCTATGTGAGCAGATTTACGACCACTTTAAAAGCACATATGAGGTACCAAGACAGGGGAGGCTATATTCAGATCCTCATTCACTAAGGCCTAACAATCCTCTGGCAAACTTTCAAAGTATTCCACCCACCATAGAGGAAATAAACAATACTATCAGGAAGAAAACATCTAAATCTGCACCAGGCCCTGATGGCATCCCCTATATTGTGTACAAAAAATGTGCTTCAGTCCGTAATCATCTCTTAAACATATTTAATAAGATCTGGCTAGGACAACAAATACCAGCGACATTTGGCGAAGCGATTTTTGTCCTCATCCCAAAAAAAGCGAAGTAACTCATCCAAAGGACACTAGACCGATAGCTCTAACTAATACTATTTCTAAATTATTTTTCAGTATATTGCAAACAAAAATGACAAAGCACATGATAAACAATAGGTATTTCAGGCCTAATCACCAAGGTGGAAAGGGTTTTTGCCCGGAATTTCTGGTTGCCTGGAACACAATTCACTTCTAGGCGAAAGTCTCAAGGATGCTAGAAAATATGAAAGGCAAATTACGATCTGCTGGATAGACCTAGAAAATGCGTTTGGTTCTGTCCAGCATGATCTATTGTTGGGTACAATTTTCCTGATCTAGTTATTGATTTAATCACTTCTTATTATTCAAAATTGAAATTCACCATAGCAGTAAACAATGAGTACTCAAAACCCCTACATTACAATGTGGGGCTGTTTCAAGGTTGCGCTTATCCCCAATAGCTTTTAATGTAGTCATCAATATTCTAATAGATAAATTAATTGTCCAAGAAAAGAAATGGGGCTATCGGTTTAAAATCAACAATAAATATACAGAGTCCATCTTAGCTTTTGCAGATGACCTTGCTTTACTGACACGAAACCCAAAACACTGTCAGGAGCTATTGAATGTAGTGGATGAGTTCTGCTCATGGACTGGTGGGCTGAGGGTAAAGCCAAGCAAATGTCACTGTCTATGTCTGGGGAGACGAAATACTAAATTTACATCTTATGATCCGGGTCTCTCTATTAGTGGCCAAAGTGTAACCACCATTGCTGAAGCATTGCCTTTTAAGTTCCTCGGTAGAAAGATTGATTACAAAGGACGCACACCATCCCTTGAGGTAGTCGTCGATAACTTCATAAATGACCTCAATAAGGTAGACCAACAGCCCATTAACAATATAAAAAAAGCGTGGGTCTATGACAACTATCTCACTTCACGTCTGACTTGGCCATTCCTCGTTTATGATATTGGCAGAACCCATCTGGCAAAACTAGATGCAAATGTCATAAAAACATTGAAGACTTGGTTTGGTCTAGCACTCTCGGCTGACCCATCAACTCTATTCAGAGATTACTTGGGTTAAAAGTCGGAACTCTATAAACACCTAGGGTTAAGACGAGGGTGCGAAAACTTGACTCTAGGCTTCAATTTTACAAACAATTTATGGCAGGGGCTCAGGTAAATAGAACCGGGTTGGGTGCAAGACGTAAAAAGGAAGACCAAGACATAATAAAATCTTTTCTTAAACAAGATGAGGACGACAACTACAAAGTGCATGCCATGAACCTAGAAATGCAAAACGAGTGGTTAAACTTAGGCGAGTTCTGCATCCCTCTGGCTCTGAAGTGGCGCGCCTTGCTGTACGATTGGTCTCCTGCCTTATTGAAATTTTATCTTAATGCCTTTCAACTGACTCTCCCAGATGCCGCCACGACAGAGTACTAGAAATCATACGTGAAGCTATAAGCCTTTCAGTAGCTAGGGCTCAAAAAGGGTTGACGACGAATAAAAGACAAACTAACTTCGTTAAAGCAGGCTCAAGTACAAATTCCACCAGCAAGCCTTATTCAATTCTGGGCTCTGCTCCTGATTGGACTATATTAATGGACACGTATGATAAGCACTATAAAATCCCGGAAGACTTAGCTATTACGACATCTAGACCGGACATATTTCTTTTTTCCAAACAAATTAACGTATAGTACTTGTCGAGCTTACAGTGCCGTGGGAAACAAACATCCCTAAAGACCATGTATTCAAAGTGAATAAATACTATGACCTTACTAATGAGCTAACCAAAAATGGCTATGTGGTTAGTTTATACGCGGTAGAAGTGGGTGCGAGGGGTATACCAGCGAAATCTCTCTACAACCTGCTAAAAGACCTTGGCCTTACTAGAAGCGCAGTAAGCTCCCTATTGGAACGAGTGTCCAAAGCTATAGGGTCTCAATATGGTTGGGCAGGGAGAATAACTTGAACAGATGAGGTGAGTGTTGACGGCCGTCACTAAGGGTACCCTTAAACCTACACCCGAGTCACAAGTCTCGGGCTCTGTTCGGAGTTTTTCTCTCAGCCACGCGATGGACCCGGCACCCGCACGGTGAATCCATGGAATGCTAAGATATTCGTCTCTCTATTCTGATGTATAAGCTATATTGTGGTAAAGTTTCATTCAAATCCATTCAGTAGTTTTTACGTGAAAGAGTAACAAACATCCATACAAACTTTCGCCTTTATAATAGTAGTAGGATAGCCAGACAGACAAGAAGCACATCCTCATAAGTCCGGCTATGCTATGGGCTAGGCTAATTTTCTTTTTAACAGGTAAACATAATTTATCAAGATAAAATATAAATACAATATAAAAATAGACTAAAAATATACAAAAATTTTATCTAAAAAACAAAATAATTTAAATAACTAACCTAACTATAAACATAATTTTAAATTTTGCCATTTTATTTTCTTTTAATCTGCTGCATTTGTCTGCAATCAGTAAGTTACTATTAGTAGATGAGACAACGTTACCCGACTCACATGGGCTAATTATGGGGAGTAAACTGCTGGCCTTCACATGTTATTTATATAACGCTTATAATTTCTAGGGGGGACGTCTGTCAAGGCCAGATGGGTGATCAGTCCTCAATAGAACCATTCCACCAATTCCCACAATGTGAGACACAGGTTCACTGGTGTCTCGACAGTGCCTCCCCGTCAAACTTACCTGTAGTGTTTGTGAACCTAACAATTCCTATGGTGAGGTTTGTCAGGTCTGCTGCACTAAGTCTATCCTTACCTAGTATCTCCCATCTTACCAGCGCATACATGGGACATTCAGCTATAATGTGATAACTAGACTCCTCTTCGCCACACCCTGGACAAAGGCTTATTATTTATTATTATAATTCCAGTTACACGCTCAGCATGCCAACATTCTTAACACCAGGCCGGCATGGCTACAGTGTTAGATTCTCCCGGTCACGACCTGATGCGTTAGCAGTAGCCACCAGTCAGTACTATGGCCTGGCCGGTGGAGGGACTCTGTTCTTTCTGGAGCTGTCCCCAGATGGCTCTACTATGGTGGAGATGCAGAAGTTGGAGTGGACTGATGGATTGTTTGATGTGGTAAGGTTGACAGTTACATTAGATATAAAAGTTAGCATATTTTTAATGGCACATGGCTGATGGCCAAGTTCCTTGAGTGAATTTACTATGACTTTACTTCATTGTAACTTATATGTAGTATACATTGCTACTCAATAAAACAAGTAGATTAGGATAGCCTGGGCTTTATTGAGCTACTCTTGCTACTTTTAGACTTCTTGACAATTTATGGTTTTTAGGCAAGCATGTTCCAACTTTGAACTCGTCATTTCTACTGTTAGGTGTGATTGGTTTTCCTTTATAAGAAAAGAGGTCTTCCCTGTTTTTTGATGTATTTAACACTGTGAGGCAAAATAATTTATTGTAATATATCTCAATAAAAGTAAACCAACCAATACTACCAATACATTGATTGTAAACAATAGATAATAGCATTGATAATTGATTAGATATTAGTATGGATAAATGGATTATTTATTCTTAGGAATAAGCTAAAATTTGTTTAAGTAGAACCTAACTTACTTGCAGCATAACATAAATCTAGAACCTATATTATTACTCTTCTTCTACTATTATTATTTATACAATTATTAATTTAACTTCTAACTTTTTACTTTTTACTTTTACTTAAGTAAATTTTAAAATAATAACAATTAGTTGTGAAAAGTATTATATCCAATATCTTTTTAAATATGTCCATTTCCTCCCTTTCCCCACTTAAAAGTTCTAAAGACTTTATTAGAAGTACTACGGCGTTATAAACGTTTCTGTTTTGACGACCTCCGTGGCGCAGTGGTATGCGCGGTGATTTATATATAAGACGGAGGTCCTGGGTTCGATTCCCGGCGGGGCAGATTGAGATTTTTCTCAATTTGTCTTGGTCTGGCAAGTGGGAGGCTTTCGCCGTGGCTCGTTACCACCCTACCGACAAAGAGATTTAGCGTTCCGGTACGATGTCGTGTAGAAACTGACAGAGGTGTGGACTTCATCCTACTCCTAACAAATTAGCCCACTTCCATCTTGGATTGCATCATCACTTAACATCAGATGTGATAGCAGTCAAGGGCCAACTTGTAGTCGATAAAAAAAAATTAAGTTGGACCCTTTAACTTTGGAGTTATTGTTGCTTTTTTAATTTTTTGTTTTGTTATTATTTGTTATGATTATATTTTGCCTGCAGCTTTGCAAATGCTTTTATGTTTTGGCTATCCCTCAATAAGTGTACAAAATTTCATGAAGATTGCCTACACAATATAACATAATATACATTTTCGTTTATAACATAAGTGTGGATTTTGTAACATTTCTCTATATATCATATAACTGTTATATAATACATGTCAGTACAATATTTTATTGGTTAAATATCTTAAATTCTTATTTGCAACTGAAATACACGTTTTCAGAAAAGGGTGTGTCAGTATTTTTCACAAAAGACTTAACTATCTAGTCCACGGTTCAACATCTTCGCCGTAATGCTCTTATAGTTGTTATTCATAAGGAAAATCTAGCATATTGAAGCCGTAGGAACGAAGTTATGCGAGCAGGCGTATGACGAAAGCACTAAATAGGCTTACTTACCTTTCATTCGTCTAGAAGTATTTATAGTGTTTTATACTTTTATTTTAATAAATATTGAAAAAAATTAATATTTATTTATGATTTCTTTAATAACATATTACATTGACATTTTATTGTTGGTTGCATCCCAGTAGTACCCATACCGTAGTTCTGTAGAACTGTTGGGATATTTTCCGTGCTGTCATATTATGTCCCAATAGTTCTATATAGTTAATTAGTTATAAACTTTACATTATTTTTTATTGATATTTCATTTTGTTTTTAACAAAAAATGTCTCTTGCGACAAAGGCTAAGTTGTTAAAACCAAGTAGTAGTTGTGTCTAAAAAAATATTCTCTTATTTTAGAAGTTATGGGGACACATTTTACCACTTTGAAGTATCTTTCGCGCAAACTGTTCAGTTTAGAAACAAATTAGGGGTATTAAAACCTGAATACCATTGTTAACGATGGGCATTCAGTAAAGCTGTATTCGATATTGTATGTTTATAGATACTCTCAAATTTAAGTGGACATTTATTATTGCAATCAAAAGAGATTCCATATTATACTTATAAAAACTATAGATATTTTATATGTAACGTACACTCTGAGACTCAGAGCTCAGTGAGTATCAGAATCAGAAATAAGGAGGTCCAGAGAAGTATCAAATTTATAGATAAGAAGAATTGTAGTTAGTATACATAGCTCAACGAGTTGTAAAATTGAAGTGGTAATGGGCGAGGCATATAGCTTGTAGAGCCTTTGAAATTTCGGTCTAAAGGTATTTAAATGGTGGCTGGAGCAGTGTTTGTCAAGCAAGTGGACTGATCAAAGTTAATATGTCACCAGTCATCATCATCATCATTACCAGCCTGTAGACGTCCACTGCTGGACATAGGCCTTTTTTAGGGACTTCTAAACACAACGATCCCAAGCCGCCTGTTGCCAGCGGCTCCCTGCGACACGTTTAATGTCGTCAGTCCACCTGGTTGGGGGTCGACCAACGCTGCGCTTTCCGGTGCGGGGTCGTCAATCTACCACCTTGGGCCCCCAACGTCCATCAGCTGTTCGAACTCGTGCCCCGCCCATTGCCACTTCAGTCTGCGACTCACTGACTATTGTTTGTTATGACACGCAGTGATCATTGTTCATCCGCTGATGACTCTGAGCCTTTGAAAGTCTCTCCAGATGTCAATGATGATGCACCCTGCAGATGGACCGACGAGGCTCTGGCGCGATGAATGGCGGTATAACCATTCCAAATAGGCTGGACTACAAAATGAGGCCAGTGTCAGGCAGCAGTGACACTGGTTCGAATATTCCAGCCCTGCGGTGACCAACCCGCCTGCCCAGCGTGGTCACTATAGGGCAATTCTTTTTATGGGAGAACATCAAAAGCAACAGCCCCTAGTCCCCGGCAGCTCCGCTATTCCTGTCACCAGTCATTTGAAAATATTTTTATTGGCTAAACTGCACAAACATTATCAATTCACTATTGTTGTATAAACTTCTAGCTCAGAATTTTTTCATAGTTATCCAATGTGTTGTCATATTTATCATCCTATTCTTAACAGCCTATTTTTCCGATCCGAAACCATATATTAACCACTGGACTAACACTTGGCGTCTACAGCATCATACCGGTAGAAAAAGAATGTTTAAGTAATAATTTTATTATTTTGTGTACTGAACACATGCATACATATATAAGTAGAAAATATTTTACCAATATTTTATAATTTTGTGTACGAGTACTGGCATAGAGCAATACACAGCAGAATAAAAATGTTCCAAGTAATAATTTTATAATTTTGTGTACCGAGTATCTCCATAGGGCAATGCACAGCAAAATAAAAAAGGTCTAACTCATTGATTTATAATTTTATGTACAGACATGGTCAGGCACTGCCGACGGTGTGGCGGCGTGCGGCGCGGGCGATGGTGCTGTTATAGTATGGCGGGGAGGCTGCGCGGCTCCCCTGAGGGTTTTGAGGGCACACCATAGCGAAGTGTGCTCTGTTGACTGGCCTAGAGCACACTTGTTGAGCGCCAGTTGGGATACTACTGTTAAATTGGTAAGTTTATAATTGTAATTACCCGCCGATCCGCATTGGAGCAAATAAATATTTCATAAACATAAACATAAATCCACCATGGAGGATTTATGTTTATGTTTATGAAATATTTATTTCAAGTTGTATTTTAAATGTACACTACATTTCAAACCAATAGGATCTGTTCATTCGTTCGTTCGTCATTAAATAAACGTTCCAGATTCAAAGTTTAACATACTGAGAAACATGAAAATAAAGTTTTTCTGTTTTTTCTACCATTGAAAAGTGAAACCAATCAATAAATCATCCACATTTGGTTAATATAATATGTATATCAACCAAATAAACTAGTAAATACTGTATTGCGACGATTTTTTTAATTTCAAAGTTAATAAAGCTTAACACTAATAATTAATTGTCCATTTTAGTGGGACCCTGAGTCAGAAGTCTGTCTCAGCACATTCGCGGGTCACTCTCAGCTGGTGTACACGGCCACTTTCTCTCCACACTCACCGGCCACGTTCGCGTCGGTGTCAGGTGACGGTCACTTGAAGCTGTGGACCTGCACCGAGCCCTCGAGGCCCGCTGCGGTTGTGAAAGCTCATGAGGCAGAGGTAAGTCTATATATCATATCATGTACTTTCATGCCCTATAGCATTCAGTGAATCCTCTCAAAATCAATTTGACAAGCATAACTCATTCAAATTGGTATGGGCGAAGGTAACCACTTGACTTCAGGTGACACGAATGTTCATTAGCTTGATATTTAAAAGCATTATCCTATCAAAACTATTTTATCATAAAAACATGTTAACGACGAGTATTTGGGTTAAGCCACTTTGCTTCCGAAGGCCGTCGATATCCTATTATGTTCAGTCTAAGATCAGATTTGTAGGGTTTAATTCGTTTAATTTAAATTCAACCTTATTTTTCATGTACTAGAGTGCAAATTGGTTGAAAGTATAGTCCGGCAACAGGCTTCTATAAGTTTCAGTGAAAATCAACCTTATTTGTATTGGATTAAAAGTGTAAATTGTTTGTAGGTTTTGTCTTGTGATTGGAGTAGAATAGAGACGCATGCGCTCGCTACGGCTGGTTCGGACGGACTCATTCGAGGTTGGGACCTTAGAAGACTAACTTCTCCTATGTTTACATTGAAAGGTAAGTTTTATTATTTTATCACCATCAGCTATTTATGGGCCGACTACATAACCTCTCCATAAATTAAGAGACAGTTCAGTTAACGCACATCAGGCCCAGGCCTTATAGGACAAGAGGTTTGGAGCTGAAGCTCACCACACTGTTCCAAGATTGGTTAGTGGGTATTAATGCTTCTATTGCTATTTGATGCTATCAAATTTGGTTACTTTAATTTGCGAACTACAAATCTAAATGCTTTCCATTTCTATGCCTACTACAATTATCAACTCATTTTAATAACACTACAAGGCCAGGCTCTTCTCATTATATGGGTCTATGACCCACTACGACCACCAGATGTTAATAATCCTGACACAAGTGTGCTACTACACTAATTTAACTCCGGGCTGTGAATCTATGATGTTAAATTTTATATTCTTTCTTGGTGAAAGAATAGTTCAATGTTTCACAGGCCGACTCGAACTCGAGAAGCCCAGTTAGTACAACCACTACACCGACAAAGCACTTATAGATTTATTTAAATACGCAAGGTCGCTTAAACCCATAAAAATTTTAATAACAAGCCATAAGAAATGGTGTTTTTCACTACAAACTAGAGTTTACTGTAGCTTGGATACTTTGAAGTTTAGACCCACCATTCTCATATGTTGTTAGGCGGACTAAACATAAGACATTAATTTCGGTGACCCGAATTTTCGGAGAATCACTGCTGACGCTTGTTAACATAAGCAATTATAATTATATTTATCTGCCGGTGGACGTCCACTGTTGGACATAGACCTTTTTTAGGGACTGTGTCCAGCGGCTCCCTGCGACCCGTTTCATGCCGTTAGTCCACCTGGTGGGTGGACCTACGCTTTCCGGTGTGGGGTCGCCATTCTAGCACCTTCGGCCCTCAACGTCCATCAGCTGTTCGAACCACGTGCCCCGCCCATTGCCACTTCAATTCTGCGACTCGCTGAGCTTTGTCGGTTACTTTGGTTCTTCTGCGGATCTCCTCATTTCTGATTCGATCACGCGGTGATAGATCTGAACATTGCTCTTTCCATCGCCCGCTGAGTGACTCTGAGCTTTCTTATGAAGTCCGCAGTTACCGTTAATTTAAGCAATGGAAATTGATAATTATAGTTTGTTTATTTTATTGAAAAGTAAACGTAAACAGAGGACCAGTATGCGAAAGCAAACGAGTATTGTCTCTTTCCTTATTTCACGCAAGCAAAAATGTCACATTTTTAAAAATGATTAATTTTTATTCAAGTCAACTATATGTAGATGTTTATGACAATAACTAAGCCTGACACTTTTCAAGGCACATGGATGTAACTGCACTAACTTCCTCGGGAAATTAATTGGAAAACAAAAATAACAAAAAATAAAAATATTTTATTATTCCATTCAGGACTTAAATCTAGTGGGCCTATAATGCACACGGAACGGATAATATGTTATATAAACAAATGGTTGTCCACTAGCGGGCTGTCGAAAATATTGCTCTCTCTTTCATGGCGTTGAGGTGGACAAAAGAGCTATATTTCCGATTTTGCTGATATTGGGCGACGATATATTTCTCTTCCGTGTGTATTGTGTACAAACTTTCAGGCCTTATATCGACTGTGAACCAATATGTCCTGTCTCAGTACACATACTGTATACATATATCACTATATCATATGAGATATATTCCTGATTCACAATTAATTGTTTATTGCATAGGTTTGAGATTACTCCTTGGCGGTTAGGATAACCTAGCGTATGCGAGGAAATAAATGGCTTTGTTGCACGTGAGGGTGTAATTAACCATCTTATCCTATGAATTTC
The DNA here is from genome assembly GCA_034621355.1 of Mycalesis mineus. NCBI lineage: Eukaryota > Metazoa > Arthropoda > Insecta > Lepidoptera > Nymphalidae > Mycalesis > Mycalesis mineus. Next base: position 15,652,756 of record CM067887.1, on the reverse strand, counting down.
ATGTGTGTGTCTCTGTTCCGCAGGTTGTGAGTGCGCGGTGCGAAGAGTGCAGTTCTCGCCGCACGCGCCGTCCGTCATAGCGGCCGTGTCTTATGACTTCACTACTAGGTAAATGTTCTAATACTTGATGACTACCTATACTTTACTTAATCATCATCACCATCACCATCATCATCATCATCATCATCATCATCAGCCAATGGACACCTACTGTTGGACAAAAGACTTCCAATGACACAGTTCTCCGAAGTCTTAAGCCAATTGCATTCCCCGGCTCCCCGTGAGCCGCTTTATTTAATAGACAGGGTGCTTTTCTAGACACTGCCAATATTTTGAATTTAAGATTTACATTACCATGTAGAGATAAATTTTGAAAAAATTTGCGGTAATCATAGCAGTTCTCAAGTTAATCGAGTTTGAAAACTATACAAATAAATAAAGTTGAAATGTCTGTTTGCAATTTTAAATTAAATGTATTTGAAAGTATATAGAGATTTTGGGTGTGACTAGTTACCACCCTGCCGACAAAGACCTACCGCAAAGTGATTCACGTTCCAGTACGATGTCGTGTAGAAAACGAAAATGGTATGGATTTCATCTTTTCTAACAAGCGGGTTAACGTTTCCATCTTAGATTGCAGTCACTTTCCACCAAGTGTGATTTTAGTCGAGGGCTAACTTGAATAAAAAAAGAATAGCTTTTGAAGACCTCCGTGGCGCAGTGGTATGCGCGGTGGATTTGTACGACGGAGGTCCTGGGTTCGATTCCCGGCGGGGCAGATTGAGATTTTTTAGTTACCACCCTACCGACAAAGACGTACCGCCAAGCGATTTAGCGTTCCGGTACGATGTCGTGTAGAAACCGAAAAGAGTGTGGATTTCATCCTACTCCTACCAAGTTAGCCCGCGGCTGCTTCCATCTTAGATTGCATCATCACTTAACATCAGGTGTGATAGCAGTCAAGGGCCATCTTGTAATTGATAAAAAAAAAAGCTGTGGCCACAAACATCACACCGACATATTGATATATAAATATATGGATATGTCTCTAGATATTCCATGTTATATAAGCGGTGTCGCGCTCGTAATACACTAACAAGATTTAAACAATCTGCAAAGCCGACCTCCACATGGCTTTAATATTATATGAGCGTTCAATCGATAACTTGACCTTTCCACGCTAATAACACCGAATAAGTCAAATATCGAATAGGATACAATCATTTCTGACAGCTTTGTTTAGCCCTTTAGCCATTGCAATCCAAAATAAAGCCCCCCGCCCCGTCTGTTTGTCTGTCTCTCAATTCGCAATAAACTCAACTACTCAACAGACTGTCATGTGGTTTTTACCAACAGCCCTTTCCACCTCTCGGTGATTTGGGCCCAATCTCGGGAGGGCAATCCGGAATCCGTACTTCTCTTCGCGCCGCCTTCTTGACTCCCTACAAGTTGTTTGTCATTTCGTCCTTGTCCCTTATGTAACTCTCCCCCTTCTGGGGAATGCACGTCACACAACGCGACTCGCTCGTGACGCCGCGGTCCCCAGCAGCTCCACATCGCTCTTATGCCAATGGTGCGCGAACTCCCGTAGCTTGCCGAAGTTGGCCGCCGACCTCACGAGGTCCTGGTAGTGCACCTGGCAGGTCTCCCATCCAACATTACGCGCCGAAAGTCATCATATTCGCTGCACTCCCACAAGACATGGTGGAGGTACTCCTCCGCCAGCCCGCACAAACACTCTCCAGTCTTTTCACCAACAGATAAAGTGGTTCCAGAGGAATGTTGAAGTATATAAATTGTCATCATTATCAGCCTATTAACGGCCCACGGTTGAGCGTACACCCACCACGCTGCTCCAATGCGGGTTGGTGGGCTTAGGTTGATAATGTTTTGATTTATTAATCACTATCAATCACTATCAAGATGTTGATTTATTAATCACTATCAAGATGTTGATGATAGTGACCGGGACTGACGGCTTAACGTGCTCTCCGAGGCACGGACGTGTAACAACACGAATACCACTCCGGGCTTGGAATGTACTGAACATTTCATAGAAGTATGAAAAAGCTCAGAATTATTCAGTGACCTGACCCAGGAATCGAACCCAGGACCTCGTGATCGAAGCCACATAGGCTAACCACTAGACCAAGAACGCAGTCAACGAGGCAGGCCAAGTTTTCATGTAAATTGAGTGAAATATGATGTTAATTGTTGGAAAAGTCTGAGAAATTTAAGCCGCCTCGGAGCCTTCACCGAAAACTCTGCTTTATCTGTTTGAGATATAACGAAACAATCTATCAAAGAATTGTTATTTCTATCATTTATTTATTTACATTTCTTTTTAAATTTTCAACAATGCTATATAAAACAATTATAAAAACACTATTAAAAATTTATAAAAAAATCATTCCGCCTGCTGCGGGGCCCGGGGGTCCAAGCAACCGGTGGTCAGGGCTCCAGAGTGAGGAACCTCCTCACAATGCGCGCCGTTTCAAGAGTTACTGCCTTCTGTATCCGACCCTTGATCCAACAATTAAGCGAAAGCTTTTTAAGATGTTCGTCAAAGCTTTTCGCTATAAGACCGTTGACTGAAACGACTATAGGAACAATCATTGTTGAATCAACATTCCACATGACGGTAATCTCATGAGCAAGGTCCAAGTATTTTGATACTTTGCCTTTTCAGCTTTCACCAGATTATCATCATGTGGAACAGTAATATCAACAATCATTGCACGGTGCGTTAATCGATCAATTATCACTATATCAGGTCTATTGGCTACAATATACCTATCAGTGATAATTGTTCGATCCCAGTAGAGCAACGCACTGCTATTTTCAAGAACTGACGCTGGGTCGTACAGTAAGGCACCTCAAAATCGACAAGGCCATACTGAAGAGCAAGTTGTTGGTGGATTATCTTGGCTACTTGATTATGTCTGTGCAAGTATTCGCCATTAGCAAGATGAGAACACCCGGAAACTATATGTCTGAGGGATTCCCCAGGTTGATGACACGCTCGACATATGTCTAGAGTGCCATCTTTCATAATATGTTTCCGGTAGTTTCTCGTCTTGATAACCTCGTCCATAATTGCACAGACAAAACCCTCGGTTTCCCCAAAGAGGTCACCGAATTGCAACCAAGATACTGATGTTATTTGATCTACATCCGGCCCCGTGAGGGCCTTGTCCGCCAATCGCTGTGCAGTCACGGTCACTGTTGGTTCAAGCGCCTGAAACAGAGACAGCATTCTTGCACGGTACGCAGTGAGGTTAGTTCCCCGCTCTGTCGCCCCGTAGTACGCACGCTTGACACTCTCAAAGAATTGTTTATTTTTATTTAGTATTATTAAAATATAAACGGCTGACATGATGAAACATCATACAAACAGTTTGCTTCACGCTTCACCGGACCAAGCAAGCTCATGATTAAGGACCTATGGGTTAGAAATTAGTCGGGCATACTCCGACGAACGTGACTTGAGTTTCAGCCATTTATATTTTAGTTTATATTCTCTTTATTAGGATAAAAAAGTTTTGAGGAACTTGGTCTACCCACTTTTCTTAAAAAAAGGTTACGTACGTTGATGTTTTCGAAAAGTTGCAACATCTATATAATATATATTACCACGTGAGCAAAATCGTTGGCGTGTGCTAGTATAATATAAAAAGTAACTTTTACTGACTGACTGCTCCTCTATTAACAGAATTGAACTAACTAAACGGATTGCGTTAAATTTTGACACAAAAATATATATACAAAAAAAAAAATATATATATATATATATGTATATTATTTACCAAACAAATGCTTACCTATTCCAGGATATGGGACTTGAAACGCGGCTGTGATCCTCTAGAGACGATACGTCACCACTCCGAGTTCACGTACGGCCTCGACTGGAACGCGCTGAGGCCTCACCAGCTGGCGGACTGCGGCTGGGACTCGCTCGTGCACGTCTTCACGCCGAGGTCTCTCGTCTGAGATATAGGTAGCTTTGTTTATTTATTTATAGTGTGGCCTCTACAGACCATACGTCACCACTCCGAGTTCACGTACGGCCTCGACTGGAACGCGCTGAGGCCTCACCAGCTGGCGGACTGCGGCTGGGACTCGCTCGTGCACGTCTTCACGCCGAGGTCTCTCGTCTGAGATATAGGTAGCTTTGTTTATTTATTTATAGTGTGGCCTCTACAGACCATACGTCACCACTCCGAGTTCACGTACGGCCTCGACTGGAACGCGCTGAGGCCTCACCAGCTGGCGGACTGCGGCTGGGACTCGCTCGTGCACGTCTTCACGCCGAGGTCTCTCGTCTGAGATATAGGTAGCTTTGTTTATTTATTTATAGTGTGGCCTCTACAGACCATACGTCACCACTCCGAGTTCACGTACGGCCTCGACTGGAACGCGCTGAGGCCTCACCAGCTGGCGGACTGCGGCTGGGACTCGCTCGTGCACGTCTTCACGCCGAGGTCTCTCGTCTGAGATATAGGTAGCTTTGTTTATTTATTTATAGTGTGGCCTCTACAGACCATACGTCACCACTCCGAGTTCACGTACGGCCTCGACTGGAACGCGCTGAGGCCTCACCAGCTGGCGGACTGCGGCTGGGACTCGCTCGTGCACGTCTTCACGCCGAGGTCTCTCGTCTGAGATATAGGTAGCTTTGTTTATTTATTTATAGTGTGGCCTCTACAGACCATACGTCACCACTCCGAGTTCACGTACGGCCTCGACTGGAACGCGCTGAGGCCTCACCAGCTGGCGGACTGCGGCTGGGACTCGCTCGTGCACGTCTTCACGCCGAGGTCTCTCGTCTGAGATATAGGTAGCTTTGTTTATTTATTTATAGTGTGGCCTCTACAGACCATACGTCACCACTCCGAGTTGAAAACACGTCAAAAAATTATTATTATAAAAACAAAAACCTGACTGGTTTTTAGTTTTAGCTTATGATATAGAAATGAGACTGTACACTTGGTACATTTTTTGCCATTTTTTGTTAAAACGGCAATATAAACATGATATGATATTTATATTTTTGAAATGGTCTTACGGCCTCGACTGGAACGCGCTGAGGAAAGAAATACACACGTCCCCCCTTTTTCCCCCCATTTACAGCCGCCATTTTGAAAATTTATATAGCCACTGCCACAATTTTTTTTTTTCAAAATCCGTTCAGCCGTGTAGCGCGTGCCGAAGAAATGGACATACATACATATATACATACATACATACGCTCGAAAAACATAACCCTCCTTCTGACGCAGTCGGGTAAAAAATTAAATGTTTTTGTTCTTCTATTTTTATTTAAATACCCAAAATGAAATAATAATTTACTCAGATATGGATTTTATTACGTTATAGATTAAGTTCTAAAATATATTTTTATTAATTTTCAGGTACTTGGAAACAGGGTATGAAAAGGATGGAAATGGGTTTCTAACTAAGAGTACTTAATAAAGCTTTCAGTATGTTAGTGTAAGGGAAAGTTTACTTGTTAAAGTTAGACTTTCAAATTCTGGCTTCATCTTGCAAGCCAAGAAAACGGCTGTACTAAAAATGATAAAACTTTCCCTATTAATTACTTGTTTAATAACATGGCAACACCAAACAGGAAATCAATAAATTCTTAGGAATTTTATTGTTTTTCGACTCAGTGTATCTTTTTTTATATAATTTTGTTGTTTTTTACACGTTGATAATATTTCTCGAAATGGAATTTGTAAATACATTCAATTAGACATCCTATTTTAATAGCAATAAGGTTGTATTTCCAATAATCCATAATTTTGTTTATATTTTATATTATGTATAGAAAGCTTTTATTATTGTTGATGTATTTGTTAAATGTGTAAATAATATTTTTAAGGCTTAAATGTGTACTTAATGCTCTTGATGTGAGTGTACCAAAATTGTATTATTTATGACGATTGAATAGAAGCAGGTGTGACTGAGCGCAAGTTCATTATGAATAGTTGATAAATGATTGATTTTTGACAGCCTCCGTGGCGTAGAAGTCTGCGCGGTATATTTGTAAGACGTAGGTCCTGGGTTCGATTCCCAGCAGAGTCGATTGAGAATTTTTGATTGGTCAGGGTCTAGCTGGTGGGAGGCCTCGGCCGTGGCTAGTTACCACCTTACCGACAAAGTAGTACCGCCATCGTAGAATTCTGAAACGATGTGTAGAAACTGATGTTGTGTGGATATTACCCTACATCTAAAAAGTTATAGCTTGCATCTTAGATTGCATCATCACTTACTAGCAAGTGATTGTAGTCAAGTGCTAACTTGTAAAAAGTAAAATAAATTGTATTTTCCGCGGAAAATTGAAGAACCCAAGCACAAAGAACCGAGATTTGAAAAAAATCCTTCATATAATTATATTTCACTCCAAAACCAGACTATCTTCTACAGGTATTGTTGACTCGACTCAAAAATAATAATTTATTGTATTTTACTTTATTTTTCATATGTATTAAACTCCTTATATAACGTTTTATGTAAGGGTCAATTTAGAATAATTCTCAGAAACCCGCGCTACTAAATATCACTGCTACAGTAGTAGCATGTAGAATTTGATAACATTTTGCTACTAATGCAGTAAAATTACATACATACATACATAGCATCACGCCTCGTTCCCATAGGGGTAGGCAGAGACTACATCCTTCCATTTGCCACGGTCCTTGCATACTACCTTAGCTTCTTCCACACTCATTAATCCTTTCATACAAGATCGTCGGTTTAGGGTACTTTTGACCTGGCCATTTTTTAAAATGTCCTGAATTTGGTCCAGAAACATTCGCCTAGGTCTTCCCCTTCCAACACTTCCATTCACTCTCGCCTCATAAATCTCTTTTGTTAATCTTCTTTCATCCATTCTCTCTGCATGCCCAAACCATCTAAGCATCCCTTTCTCTATTTTAGTCACTACATCTTCTTTTACACCACACTGTTCTCTTATTATACTATTGTTAACTCTGTCACTCAGTTTTATTCCGCTCATACTCCTCAACGCTCTCATCTCTACTGCATTTATTTTACTTTTATGCTTCTTCTGCCATACCCAACTTTCACTACCATACATGAGTGTGGGCACTAGCACACCTCTATGCACAGCCAGTCTAGCCTTCTGAGACACTTTCTGGCTATTCATAAATGCATGTAGAGCACCATTCACCATGTTTCCAGCATTTACTCTTCTTTCAATATCAGTCTCACACGTTCCATCTTTCGTGAATTTACTACCCAGGTATACAAACTCTTTTACTTCTTCCACTTTCTCTCCATTTATCAAAATATTACAATCTGTCACATGTTCATCTCTTTCAAAAATCATTACTTTCGTTTTGCTGACATTCACTTTCATTCCTTTCCTTTTCAAAGCTACATTCATAATAGTTACCATTTCTTGTAACTCATTAGCAGACGATGCAAGTAATACTTGATCATCTGCGTAGAGAAGACATTTAATGAGTAACTCGTTCATTCTTAGACCACATACACTTTCTTTCAAATCTATCAAGCAACTGTCCATGAACAAGTTGAACAGCCATGGTGACGCTACACATCCCTGTCGTACGCCCCTCTCCACTGGGAACCACTCAGTGTATGCCCCATTTATTCTGACACAAGCACTAGAATTGTCATAAAGAGATTTCAGTGCTCGGACCAGACTGCTGCTCACCCCATACGTGGACAATGTTGACCATAGCTCATTCCTCACCACACGGTCATAGGCCTTTTCCAAGTCAATAAAAGCACAGTACACTTTTTGGTGTTTAGCCAAAAATTTTTCAGCTATACATCGCAAGGAAAAGACCTGATCCGTACATCCCATTCCTTTCCTAAATCCTGCTTGCACATCCCACATTTTTCCATTAGTTTCATTTATCAACCTTTCAACCAGCACCTTTGCATACAGTTTGCCGACAACACTGAGAAGGCTGATCCCTCGGTAATTCTTGCAATCTTGCTGTGACCCTTTTCCCTTATATAGTGGAACAATTACGGCCTTAGTCCAGTCGCCTGGAACTTGGCCCTTTACCCAACACAAGTTGAAAAGGCAGTACAACTGACCTACAACAAAAAAATAATTTTACTGCAACTGTTGTAGGTCAGTTGCAGTAAAATTATTTTTACAAAATTCAGTAAAAAATATAGGTACATCTTTGGTATGCTCACAGCAGTTTTAAAAATGTGCTATTTAGTTTTACTTTAATCTATTTTATGAAGCGAATTTATAATGTTAAAAATACTTTTTCTTAGTAAGTATTAATAGTTATAGTTACGGTGGAAAACAATGTGATTTAATTTTTTGTATATTGGTTATAAGTAAGGTGTTTCTCTTGATTCGTTATTTCGAAATTTTGTAAAGTTTTCGTCAAGGATGAAGTTAAATAAAATCTTTGACAGCATTTATAATAAATATTACAGTCAGACTTTAAATTGAAATAAAACAAAATATAATATTATAAAAGTTACGTTTATTATTTGCGACATTTTCAATAATACAATACACAAGTAATTTATCAAAAACGAAACAAAAAATAAATTATGATACCTACTTATAATAAGTACAAGATTGTTTTTATGAGTTCTGGGTGAAATAATTAAATTGAAAATTAATAAAAGAACACTCACTTAAACACTCAAACAATTTCATCAATATCGGTCTAGTCTTCTTCACGTACATGACTGTATATGATTATAATGTTACACCACGAACCTACCCTATAATTACAACTTTTAAATATTCCGTTAGATGGTTATACTATGAAAGAAATGTCAATTACAATTTGTAAAAATAAACTATTCCATGAAATTGAATTAATTACATTGCATAAAGAAGATATAAACCAGCAACTCAAATACAAGAATAGATAAATTGATACAACACTACCTAGTTTGTTTTCTAGGATATTGCAGTTTGATTTATAGAACAGCGCCATCTGTTACAATCACTTCGCACTAACAAGTCAAATTGTTTTTCAGCCTACGAACCCTGCCTTCAAAAATACAAGAATAGATACATAAATACACACAATACTACCTACTTAGATAACTGTTTTCACACATAAATAAAAATACAAAAATTGAAAACGCCGAAATAAATGAGTTTTCTAGGAAATTGCAGTTTGATTTACAGAACAGCGCCATCTGTTACAATCACTTCGCACTAACAAGTTAAATTGTTCTTCAGCCTACGAACCCTGCCTTCAATGGCGGTGAGGATGCAATAAACGTTGTGTAAATTATTTTTATCGTCCCCTCTGACGTCTGTGAGACTCAACGCTGGTAACAATATACAAGAGTGTTCGTTTAGTTTTTTTTGGTAAACATGAGCTTGGCAGTTTTCGTCGTGTTTACCGCTCGGTTTCATAGTGCACGCTTCTGTGAAGATGATGTTATTGTTGCTCGCGAGAGGGCGCTGAAACATATCGTTTGGTACAGTTGCTGCGTGGTAACAAGCCTCTCCCGTAGGTGGCGCTATGTGTTTTTTTACTGAAACAAATTTTCAGTATTTTAGTAATTGTTTATTATTAGCAGCGCCGGTGACTTCGCCCGCGTGGTTTGTGTGTTGCAACCTTCCAAAAACACCAAAAAAAGTGCGTAACCCTTGTTTTTTTAAGAAAAATTGGTGTAGCAGCCTTAAATAATAGATATTTATTATTCCACCGCGAACTTTGCACCTAGTCCTATAAGGAGAAACAACTCTTCTACATAATTATTTGTTTCGTTATATCTCAAATAGATAAAGCAGCGTTTTCGATGAAAGCAGTGGCGCCTTAAATTTCTTCAACTTTACCGACAATTATCGCCATTTTTTTATCCAATTTCCATAATTTTTTTTACACATGATGTAAATAAAACCTTCAGAAGTCAGTCAGTCAGTCATTTCAGTACTCTTTGAGTTTATCGCGAATTGACAGACAGGCAGACGTGGCGTGTTTTGTAATTGTAAGGATTGGTAATCTTTAGAGAAATCGTTAAAATTTAATAATAAAATCATAAAAAGTAAAAGAACATTCATCTCAAGCACAAAATAAGTTTTGAAGTTCGTTCGAATACATAAAATGAAATTTAAAAAGTAGATTTTGTGGTTGTAGAGTTCATTTCTTTGAATATTTGGGCGACCTCTATGGCTCAGTGGTTTGTGAGGTGGATTTATAGGACGGAGGTGCTGGGTTCGATTCCCGGCGGGGCAGATTGAGATTTTTGTTAATTTGTCTTGGTTTGCCTGGTGGGAGGGAGGCTTTCGCCGTAGCTAGTTACCACCCTACCGACAATGACGTACCGCCAAGCGATTTAGCGTTCCAGTAAGATGTCGTGTAGAAACCGAAAGGGGTGTGAATTTCATCCTACTCCTAACAAGTTAGCCCGCTTCCATCTTAGACTGCATCATCACTTAACATCAGGTGTGATAGCAGTCAAGGGCCAACTTGTAGTCTATAATAAAAAAAATTAACTTTACTTACAATTTTTTTTCACTTGTCCTAGTTTTAGATTCAATAAATTACTGTAATATCGACACGATGCTAACAAAACGGACTCCATGCCATCTTGAGCGCTTTCTGTAATAGAATAACGTTAAAAAAGTAGGTTCCTACTATTATCGTGTACTCTGTGCTACTAAGTACCTACGACTACTTGTATTATGTATTCGGTGCTACTACCTACAGTGAGTATATAGTAGACTGCATCTTTGGTCCAACAGTCAGATCCTGTTTTTGAGGTTTTAATTTTTGCATGAAAAATGTATAGCTAAGCAATAAATCATAACCCAAAATTTATCAGCCTTGTTGTGTAGTAGTTAGTTATCCAAAGGTCCTGGATTCGAATCTCGAGTCGAGTCCTGATAAGACCTCGGTCACGGTCACTAACATTAACATCAGATAATCGTAAATGAATTAAGTTATCAGCCGCCAATCCGTATTGGAACATCATGGTGGGTGTAAGCTCCATTTCCTGCCTCCTACAAGGAGGTAAGAACTACCTACTCGCCAACCTGTATTGGAACAGCATGGTGGGTGTAAGCTCCATTTCCCGCCTCCTACAAGGAGGTAAGAACTACCTACTCGCCAACCCGTATTGGAACAGCATGGTGGGTGTAAGCTCCATTTCCCGTCTCCTACAAGGAGGTAAGAACTACCTATTCGCCAACCCGTATTTGAACAGCATGGTGAGTGTAAGCTCCATTTCCTGCCTCCTTCAAGGAGGTAAGAACTAGCACTAGAGGCAGAGCAGTAACCAGCAATTTATGCGCCCTGTGACAGCGTGCGTAACTGCGCCCTAGACTTGTATCTGGTCATATCTGCGCCCCTCCAGGGTCTGCGCCCTTTGCCTGGGCACCGCTGGCACTGTGTAGTTGACCGTTAATAGGCTGTTATTGCATTATTGATGATTTACCCAGTTTGGAAGTTCGTCTAGCGGCAGTCCCTGTATCGCGGGGAGCTTGTCGAGTTCCCGGTCACCATAATCAACACCTGTAGATGCAAGATGCGCACGAAGACATCGCGCAATCGAAACTATCGCTTTCTTTTCTTATAATAGAAGCGTTTTAGAGACTTACCGCGATAGTTGCTTTTTGTTATCGAAGCGATTTTATTTCTGCATTGTGCGCAATTAGCATGGGAACCCGTGATAGCTTGAATAGATGTATTTTTCATACTCTCTGCGAATATGCGTTGACACGTATTAGAAAATTATCTTGAACTAGCGGACGCTCGCAGCTTCACCCGCGTAGTACTCGTTTACGTAAGATTCAGAACACAAAATAGCCCATGTCACTTTTCACAAGGCTATCATTATACAAAACGAATTTTTATTTTTATTACATCAATATCTCCACGTAAGAAAAGAATCAGCTCTTTTGATTTCAAAAAATTACGTTTATTTTGTGGAGAAGAAGCGAGTTTGTAATTAAGAAAAATTATTTGTAATTAAAAAAAATAATTAAAGTAATTGAGAAAAAAAAAGAAAAAAATACCGACGCGTTATTAGAGAAGTGAGTACTCTTTCATTTAAAGACACAGTATTAAAAGCTGCAGAGGCGCGTGGTGACAAACATGGAAGAAGTGTAAAGTAGCGTGTGAATTTTGACTATGACATAGTATCTGCCTACGGGGGAAACTACGTAAAAAAAGGCGCCCTACATTCTATCTTGAAGGTGGTGAGGAATCGAGTGCATCGTTGGTATATAGTCGCTTTCTCGGCGCTCTACTCCGAAAATGGTTAATTCTACAGAAAAATGTAAGTGACATTTTTTGTAGACAATTTCACGACAAACACTTTTTATAATGACCTTTATTGACCTTTGAGCTCTATAGATATATAGATCGCGAGATATTTGCGAAAAAGTGATTTTCGTGACTTTTGACCTTTATAACTTTTTTAGCCGGCACGATATCAATGTCGATCTTTCACATCTTCATTACAATGCCGTAATAAAAGTGTGTACAAAAATTCAGCTCACTAGGAATTTTTCCGCAGATAAAACCTAAAATGACTGGACTAATATATAAAGAATATTATACATTTTATTTATATTATACAGTTTGTTTCCGGTAACATGTATTATCCGGTAACATATACATTATGCAGCGTATACGTATTACTGTAGTAGTAAGACTAAAAAAACAGTTTACCTTTCACGGCACGAAAAGAATTCGTTATTCGTGCATTGCAGTTCGGGCATTGCAGAACTTGAGTCAGTGTTTGGATCGATTGGGTGTTCATATTGTCTGACAAGAAAAATAAAATTAGTGTTTACGATTATAAATGTAGTACTAGCGGTGTCCCGTTTTTTCACGCACACAGATCCAGCTTCTGAGTGAATATCTATATCTGTGCCTTTCATCCAGATCTGTTTACCAGTTGAGCTGTGATGAAGTTTAACGTGTCATGGTATCGACAACGAAGCCGTTGCATACAAAATGTACTATCTAAGAATTTCTGAGGAATTTTAATTGAAACCCTGTGTCATCCACGTAAACAGAATTGAGTTTTTATGTATATATATTTCTGTGACTTTTTGTGGTGTCTGTGATCATTGAACTGCCTCGTTAGTCTAGTCTGTGTGGCTTCGATCACGATCACTGGGTCGGATTACTTATCTTAAAATTTTCAGCACTTTCCAATCCCGGAGTCGGGAAGTTCGTGGTTCCCTGTGCCTCTGAGGCACTTAAAGCCGTCGATCCCGGCCATTGTCGACACCAGTAGTGATCGTTAATAAATAAAATAATAAATAAATAATATAGGACAATTACACACATCGCTATATAGCCCCAAAGTAAGCGTACTCGTAAGAAGCTTGTGTTATGGGTGCTATGATAACTGATGAATATTTTTATATATACTATACATAAATACTTATAATATATAGATAAACACCCAGACACTGAAAAACATCTCATGCTCATCACACAAAAATTTTTCAGATGTGGGAATCGAGCCCACAGCCTAGGACACAGAAGCAGGGTCACTACCCACTGCGCCACTCAGCCGTGAAATAAATAAAATAAATAAAACATTATCACAATAAACCCGCCAACCCGCATTGTAGAAGCATGGTAGCTCCATATCCCCTCTCCTATGATGAGGGAAGCGTGGCCCGAAGTGGCCTGTAGTGGATCGTTAACAAACTAATAATGACGATGACGACTAAGGTAAAGATAGATAGGTAAGTTTTGAAGGGCATGAAAAACTTTCAGGCAGAGGAGGTCGGTTTAGTTCGTGCAAGACGGATATACCCTGCCAAAAGGCAGAAAACTTTCCTCCTCATCAAAAAAAAAATTGGTTGTCTGTAAAGTCGGTTTACTGACGATAGTTGAACGTGACAAAGTCTTAAGAAAATACTGATGGAATAATTGGTTATTAAAATTTTTAATTTAAGTATATTTTTATAAATATTAATTTAAATTAATAAAATAATTGATTTTGATTTTATAAATTTATATTTTAAATTTATAATAAATATATTAATTTTTAATTTAAAATTAATATATTTAATAATTATATTTAATAGACGGATGTCGAACGCTGCCGGACGCAAAGGCCTCTTTGTCGCTCGTTCCGCGCTCTCGCTTGCACTTCAAGCCTTACATGGAACGCCTCAAAGCGAGGTAACGCCGCATGAGTCATGTTTTTTCGTGCGTGCAGCCGGCTCTATCGAATTATAAGACGTTGTCACGTCAAAAAGGTAGGTTAATAAAGTATTAAAGAACCTACCTGCATCTAAACATCGTGTGCAACAACACTGATCCGGTGCAGAGAGCATGCATAACGTCATCTGTCCGTAGCCATTCGAACGAGTCGCCTCTGCGGCATCTGCATTCTCTAGGATTAATTGAACAGATTTTTATTTACTACAAGCCCTTGACTGCAGTCACACGTATGGCAAGTGATGATGCAGTCTAAGATAGAAGCAAGCTAACTAGTAAGTAGGATGAAATACACATACACCCTTTCGCATTGTACACGAAATTGCTAAATTTTGACGACCTCCGTGGCGCAGTGGTATGCGCGGTGGATTTATAAGACGGAGGTCCTGGGTTCGATTCCCGGCGGGGCAGATTGAGATTTTTCTTAATTTGTCTTGGTCTGGCTGGTGGGAGGCTTTCGCCGTGGCTAGTTACCACCCTACCGACAAAGACGTATCGCCAAGCAATTTAGCGTTCCGGTACGATGTCGTGTAGAAACCGAAAGGGGTGTGGATTTTCGTCCTACTCCTAACAAGTTAACCTGCTTCCATCTTAGACTGCATCATCACTTAACATCAGGTGTGATAGCAGTCAAGGGCCAACTTGTAGTCGATAAAAAAAAAAAATCGCTTGGCGGTTATCTTTGCTGTTTGGGTAGTGACAAGCCACGGCTGAAGCTCCCTGCCTTACCAGCGTACCTAGACTAATTATTAAGAAAATTACCGTCGGCCCAGCTGGCAAACGAATCTATACTAAAGCCAAACTCGATTGAGAATGCTTGTCAACAAACAAATTAAAAATGAAGGTAGAAATCACTAGTCATTTTACCCCTTTTTTTTCAATTAACTAGTTAATAACGAATTCATGACAATAAATTAGATTACTAAGCTTAAAACTAATTAATATATTCAATATCTTTTAAATAAGATTTTTTAAAATAACAGAACATAATTTGAATTTTATTAGGCATAAAATGTGTTGCATTTTCCACCTTCATTTTGAATTTGTTTGTTGACAATCATTCTCAATCGAGTTTGGCTTTAGTATAGGATATCCTATTTATAAATCCACCCCATGTACCTACCGCTACGCCACGGTGGTCATCCAGATGACGGTATTGAAGTAAATAATAATATTATAATATTACCTGCTTTTTGTGACGGTGCTGGAACATTGCAACTCATTTCTGGTACAGTTACGGAAGCTTCTCTCGCTATCAATTGCGTTGTTTCATACAACGCTTTGTAAACTGTAATCAAACATTAGAACAGTACTCGTCAGTTGACCTGTGGTTGACCTATGTGTATTGAGAGAAAGAAAGAAAAAAATATATCTGGCACATATATTCAAAATATAGAAGAGACAAGAAATTAAGTAGAAGAGATCTTAAAGTTGTGTGCTATAATTATATAAAATAGGCCGATAAAATTTATGACGTTGACGATCTAAGTTAGTTTGGTGGTGGCGGGGATGACCAATCGATGGCGATATAAGGCAGCGGTCTGGAGAGACTAGGCTGATTCTCTTCGTGGCGTTCACTGCGACCACATCTCTCAGTCGTAACTCAGATTACACCAGATTTATTAATCATTATTATTGATAGCTCAATTAGTTCATATTTTATTTAATTGGTTGTGTGCTATATGCCTTATTGGTTAGTAACAAACAAACATTAATGTGCCGGCAGGAAAAATAACTTGAACAGAGGAGGTGAGTGTTGACGGCCGTCACTAAGAGATCTCTTTTAAACCTACACCCGTGTCACAAGTCTCGGCCGATAAATATGATGACAGGGATTGACGATCTAAAACGACCTCCTCTGGACTCCATGGTTGGCACGGAAGCTACTGTGTTTATTATAATATACTTATTACTTTACATTATAAATGTACATAGCTATATGTACGCAAGGAGAACGTTGAAATTAGAACTTTCTATTTATACACAGTTTTAGGTCTTTAATTAGTTCTCTCGTCCACGTTCCTTTGCCTATGCCCAACCATTTGTTTTCCCATTCATCTAAGGTTTCCTCCTGCAATGCTATTGGCTTCAACTCTTTGTTTCTGAATAGAAGGGCACGTTCTCTGACCATTTTATCAAGGGGAAATCTGAATTACCCTTCGGCGATCCCAAAACCTCGCCAGCGCCTTTGTACCGATGTAATAGAGTTCAACCATCATCGCACTCTCTGCGCGAGAATATCTGCCGAACCCTTCTTTTACTTGCTCTAGGGCCACCTTTGGTTGGCATTTGCCTATACAGTGCCTCTCCTCTATATGTTTTTGAAGTCGCCAGCCCGACTCCTAGATATTTTATGGACTCTGTTGATATACTTGTGTAGAGACTCTGAAATTATTTACTTATAAATTAAGCCTTATACTGACTATGTTTTTCAGGAGATGTAGTCGCAATTAACCATGGACTCATGGTAGATATAAATATTTCTATAGCAATTATTTTCGGGGCCACCTAAAGATAAGTGAAAACAATCTCCTATAAATAGAACAGCACTTTGTAGAGTATGCGAGGGACATTAGGTACCTACAAAGTGCAATTCTGTGTCCACCAGCTGGAAGCGTAGGTGTTCGCCTTCAACTGCCTGCAATTACAGTAGGAAGCAAGCCATGCAAACTATATATACTTATTATTTTACATTATAAACAGAGCTTTATGCTGCTTGGGTAAGCAAAAAGAATAATAAAGGATGACGAACTTTAGCTTTTCAAATACAAAATTGTTTTTTCGAAATTCGATGGGTTTATATAAATTCGAAATTTATTTGTTACAAGTTGGCTTTGTTTACTAAAATAAGTGAAAACAATCCAAGCACGTTTGAAACGTCAAAGTTTGACTGTAGTGGCCACTGCCTGCAATTCGAGGAAGCAAGCCATGCAAACTACAGAGCTATGCTGCTTGGATGCAAAAAGAATAATAGGTGACGCTTGCTTTTCAAATACAAAAATGTTTTTTGAAACTCAAATTCGAAATTTATTTGTTACAAGTAGGCAAGGTTTTACGTAGAACAAATGATTAGTTACAATAAATTGTGTTTTTCCTTTATTGACTCTTAGTTGAAATCTTTTGTCTGTATATATTACTGTATCGTATATATAATCGTAGCCAAGTGTTTTTCATAAAAAAGAATATCGGTACCTATGTTTGACAGAAACTGTCACAAAAAATATAAATATTGTTTTTCATATAGGTACGTCATCTGAAGATCGTTTCCAGAAATCGAATGGATATATTTATAATAGGCACTTGGGCATGTCACTAAAGTACAATACTGTATGTATTTAGATATTTTATTTTGTATCATAACCTGGTTTCCGGTATTGTAGTTCCGTTTGCACGACAGCATCGGCCAAGAAACTGTGCACGACGCATCTCGGACGATCGTATACAAATACGCAGTCTGTAAGGAATGTGAACAGAATAGTACCTGTATGAGTTTAATTCGAAACTTCCTATTTAAGTAACGTAATGGGTATTATTAGACCTACAAAATTTAACGTCAGTAAAGCGTTAGTTTTACGAGTCAAAAGCTCCACGGTCCAACACGTAAAAGTATGGGTTTGATTTGCTTCTCTTGGATTGTTACGTACGCCTAACACTAAATTGATAACTAAAAAAGCCTTTCACTCAACTGCACTTTCATTCGTGTAAAAGTTAAGAGTACAAGGTTGGAAGTTTTCATTTTAATACAACGGTGTTCTTGAATTACATACATATTTTCAGCTTTAAACGAATTTCTGTTTTCTTTAAAACTTTGTTTGAATATTTACTACAACCTTAAAAGATTAAATTTTATAAGCAAAGAACCCCCTTATTCTAAAGGTTTATTGTTATTTATCGACAATAGTTATCATTTGAACAGCACTTCATAATGCAATAAAATCTAAATAGAATTTGTAAAGTAGCATAAAATATAAAATATAGGATCCTTATTCAGGTTTCAGCTGACTCACTACGATGGATGGCTCATATTTTTACAACTTGAGTAGTTTTCGTGAATAAAATATATCGTAAACTTTGCGAGAACTTTGCAACGATTGAAAAATCTGTAGACAAGAACCAAGATCGATGTGTCTATATGTCATTCCAGACTATGGAAACAGATATTTTTCTTTGAAAATCTATTCAACTTTTTTCTCTTTATAATATATTATGCGTCTGTTTATTGATTAAACAATATTTCAAACGTGCAGACAGCGCCGTAACTAATACTGAACTAAGTAGGTACCTATAATCTTTCAAAATCAAGTTCTACGACAAATAAAGCGAATTCAGCGCTGCTATCCTACAGTATATCTAAACAGGAAGACACTAAAACAGCCTTTGAAAATTAAACGATGTGAGCGCATTTTAATAAACGTTGAGAAGAAATGCACGAGAAAGTTCAAAGGCACTTACAAAATAATTGCTTCGCGCACTTCTATAGAAAAGGTATACGTGAAAAGAACATCTGAAGTTTTTGACACACTTTGAAATAATGACGTGAATAGAAATCTACTCGTAAAGTTGAGCGATAGTTTTGTGGTACTGGTATACATATTTTATTATTATGTTAAAGGCGAGTGCTTGACTAATTCATGCGGGATGATGTAGCCTTTAATAGAACAAGTAGGTTCCACCCATTAGTTCTTTTCAGATCTGTACTTAATAGCGTACAAGGAATGAGGGACAAAAGTTAGTAGGTAAGCGTTGTTGGGGAATAGACTACGATAGCAGTTATGAACCCAGTAGAATTAGTAAATGGTTTTCAATTTAATTACTAAGCAGTTTGTTCTGTTCTGTTGTAGATTAGAATGCAATGCATAATAACTTGATAAACTTTATTCAATACTGAACTAGGTACTGGTTTTTACATGACATTAATCTGTCAAAATCGAGTCTAGCATTTTATTGGCAGGAATTAGAATCTTTTATACCATCTGATCAAAATCTAGCCAACTCTGTCGCAAGTTCTTAAATCTAAGATGAAAATGAAACCAAACCTGCGATTTGTAGAATCCAGAACACATCAAAATGAAGTCAACCTTGCGATTAGCCAGGTCCAGAATTGATATCAAGTTAACTCTGAAATTAACTTACCTACTTGTGAAACATTTCTGTGTTTAGCCTCAAAGGTTGCACTAACTACTGTGGCGTTCTCCTATAAATACTCGACCAAGTTCCTCTAACGTAGGTTGTCGTATTCAGGTAACAAACTAACTCTTAGTTAATTGTAATCAGTGTTAGTCATAATGTGCGAAACCGACGACTTAACAAACTGTCAAAGTATTGAACTATACTAAAGCCAAACTCGATTGAGAATACTTGTCAACAAACAAATATAAATGGTGGTAGAACACATTTTATACCTAATAAATTTAAAATTGTGTTTTGTTATTTTAAAAATCTTATTTAAAATACTTTGAATATATTAATTAGTTTTAAGCTTACTAATCTAATTTAATACCATGAATTCGTCATTAAGTAGTAAATTAAAAAAATAGGTGTGAAATGACTAGTGATTTCTAAATTCATTTTTAATTTGTTTGTTGACAAGCATTCTAAATCGAGTTTGGCTTTAGTATAAGTAAGGTAAGTGAAATGTTTGGATTTCTAAGTTGGTACTTAATATAAGAGCCCAGTATAAAACGACCTTCACCGAGCTGGTTAACGGACGATTAGGATTAAATTAAATATGTCAAGGGTTGCTTAAAAGTTTCAGTTCAGATTCGTTTCCAGTATCACCTGTGCATTTTTTGTTCCCAAGGGACGGGGACATATTCAATATTATAAATATGATAGTTTGCATAAATTGATGGATAGATGGATCCATTAACTAGCTCAAAGAGGGTCCTTTTATACTGGGGTCTTAGACTAAGTTTTAATACATAAGGAAGACGCATGCACAATTTTTAAAAGTTCTAACGATTTCGGATATTGAACAACTGTTATAAATTTCAAATCAGGACATGAAGCAATATTACGTATTATACATTTCAAAACATTACCACTTTAGCGTGCTATGCGATCGCGTATCATGACGTCACAAGTGTCAAAAGACACAAAATGTTTATTTTTCAAATATCAAAACGATACCTTTACAGACATCTTTGAGTGTGTGCAAACATCTAGGCGGACTGGCGAGGATGTGACGGGAGGTTAGAACGCTGGCAGATTGCTGTTTTAACATTTTCTCAACACTGCCTATTCCTGAAAAATTCACAAGTTACCACGAATTATTAGATCCAATAGTAAATTTAATTTCATTAACCTTGTTGGATCAGTCGTATGCGGCTGCGGGTAAAGTCCTGGGTTTGAGTCTTCGGTCGCATTATGTTAACCTATTCTATCTTACTAGAACGCAATTGGGAAATTGGTATGTGACAGACCGGTGCGTGAAAGAGTTGATACGTTAACTGGTCTTGGTTATTAACATTGAAATCAGCTGATAGTCATCGTTACCTAAGAGCCAAATATTATAAAAATAATTGAAAGCTGTTTTGAAATTCAAGAAAGCTATCAAACAAACCAATTACCTGTATCTCGAATGTTTGCAAGCTGTTTCAGTAAAGGTTGTCCCATTATTTGTGCTGTATTCTCATCTGAAATAACGTCAAAAATGTATCAATTGTACCGTGTCATATCTATACCACAAACTACAGCTAAAATGTCTCAAAAAAAATATTACTGTATAAACAAACAAACGTACTTTTGGTAGACTTTCTTTGCCCGTAGTAAAGTATTGTTTGTCCCCGCTTGCACCACCATAAAGTATTTAAAATTTTCTATAGATATAGTGATACTTGTTTTTCTCTTTTCAGTTCATTACTTCTGAGCAGTCGGGGTTTTTGTTTAAATATAAAATTATTCGAAAAAAAAAACATTTTTTTGGCTATTATTCACAAACTATCGTTATAGTAGTGATTTAATATTAAAAATTGGTCGTGGGTTGAGCTATACATATTGAGATAGTTTCTTCCGAGATATTTTTAAGTAGCCTGAAGTTGGGAAGTTGGTGGTGTTGCCTCTGGCTCGGAGAGCATAAGCCGTGGATCCCAATCTCAATCATTAAAATCTGATAGAGATTGTGACCGATTTAAATATTATCACCCTAAGTCCGCCAACGTTCATTCAAGCAGCGTGGTGGGTGCAAGCTCCATATCCTTCTACAAGGAGTGAGGCTTAACTACGTGTTTAGTTCTCTTACCAGATGACATATTGTTGACAATCACAACCACATTCTCATTTGGGTTATCGCTAGGTTCTTTTGGTATAGACTTTTTCTTCTTTAGTGGAGGCAGTTTACATACAAATGACGAACTTGGACGGTAACCTGTTCCAGTTACTGAAAATATTGAAATAGGTTCCACTTTATTACGACTTCCGATAAGTCCGCAACGGCAATCATGGCATATATCTATCTTTTAAGGATAGCTTAATTTACCCTTTCTGTCTTAATAAAAGTGGTCGTGTTCATTTTTTTATTGAGTAGAAGTTGGCCCTTGACTGCTATCACACTTGATATTAAATGATGATGCAAGTGATGAGATTTAAGGAGTAGGATGCAATCCACACCCCTTTCGGTTTCTACACGACATCGTATCGAAACGCTAAAACGCTTGGCAGAACGTTTCGGTCGGTAGGTTGGTAACTAGTCACTGCGAAAGCATCCCACCAGCCAGACCAAGACAAATTAAGAAAATCTCAATTTGCCCCGCCGGGAATCGAACCCAGGACTTTCGTCTTATAAATCCACCGCACATACCACTACGCTACTGAGTCGTTTCCTTTTGATTTTATTGGAATTTCTATTTTCTATTCCTCGCGTAGGCGAAGTCGCGGGCAACAGTTAATTAAAAGTGTTCTAAAAATATTTCCTACCGCAACTAACGGCAGGCTCGTGATTTATAAGAACTTTTGACAGCTTTTTCATTTCGATAACACTGTGACCGTCTTTCGACCCCGCGATGACCAACGAAGCGCGGTCCAGTGACTCGCTCACCATCGTTTCACCGATGCTGATTATTGATTGGATGTCTGAAAAATATCTAAAAGTTGACTATCGAACAGATAATTACGATCATTGACAGAAACTTAATCAAATTGTCAAGGGGAGTTTAGCCACGTTTCCTGTACAGAAATATAATAGTAAACTCACAAGGTTGTTTTTTTTTTATCGACTACAAGTTGGCCCTTGACTGCTATCACACCAGATGTTAAGTGATGATGCAATCTAAGATGAAAGCAGGCTAACTTGTTAGGAGTAGGATGAAATCCGAACCCCTATCGGTTTCTACACGACATCGTACCGGAACGCTATATCGCTTGGCGGTACGTCTTTGTTGGTAGGGTGGTAACTAGCCACGGCGAAAGTCTCCCACCAGCCAGACCAAGGCAAATTAAGAAAAATCTCAATCTGCCCCACCGGAAATCGAACCCAGGACCTCCGTCTTATAAATCCACCGCGCATACCACTGCGCCACGGAGATCGTCAAAAGTTGTTACATATTATAAAGTAACGGATACCCCAATAGAGGCACTCCATCATACCAAATACCCCCTTTTCTCCTTCAACCTAAAGCGTATGTGTAAAACCTCATGGAACCGGCTATCATGCTCCTTCACACCAGGACCCAGCAATGCTGAATGGTGGCAGATATATGCGGCATGGTGGTACAACGTACCCAGACGAGCTCTCTCTTAACTACTACTAAAAACTTGTAGCTGATTTTCTTAGTATCATTCTCTAAAAGAATACATTTTCCTCTTATTTTACCTTTGGCAGAATTTTCAATACATCCTTCCAACCATTTAGTTGCATTCAAATTGCTTGAGATAACAGAATTGGATTCAGTGTTAGAATCCCGCTGTTCGGATGGGTCCTTTTCAGCAGTAAGTACCAGAAACGGGTTCAAAGCACCAGATTTGCCTTTGAAAAAATATTAGACATATACGTTAATAATAGACTTAAGAGATAGGGGTACCCGCTTTGATTCCTGAGCAGTAATGTAGAGCTTAGAATGATTAAGTATAACGTAGACGCGTTAATACGTCAGTGCAGTTGTTGTTCAGAGGTATGTTTCACTAATTAGACGTACGCGTCTTTTCAGAGCTACGCGTCAATATTACACAACTCTAAGTGAACTTACTCAGAGCTAAGTATCCCTATTGCAGTGCAACGCATCACAAATTGAGGTATACTTCCTTAATTGAGAGCTACGCGTTCTTAATTCAGAGCTAAGTGTCCTTAATAGAGCTACAATTCACTAATTTAGAGATTTCGTTGATCATTCATTTATTATTAATCGATGTACGCTTCTGAACATAGACCTTGGACTTCCAAACACCACGGTGATCGTGTCAAGCGCCCTAAAATCCGATCGATGTGGTCAGTCCACAGTGTGCCGGTGTGAGGTGGCTCCTCTAGCAGGTTGGATCGCAACGGCCATTGGCTCTTCGCACTATGTCAACGTGCAATGTATCAGAAAAACAATTAATACGCGTTAATATGCCCACAGGGATAAGATCTACTCTCTCGGTTTACAGTTTTACCGCGGAGCACAGTTTTACATATATAAAAGAAAATCAGAAAATAAAATATTACATGCAGCATCGTCGTGAGCAGCTGCCAGCGATTGGGACCTCGTTTCGTCGGCGTCGATCGTTTTACTGTCCACGTGCGACTTGGAAGTCGAAATATTTCCTATAAAAAATATTGATGTATACGATACGTTTTTTATGATGCTAAAGTTTTTATTAAGATATATTTTTTAATTATAATTTATTTAATATTCAAGTTAAAAAACATGGCTTACATTCTTAAAAAAATATGTGGACAGGTGACATTACCTTGTATCGGTTACTCTCATGTTCCTATTGTTCAGCACACCAAAACGACCGTAGATAATGCTTACTGTATGATATTCGTAATCAAAAATGTACTAGATAGATAAAAAGATTTCAGATCAATTAGATAAATAAAAAGATTTTGTTAGATACCTGTGTATGTCGGGTGTAATTTTAATTTTGACAGCAGTGGCTCTCCAAACGCAAAGCGAGAAGTTAATGCCGAGGTTGAGGTTTTCTGTTTAGACGCCGTATTTGTTTCTGGTAAAAAGATGTATGTATAGAAGAAAGAACTCGAGAAAAAACTGAGCCTACTTATTCGTTTGTAACTAAAAATATTAAAAAATCTTCTCTTGGGCTCCTCTATTACTAAGCGGAGGTGTTCACATACAGGATATCACGACTGTCTGTCTGTTTTTCTGCCACAATGGAAACGCCTAGCACGACAGTTGTTCAACGATAAAAATTCCAACGGAAACAGACGACTGTCGTCCAACGGTAAATTTTTCACCACAACATAGTAGGAACGTGCCCTAACTTACACACCTACCTACCTATATCGTCATGTTATTTTCTTATTTCCTGTATCATTAAGCAGTTCGTCGATTGACTCGAAAAGAAAAATTGGAAAAACGTCAAATACTATACAAAATACCCGGAAAATGTGCGGAAACCCAGTGAAAAATAAAGTTGAGCTACCTGTTGTGTAATCTTCATTTCCAAGACATTACGCAATTGTCTAGTAGAGATTTGGGAAATTTATTATTTTACTGACTTAAATAAAAATGGTTTAAATTTCAGCACCTAAAAATGTTGTGATATTAATTAACTTGTTTTAATTTTGGCATTATTTACTGAGTTTGTTTCGCGACTTAAAACCTGAGTAACATCATTTCACCTCACCCTCATATCTCGAACATGTAATAAGCCAATTCTTCTTTTAAAATTTTAGTTATTTTGAACAATAATTTTTAAGGGACAACAAATTCAAGAGTTTTCTAACATAAGAATTTAAACTCTACAACTTTTATACGTAACTTTTTACCGATCAACTTTTCAGATAATTGCAAGAAAACAATTTATTAATTTTTTTACCCTAACTTCGTTTGACATATAAAGAGGATATTGAAATCTTTTAAATGTTGTTTTAGTTTCTTTAAAACTAATATTTGAAAAATTTTTGTTTTTGCTTTTGATTTCTGACTCCAATTTACTGGACTACAACTACGTATACCTGCACAAAGAAATTCCGGCTGCGCTTGCGTCGCCGTATCGGTGACAGAGCCGCTGAGCATGCGCACCGACAGCAGGCGACTATGACCAATGTTGGCCAGGTACTTGGAGTTACTGTTCCGGGAATTGACTGTAGATGTTGTAGATGAGCCTGGAAATTATAATTATATACTAGCCTTAAAGGGTCCTGTTTTTGATTCGTTGATCGGGTCGGAATAATTAAACAATCAGAAAAAAATACTGACCGTTACTACTCTCTTTGAAATGTTCGCTATATTGGACCTGACAGTTACGAGTATTAACACGTTTTATCTTCTTAGACGTTTTACCCAATGAGTGGCTAGCACTCGTTGGATCACTTTTCATTTCTACAGCAGTATTAACACAGGCAGACGAACATTCTGGATTAATAGCTGTAACGAAAAAACGTTTTCTTTTCATTATCGTCTTTATTAGCATATTAAGAGTTATTATTAAGAGCTGATATCAACTGCCGAACATAGGCCTCTTGTAAGGATCCGCCTGCATCCTGCGTCTCCCTGCAACCCGCTTGATGTCGTCGCTCTACCTATTGGGGCGCAACATTGCGCTTTCCGGTGCGGTGTCACCTTTTCTATTTAGAGTATGAGAATATATTCATACTGTGTTGTCTGAATAAAAACTAAGTTAGTCAACTAATTGGGAATTTTTAAAAATAAATGATAAAATAGTTTTTAAAAATGTGACGTTTGTTTTTTTGTTTGAACTCTGAGTTCAAACAAAAAAACTCAAGTACGTTGAAGTTATCCCGGCCTCTTTCTTTTATGTCAGAGTTGACCTCTGTGTTTAAAATTAAAACGTTTAATTAGCATGATCGATTAATTTGCACGGTCGCAAGTGAGAATATTGTTTACCTGTTGAAAAACTCTTCATCGTCTGATGAGATCCTCCACAATAAGATGCACGATTGACTAAATTACTAGCTGATATTTCTGAAAAATATAATGTTTTTAATATTATTTACAATTTTAAGAAATGCAAAAGTAAGTCTGTACGTCTGTTACGTTTTCATGGCTAAAACACTGACACATTTTTGATATCTATAGACAGAAGTATGACCTCAGGTAGAGGTTATTTATTGTCGAGATAATTTCAGTTTAGGGAGTGAAAAATCCAAAAAAGTTTTAATTTTTTCCCTTCCCGTGTAGGAAAAAGTAATAAAATAATACTTATTACCAGCGTCAGTAACACTCTTCACCGGGGCGCATGACGTTGACTTTTCGCTTCTAACCGATTGAAATCCATATTCACCTGTTTATGGAAGTAACATTGAAACATTTTATATTTATTATAATATAAAATACGATAGTGTTCCGTTGTTTTTTGAAGGTTTTAGTAAAATTTAAAAATTCTGATATGTGTGCTGTTTTATTAAACTGGAGATATGATTGTTTTCACCTCAATTTATAGTGTAATAAAAATTTTTAACAAAAAATAGAACCGACTCCAAACGCACTAAAAAGTAAAAAATAACTGTGTAATTTAGTGGCTTTAATTTACTGAAGCATATCTATGAATTCGGTGCCAGCCAAGTTTAAGGAACATTTATTTTACGTAGTAAAGCAGTTTGTGGGTTCTAGGTAACGTCCTTGAAAGTAGAAACCTTAGCTGGCACCGACTCCTAGATATGCTTAAGTAAATTAAAGCAACTAAATTACACAGTTATTTTTTACTTTTTAGTGCGTTTGGAGTCGGTTCTATTTTTTGTTAAAAAATTTTATTTCTTACTTTTTAGTGATTTATCGCCACGTAGCGTACTCGTACTATACTGTCATAGTATATTATATAGCACTAGTAGCCAAAAAGCTACCGATACCGAGTCAAAAACCGAAAGAGCCTCCAAAATTTGTAGAGTTCCTTCAATTTCCCCAGGATATCATCAGCAGATCCTAACAAGCGGACAATGGGACCACCTTGGATGTATGCCCTTTCTAATAAAAAAAGAATTATCAAAATCGGACAACACTGTAAAAAGTTATGCGTGGTCATACATAAAAAAAAAAAAAAATATACGTGTCGAATTGAGAACCTCCTCCGTTTTTTTTCGTCGGTTAAAAACTTGATCGTATCTACGGGCGGTTCCAACTCTCGTCACTCGGCAGCTTTAATTCATAATGCATAATAATGCACAGTCATAATAATCATTGACATGATTATTATGACTGCATAAAGTAATATTATATTGAACATGTCTTAGTATAAAGAAATTACATACCTAATGAGACATCTTGAAGATGGCTGCGTTGAAGCGATGGCGATGTTACACAGTCCTGACATTTGAGGGTCACGGCATCTGATAATGTTGCTTACACAAACAGAAAATAAAATTATTAATTCAGGTATATTATTCAGGTTTATTACCCACCGGATCAAAAGTAGGCTAAAAACTGAGTGGTCCCAGATTCTTAATAACTTCCTGTTTTGTTAAAAAAAAATGTCATAATCATAGCATACTTTTAATAAAAACCGCCTTAATTAGATGAAATTGAATTTTCAACAATTATTATCGAACCCATCATCATAATCATCATTATCTGCCGATTGACTTCCTCAGCTAGACCAACTAGATAAAACAAGCACCACGTTCTTGAGTCGCTTTGAGTTGTCAGTCCGCTTGACAGAGGGTCGATGAATACAGCGATTTCTATATCACAAGCTTTTATATTTTACCTAAAGAAAACTTTTAGTTCACTGTAAAAAATCAAAAGTAGCAAGTATCCCAAACTAGAACTCATTTTCTGTAATAACATACGTTGCATTTTAACAAATGTGTACCCATCCAGGCGAAGCGCAAAAAGAAAAATGCAAATTTTAATTTTTTGTTCTACGGTTTTATGTTAATTTTTAAAACGAAAATTAAAAAAGAGGTTTCGAAGAGAGGAATAATGAGAGAAAATTTAAGTATTTAGGTAGGTTTTACAGTATATACTTATTACACATCTATGGAAAGCATGCCTTTCCCGGTAATTGATATCTAATAGTGAGTTAAACATTTTTGCCCTCAGGCACCAGAGGTCTATAGTGATCTCTACCCTACAGTTAAGCCATTTAAAGACCGACGACGATAATGACTATTATTTGTTAAAAACAGCACTTTTTCGACAATTAGAACTGCAAACTAGCTAATCAACGGGTCAACAAACTATTAAATTTAGAAGGTTCGTTTCTCCTGAAAAACAACCAATGCATTTAAACTTGCACCTATTCGAGTGGAAAATAGAAAAAATAATATGTGGATCCTAAATCTTAGGCGACACAAAGAATATATGAGAGTAACATACGTGGGTAGTTAAGCCAATTTAGATAAGGTCTTACAATAAATCCTTTTCGTATTTTTACTTCTAAGGTTTATTAAGACCTCTTAAGAAATGCTTTTATTAAATTTTATAACGTTCTAGGCATTTATTTTTCCTCTTATCGTAGATAAACATAAATAAGAAGTTCAATTAGAAATAAGTGATTAAATAAATTGGACAGAAAAACTATAAACTTACATTTCAAAACTTAATGAAATTAAATTCTTTAAACTTTTTCTTTTTAATTAGATATCTTTGATAATTTCTTGTGCCGTTTACGATGACTTTATAAAAAATATTGTTACCTGCGCAAAAGCTTTTCAGAGAATGATGTGAACCCCCACTACAAGACACTCGATCCGCTACATTAGACGCAGATACACCTAAAAACAATCATATAATGTTAACTGTATAAAGTACTAGCAACGCCCGCGACTTCGTCCGCGAGAAATTCAATTTTATGAATGACTTCTCAAATGATTTCTCAAGCTGACTATATCTGTACCAAATTTCATTTAAATCGGTTCAGCAGTTTACGTGTGATTGAATAATAAACAGACAGAGTTACTTTCACATTTGTGATATTAGTTTAGAAAACCTATCATAAATTATAGTTCTTAGAGTTCGATATAAATATAGAAGAATTTTAATTTTTTTTTCTTCAATAACTTTATAAGATCGTTTGAGATTATGAAAATATCATCCCGTTACCAAAAATATTAGTAAAAACAAATAATTCTATAAGTACTTGTAAGTATAGAGTACCACAATATTTTAAAGTTAATCTATGAAACTCTTTTTCACTAAAACATTGATTTTAAACATTCAATTCATGTTTTCTTATATTTTGTTAATAAAGAATGTTTACATCCAATATGGCGGTCGTAAGTATTCTTTTGTTCAAATGTTCAAAAGGTATATAGTAAGTAGACGATCATGAAACACTTAATTAAAAGCAAAATAAAGATAAAGTGTAATCAGATATTTTCTTTATTAATTTTACGCATTACCAAAAAATTTAATATAAAATAATTACCCGCATGAACAAAAGTTTTTACTGCACACGAAGTAGATTTTTCATTTTTAACAACTTGCAGCGTATGAGTACCTGATAATAGAAATTATTCAGTAAATATCCTGAGCAAATAAATTAAATATATGAATACGAGTCAACATGCAGAATCATTCCAGTTTAATAATAAGGTGAAACAGTGGACAAAACACAGTGGTCGAAAAAGACGTACCGCCAAGCGATTTAGCGTTGCGGTACGATGTCGTGTAGATACCAAAAGGGGCGTGGATTTCATCTTCCTTCAAACAAGTTAGCCCGCTTCCATCTTAGACTGCATCATTACTTATCAGGTGTGATATCAGTTAAGAGCCAACTTATAGTCGGTAATAAAACAGTTTCTTATAAAAAATAATATGAACAGACATAGCGAAAATATCAAGTACTTTTTTAAAATTTATAAGTATGTTAACATGCATACATACATAAGTTCACAATTCCTTATTACGCAATTAAAAAATAACAAACGGAATAAAGTTTAAAATTTATTGTTATAATATCTAATTTTACTGCAGAAATTATTACTTACTCAACATAACATCCTCAAGATGGTTGCGACAGAGTGATGGTGATGTCAAACATTCTGTATATAAAATATAAATTTTAGTTACAGAACAGTTATTTGAAAAATAATACTAAAAATAATACTCAAGTTGATAAGATGTATAGTAAGTTCAATTCACCAAGGTGCTCCCTACTATTTGTCGTGAGCGGAAACCGAAGGGTGTGGGGAATACGGTTCGAACATCAGTCTGGAGTCGACCACAGCTCGGTGTACACGGCTGTTGTAGGTTGTGTCGCTGCGTGTTATAACCGAACAGAATGATGCTCTACTCAATTTTCATTTTTCTACAAAGGTCACTTGATTGGCTTGTTACCGCCGATAAAGATTTTCTAAATTGGTCCAAATCTGGCTGGTGGGAGGTTTTGGTCATGGCTAGTGACCACCCTACTGACAAAGACGTACCACCAAGCGATTTAGCGTTCCGGTACTGCATCGTATAGAAACTGAAAGGATGTAGCCGATGTTAGCCCGCTTCCATCTTAGTTTGCTTCATCACTTATCATCAAGTCTGATTGTAGTCAAGGGCTAACTTGTAATGAATAAAAATAATAATAGTGATACCTATTATTATTTGGGTTCACGCTTTACAAAAACACTAGGGTTATGGTAGACAAGAAAACGTGGAGTCGAGCTCAAATATTAACGTGTTTAAATAAAGATAAGTAGTTATAATTATATATGTACTAGGTACCTATCTGTGATCATTGTGTGTGTGTGTGTGTTTTTAAGATATTGTTATATTGGTTAACATATATACTAACCTATATCACAATATATTTTTTCTGTGCCAGACCAACACGACATATTTATTTAAAAACAATAGGTTAAAATGAAGTAGAGCATACTGCAAGTTAAACATGATAATCTTCTTAACTTAACTAACTTTACACTATGTGTGAGTGTGCACACATTGCTACTCGTCGCGTAGTAATAGAACTCACATTCTTACAGATTTTATTGCACATTTTACAAGTTTGAAAAACAATAGGACGCGCCTTAGTGGGTTGATCGATCTATAAGTTGATAAGTTATTTAGTTCTATAAAACAATTTCTTACCTCAAAATGTTATATAATAATTTATTTATTATAGGTTACGTGTATGGTACATTATTTTACTTACAGCACCATTTCAGTTACATCAAATAAGCCGCAGTTGGCCACTAAAATGGGATCCAATAAAAATCATGAAAATGAACAAATAACAATACCTGCAGTAACGACATTAACACTAGATGTTGGGATGTGTTCAGATGACATCGAAGTCACTTTAGTGCCTGAGGAATTGGAAAAGTTCGGTATGTCATCAATATATTTAAATAAAAAAATATACTTTTTTTAAACGCAAGCTTATACAAATATCTCATTATAATGTAAGATTATACTAACGATGAAAAAGCTTGGGAATCCACTGCTCTATATGATTAGATACATTTAGCTCTATAAACAATATTGTAAAATGGACTTTGGCAATTGTAACAAAGTAGCAGTATGTATTAAAAATTTAGACATACGTCTCAAACTTGTAAATATTTTTAAAGATATAATTTCAAACAGATCTATTTTACCTGTGCAGGTTAGAATTGTCCCTTTAGGAGTTATCAGCATGTTCTCAATCCTTCTACACGGAACGGTAGTATCTGCAAAACAGTATAATTCAAATTAGTTAGAGAGCTCTTACTACGCTTTAACACCACAAACTAACAAAATATTATTAATCAAAAATCCCTTATTTTAAAAAATCGAAAATGTATACATGACACAGAATATGACTATTTTACCAGTAACTACGCTTGCATTTGAGTCCATATGATGTTTTTCCGGTGATGCTGTAGAATTTTTTCTTTTACTTTGATATAGATCTGGAGGTATTTGAGTTTCTGCAAACAAGAAAAATATTAAAGTAAACTTTTTTCTTTTTATAAAATTATTTGCCATATTTCTGAAATATTACCAATATTCCCCTTCCTATACTATTAATCATATAGGCGGTTATGAGTGTCATGAATAACTATATATTTATAACTTTAACGTTTAACGCACGTTAAGCCGTCGGTCCCGGTCAGGTCACTATCATCAACATCTGATAGTGATCGTTAATAAATGAAACATTATCACTTTAAAGCCGGGCGCCCATTGTGATTTTTTGTCACGGTAACATTTTGTTGCCGTCACCCTCTGTCACCATCAAGGCGCCCACTGTAGGTAACTGTCACCGGTGACAAAGTGACCTTATTTGAGTTCTAGATCGATTTCAATTAGGTTACTGTAATATGTTCTCTCAGAATACACGAAAATAAATTAAACAAAAAAGACGCTTAAGGGTGCATTCTATATGTACACTGAAAGATTACTAAAATATATTTTTTTATTCTGAATTAAACTGAACACTTTAAAATTATGCATACATTTTTTTAATTATACATAGTTTATTGTAAGCAAGGGATTACATAATTAAATAAATGGCGAAAAGTCGCCCAGTGAGCGCACTCGCATAGCGATGCATAGGTCGAGTGACAGTCACGTCGCCAGCAGACGAAACTATTTGTCACCGTATTGTCACGTCACCTTAGTGAGCGCACTCTCTAATATCTTCATTGCACTCGATTAGGTGACTTAAAGTCACGGCGACAAAAAGTCACAGTGGGCGCCCTGCCTTAGTCCGCCAAACCGCAGTGGAGCAGCGTGGTCTGCGCTCGATATCCCCTCTCTTATAAGTAGGGAGGACTGGCCATGTACTTGGCCGTTAGAAGACTGAATGGTTATGTAATTATAACAATAAAAAAGTGATTATATCAAAAGTAGGTCATGAATGGTGAAACTAATTACATAAGAAATTCCAAAGAGAATATTACAGTAGAACATTACATTAAATCGTTAAACTATCAAAGTAGGGTCCTTTGGGCACTTCCGACCCTGTTTTATTTATTGGAAATAGCCCTTTTGGGATTACCTTCAGAACTATAACACATAGTAATTATAAAGCCATAAGGTCGTGTATGGGTTTTCACAATTATAAGTTTGAATCGAATTTCGAAAGTGACGCTTCAATAGCTATACAGTAAAAGCGGTGGACTCAACATCGATAAGTCACCGGTTCAAACTTGACCTGCTGGGCTATAGTTGTTGTCATTATTTCTTCGACTTACAATTTATTATCCGATATAAGCAATATTAATATAAAACAATATTTATCATGCCACGTAGGTCCCTTAATAACGAAACGGATAAGCCATATGTTTTGACTGAGGATTCACGTAACAATATATGCATACATAATGTAAACATAGGGGGGATATATCATAAGAAGCTATCACTTCAAAATTAACCAAATATTACTTTACTAATATAGTCAAAAGTTGTACATACTAACCGTTATCAATCACGTCTTGTATATTTCCTTGAGACGTCATGATGGACAGTGAACGTTGTGATTTGTTGAAGGGTGGAATTGGCTCCGTACCTGACCATTTAATATTTATAATAAGTAAAACAAAACTGTCTCTGCAAACTGTCTATTTACGGACGATAATTTTACATGATAACGTCATATGAAAAACTTTTAAGGTCACAAGCCGAACGCTTAGGTCGATCGTACCACTGTATCACTTGTTCTGCACTCTCATTTGCATGGTGGAACATGACAATGAGTCAAGCTTTGTCGTACGTGTTCATAGAATTATATGATGTTATCAGGACAATAAAAAATAGTGAATAGAAATATTTTGCGCAAGCGCTTTTTATCTTAGGTCACATCTACACTTACACGTGCACCTTAGAATATGGTCAAGCGCAAGCTTAAAAAAATAATAAACCGATGAAACAAAAG
Source organism: Mycalesis mineus (assembly GCA_034621355.1). Taxonomy (NCBI): domain Eukaryota; kingdom Metazoa; phylum Arthropoda; class Insecta; order Lepidoptera; family Nymphalidae; genus Mycalesis; species Mycalesis mineus. The sequence goes on along the minus strand of CM067887.1, from coordinate 15,618,674 downwards.
TTTTCCTTTTTCGATCAGATGTGAGACAGGTAATATTTTTCTGAAACATTGTTTGTCTGAAACATTCTCATTGGTGATACACATTACAAACTTTACCTTTATCAACTCCATTATAAAATGCTTCGTCAATAGACTTCGTGGAGACATTAGAGTTTGAATTAATGTTGGGTGTATTTTTGACATCGGTTGCTGTAAAAAGCGTAAAGCAAAATCTTAACAATAGTTAACCAACGCCTACGTAAGACAGTTCTGCTCGTTTTATTTTTGGAGTATGTCACCTCTAAAGTCTAAAGAAACACCTCAAAAGTAGGTATGCTAAGAACATAATTCGACAATGTGCTGTTCTCAGGCAAAATATACTAACTATGGGTCGTGTGTATACAAAGCGTATAGGTTTCATACATTTAGGTAGTATGGGTTTAAAAACTGTAACGTGCTGGGATTCGGTGATTTGGAACAAGAACACCTGATGACCCTGATGAGACTATTCAGTTCTTCAGCACCAAGATCCAAGTACATTTCCAACTGTAGTCAATCGTAGTTCCAAATGATAGACGAGGTCATTGGTACATGACTTGTATCACTCCGATGTCTTTACTCGTTTCCCAAGTATAACTGACCTCAGCCGCCAGAAGTTGACTAATAAGACTGTTACGGATGACCCCTCGGACGAATTACGAAGTAAAAGAGTTTATAGTTGGAAACCTCATTTGGATTAAAAGTAAATACAAATTAAAAAGGAATAAGTTAAAAGAATGGAACAATTCAAATCTACATTCAGAGAGTTCAAAGCGAGTTGTCGTTGAGTCAAGACGTTTGAAGGAATGTAGGGAGATGTTCCCTGAGAGTGCGTGTGTAAGGACGATGGATCTGTAGTGGTCCCCCAGTGTAGTTGGGGTGTGTGGCCGTGAGGTGCCGAGGGAGATCATCGTCGTCGCCGTGATGGGTTCCTTCAGGCTTAGAAGCGTGAAACGACGTCGTCGCAGCGTGCTGCATCGAATCTTGTATACCTATCTATTTATTGGTTAATAAACGTCTAGTTCTCCCAGTTGTGTGGTTGTTCTCCCTATCCCCCTATACCCCTTGTCCCCCACCAGAACCTTACTTAAATCGAAAGGTGAAAATTTCCAGATTTTTTGGGATTTCCAAGTACTTGAAACAACAAGTTACTAGATTTAAATAATATGTAAAATAAGGGCCGATTGCGTCACAAGCTATTGTGAACCTTATGCATTAAGGCTATAGATTACCTAACGTTAGATTATATGCGTGATAATTATATGCGAGTAAAATCGCGGGGCATAGCTAATTCACGAATGAAGTAAGTCTTACCTGCGTTATTACAATTGACAAATATCTGGGTATACGCATCCTGGGAGTCGGTATTCACCAATTTGATGTGACTGAATTTAATCGTAGTGCTTGTAATTTTATTTTCCATGGGTGTCGTAGCATTTTCTGTAACTGAAAATAATCATTAAACTATTTAATCAGCCCGTGTATAAGAGACAGACGTTTTAATTTAACTGTTGCAACAAATGCAAAAGCGATCCAAAATCTAAGATTTTTTTCTATGTTGGTGTAACTGTCGTTACATTCCATTAATATCATAAAACACGCTATCGTTACTATTTTTTTATCGACTACAAGTTGGCCCCTGACTGCTCACAACACAATTCACTGCTGCTGACAATTCACACCTGATGTTAAGTGATGATGCAATCTAAGATGGAAGCGGGCTAACTTGTTAGGAGCAGGATTAAATCCACACTCTTATCGGTTTCTACACGACATCGTACCAGAATACTTAATCGCTTGGTTTTACGTCTTTGTTGGTAGGATGGTAACTAGCCACGGCGAAAGCCCACCAGCCAGACCAAGAAAAATTAAGAAAAATCTCAATCTGCCCCACCGGGAATCGAACCCAGGACCTCCGTCTTATAAATCTACCGCGCATACCACTCGATAAAAAAAAAGATGTTATACATTCACCCTGTAAAATAATATGTTATTTAGAAATACCAATCCTTAATAATATTGTGCATTCAAAGTTTGTAGGTTTTATATTTGTTACTCTTTCACGCTAAAACCACTGAATGGATTTTGATAAAATTTCACAATAATATAGCTTACATATCAGAATAACAAAGGCCACATTTTATACCAAAATTCAGAGAACAGCGTAAAACCGCAGACGTCCTCTACTTAAATATAGTTACGAAAACATTTTAAGGGGTTAAAATACCCGTTCCATTTTCCAAAACGTAATGAGGTAAGCTTGTTGTCTTGGTGTTGCTGCTGGGAATTTCTGAAAATCATAAAAAAATTATTAATAATGATGATGATGATAAAAAATTCGTGAACTAAATTTTAATTAAAATTGGAAATAAGGGAATGCAAAGGAATGTTATCTACATTTAAATTGGAGTAGGTTTTTGTTTTGATGTAATTTTGATAAATTCTGCTTTGGAGGAGTCCTTCACCCTCAACTAGAGAGGTTCTTGTAAAAAATAAATTATTTGTAAAACAAGAAGTAAAAGGCTTTTTATTTTTATTTTTTTATGATAGTAAAATAAAACTACAATCAGAACATGACCTATCTATCCATATGCACTAGTTTTCAAATCAATTCAAAAGCTCAATAGTTGTACTTAAATTCAGAAGGTTTTAGGTTCGATCTTAAAAAGTTAAAGAAATTAACCTCCAGTTGATTCGTTTCCTAATCTTGAATTAATTGAGCTTTTCAACTTTACGGCATCTTTTATTTTGAAGCTACTGAAATTACGCTGACTGCGAATGCTGTCCTGAGATTGAAGATGCGATGCTGTAGGAGACTTCGCGACTAACAATGTAGCTGAAAATAAATATTAAGGCAAATTATTATGGGGTCTTTTGAGGATAAGTGATTTTCAATTTTCGTTGACTGCCTCTAGTTCTAGTTGGCCTATGTGGCTTTACGAGGTCCTGAACTCGACTCCTGGTTCAGGTAATGGCTGTATTGAGTATTTCTTTCTTCTTAGAATTCTTTAGTAATTTCTAAGCCCGGAGTTGGGAAGTTAGTGTTTGAACATCTCTCTGCCTCAGAAAGTTAAAGTTACACCATCGGTCACGGTCACTATTATAAACAACTTATAGTAAACTTCCTCAAACTCAAATTCAAATTAATTTTCTTAAACAGTGTTTCTAGTGTTTTTGACGACCTCCGTGGCGCAGTGGTATGGTATGGTATGCGCGATGGATTTATAAGACGGAGGTCCTGGGTTCGATTCCCGGCGGGGCAGATTGAGATTTTTCTTAATTTGTCTTGGTCTGGCTGGTGGGAGGCTTTCGCCGTGGCTAGTTACCACCCTACCGACAAAGACGTACCGTCAAGCGATATAGTGTTCCGGTACGATGTCGTGTAGAAACCGATAGGAGTGTGGATTTAATCCTGCTCCTAACAAGTTAGCCCGCTTCCACCTTAGATTGCATCATCACTTAACATCAGGTGTGAATTGATAGCAGTCAGGGCCCAACCTGAAGTCGATAAAAAAAATAGTAACGATAGTGAATTTTAACATCTTCATGAAATGTAACGACAGTTACACAAACATAGAAAAAAAATCTTAGATTTCATCCTACTTCTAACAAATTAGCCCGCTTCCATCTCAGACTGCATCATCACTTAACATCAGATGTGATAGCAGTCAAGGGCTAACTTGTAGTTGATAAAAAAAACAAGTTGTGTTTTTACAACCTGAAGAAGTGGTAGAGTCAAGAAAGCAAATTTTGCTGAAAAACAACCGATAAAAAACCAAGATATTATTCAGTCTTATGGGCAAAAGTCGAAGCCAATGAATTTACTTGATCTTTGTTTAATAATCAAACATTATTCTAAGCCTGCAAACTCCATTAGAGCAAAATGATGGTGATGTTTAAAATTACATATCAGGACTTACACGGGTAATAGAGAAAAGGGAACATGGACGGGCCGATGTTCACATGTTTTATTTGCGAACTCTTGTATTTTGCAGACGACGACGAATCTAAGAAATAATGTAATTACTAAATGAGTCTATTAAATACCATGTGTTAGATAAATGGTACAACATCCCGAAACATTTCGATCTTGTTAACACAATTCTGTGTATAAAATAATTAAATAAAACAAACAAAAAGGGTTGACAGCTTGAAGATTTAGGCAAACTCATGGTGACAAGTTCATCAGGATTCTGCCTAGAAAGTTCATTTTTTTCTAGGCATATATTTTCTCTACCTATCTCCTGGTTAAAGCTTGATACGGTATTTACCAAACACCTTGTATATTTTTATGCACGACTAAAGTCAGTCTGCGAATCGACAGCACTGGGCTACACAATGTTCTGTATTTTATCCTACTCCCAAGAAGTTAGCCCGCTTCCATCTTAGATGTCTGTGTCACATGTCAAGTGTGACTGCAATCAAGGGCTGACATTTAGTAAAAGAAAAGATATTCAAAGTAAATTGTATACCATTAGTACAAAACGCCGCCCACGGCTTCTGCTTCTGCGACGCGGCAATTTCGGCGGATTTTTGTACATTCGCGACAGTATCCGTTCCTGTAAAAAGGGTTGAATGTAAATTCTGCGCAAGGCAAAATTGCACCAAAATTGCGCCGAAGTGCTCCTTTTAACGAAAATATGAGATATTGAATCTCATATTTTCGTTAAAAGAAGCACTTTGAAGCACTTTTGATTTTATGGAAAAAATTATTGAGCAATTTTCCACGCTAACATGAAAACTTTGAGAGCACTAAGCTGCTTTCGATGTCGAGGATGCTTAGGAGGAATAAAATAATAACCAAGCACTTATTTTATCTTATTCCAGCCGAGTCGAACCAAACCATTTAAACCTCGTATCAATCATCAAAATAACTCTGAACACAAGGCTATTCCAGGCCCTATAAAAATTTATTTTGTAGTAGAAAATAGTAACCAGCACCGCCATGATAGCTGCGCAATTCGGCGTGTTACAGATACAAAAGAGACTCGATAATTAGTACGAGGTATAGCTATCCGAACCACTACGCATACACTCGTAGCAAGCGGTCAAACTGACCTTCTATCTACGCGGTGCTACGCAGTTAAAAGGCGAAGGATGATCGTAGAATGCGGAACGCAGAACTTAAAAAGTGAAACGAACGCGGGCTCCTCATTCATTCATTGCTAATCTTCTTGATTTGAGGGTCAACGTCCTCAGCATATCCAATTATTTATTCGCAAGTATGTTAAACGAGTAAATAATTTTATCCTTTCTGCGTTTATTATTTTGTACAATCTAAAATATTACGTTGTAAGAATTTTGAAACTCTTCCTCACGTTTGATTGATATCTGTTTTAGGGCGGGGAGAAACGGAACGAATATTCGGCGCGCGGACAAACGCGAGTGGAATTCCGCTTCAGCTACGATAAATCTGAGCGGAATTTCCGCTTTAACCTCGGCCATATACTGGGAAATTTGTGGTGTCACACCCCCGTGCCTCGGAGAGCACGTTAAGCCGTCCATCCCAGTCACGATTATCACCGTCTGATTGAGGTTGTTAATAAATTAAGCATTATCACCTTAAGCCTGCCAACCTGCATTGGTGCAGTGTGGTCGGTTAGAAAAAAAATTTATGGCTCTTTTGCCCCAAACGTCTTTAGATACCCACGCCTTTGTATAGTAGGACCAACAAATATTTGTGCCATTACACATTTAGTTCATAATCCCTAAAAGCTAACTCAATTAAAACATACCCACGGAATTTGGCTTTAATCGTACACTATGGTGCATGAAGTAATATAGAAACAATTCTAGCTTGCAAATATTACAACGAATCTCTTGGCTAATCAAACGCATGACCTTATTACAAAATACGTATAAATGATTTTCATTACGTAATTGTAACTAAGATGCTTTTAAATATATGCTACAAAAGAAGCTTTGTATGATTTGTGATTCGAAACTATCTTGGCAACTATATACTTCCTATAACGATGTCAACTTGGCAAAGCTCACGAATTCCGCATTGTCATTTTTCTTAGTTACAGTATTCGATGATGTCAAGTTATGGGGTTACAGATTGGGATTATCCTATTATCTATCGTATTGAAGACAGTAAGCTTGTCAACTACTTAACAGATCCTGTGATTTGGTTTCAGAGAGTAAGAGGCTCAAATGGAAACTCCAACGACCACTAGTCTAAATAACTAGTTTTATGCCTGTCTGCGCTATATATTTACTTTAGGAAGACGGTTGGATTGTATTGGTCGGCAAGAATTTTTAGACAAGTGTTAGATAGGTGCTTTTTTGTAATATTGAAGGAGCGGAGGAAAGCAAAAACATATTTATAAATTTGTACCTATTTATTTTCAGCTGTTTCCGGGTTACAAATGAACGATTTCGATATCACCACCACCTCCTGTATGACTCTAAATAAAATTATTAATTTGTTTGCAGTTACACACACATGCGCAGGATTGTTAGCACAGCAGATAAGTATGCTTTGTGGTAAGTTCATGAGAGATATCATACACCATCTCCTGAATTCTTCTTCATAATAAAATTAATTAACTGTAAATATTTTTTTTAGAGTTTTGTTTGCTTGCGCATTTGTGTGAGTACACTAACAAACACAAACGCGTTTGAGCCGTCACTTCAACATCCAAAGAAAAATAGTCTAAATAAGTAGATATATACACAAAACACGCTATACGCACCGTTTCCTCATACAATTTGTTCTTCGCCTTACAGAATCTAAATGGAAACTGCAAAGTTAGTAACTAAGACAGATACTTCAAGTTTGTATTCAATTACTTAGGAAAGCTAACGCCTAAAGAGGAATCGAGGGTAGCTACGATCATTAATCATAGGACACTACAAGTTATATAGTTCTGAACCTTCAAGACAGAATCAGAAATAATTAAAAAAAATATATTTGACAGTGACTTAGCTTGAATTATTTGATTATACAAATAAATTTCCGCGCTGTAAGATTGAGGAGATCTTTTCATTTTAAAGTTTAAATAGCTCGCGAATGAGTTTATTAGTACGAGTACAAAAAAAGGAAATTTGTAAGTATCAGAAAATCCTTAAAATAAGGAGGAAATGGGCTTCGGATTAGGAAGAAGATAAGGAGCGGGATTTGAATGAAATAAAACAAAAATGTCACTATACTAAAGCCAAACTCCATTGAGAATGCTTGTCAACAAACAAATTTAAAATGAAAGTAGAAAATGCAACACATTTTATGCCTAATAATTAATTTAGAATTATGTTTTATTTTTTTATAAAATCTTGTTTAAAAGATATTGAATATATTCATTACTTTTAAGCTTACTAATCTAATTTATTATCATAAATTTGTGATTAACAAGTTAACTAAAAAAATTAGGAGTAAAATGACTAGTGATTTCTACCTTCATTTTTAATTTGTTTGTTGACAAGCATTCTCAATCGAATTTGACTTTAGTATAGATAGAAATTACTATGCTATCTACCCATACCTATATGTACCTGATGAGATAAATGGTAGAGATTTAATAGTGGTAAATCGTAAATAATAAAAAAATATTTGCCTGTTTCACGATAGACAAGTACTGTGGGAGCATCCGCGTGGTCCCAATTCAAATATTTTCTCAAGTTGTGCATTCGTACTGAAACAAAAAATTTGGATGAGTATATTTAATTAATTATAGTATAGATAGTGCAACTTATCTATAGTTACTATTTTTTGTGGGAACTGTATTAGTAACATTGAGAAACGTCAGGTACGCGTCAAAATTCCGCTGAATGAAATTCGAATGTATAGTAAAATTAAGTACAATAATATCAAGTAGTTTCCATAATATTATAACATTTCATTGAAACATTGTGATTTCAGAAAAACAGGTTGATTTATTGACCTCCAGACGTTAATGTGATCAGTACCTACAAGAAAATAAAAAATATTCCGATTTCAGACTCATATTCTCGTGGCTTATTTCTTTTATAAGCTTAATGTTCGTGTGAATGACTCGGGCTTTTATACAACAGACTTGTTGCTGTTGAATTCCTTATATTCGCCGTTAAATTATCAAATAGCTTATTTAATAAATCATATGTTTTCGAAAATTTAAGGTATTTTGTCGATAATTATTTAGAGCCAATTTAGTCTCGCACGTGGATCTAAATAATTTTAATGTGGTACCTTCAAATTTACACATAAAATCCATTTTTTAATTTATAAAAAACGTATCTACTGTTATCGACAAAATGAAAAATAACTATTACACTTGCGCATGACGGAGAACATTGATGAACGTTGACTGCCTCGCTGGTTTAGTGGTTAGCCTATGTGGCTTCGATCACGAGGTCCTGGATTCGATCCCTGGGTCGGGTCAGGGAATAATTCTGAGCTTTTTCATTCTTATATGAAATGTTCAGTACATTTCAAACCCGGAGTCTGGAAGTGCCCGTGCCTCGGAGAGCACATTAAGCCGTTGGTCCCGGTCACTATCATCAACATCTGTTAGTGATCGTTAATAAATGAAACATTATCTCCCTAAGCCCGCCAACCCGCACTAGAGCAGCGTGGTGGGTGTACGCTCCATATCCCCTCTCCTGTAAGGAGAGAGGCCTGGTCCTTTAGTTGGCCGTTAATAGACTGATAATGATGATGATGATGCCGGAGAACATGGATTTTCATCTACCATTGGATGAGCCAATTGCTTGGTCAATTGTTATTATGTACTATAAAGAACATATTATTTTGTCCTAAGACTATTAGCTTAGTTAATAAAATCGTGGATTTTCTTTGAATTGAAATATTATTAACAATTCCAATTTATTCAATAGGGTACATCGGAGAGCAGTGTTCAAAGAAGAAATGTTTTGTAGCTTACGATTGCCAAATATCGAAGTGGATTTGGACCAATGGGTCCACCTTTCAGTTGTCTTCTTCCACACTCGGCTCCATCCAAACTTGCAGTTCCGCCCGACGCGACTGTGGTTGTTCAGTATTTGAAACGGCCGACGTACTGAATTTTAAAATATTACTAGAATAATTATATGGAATTACGTGTTGTAGGGAGCCGCTGGTTATAGACGGAGCAATTCTGTACAATCTTTCCAAAAAGATAGTGGCAGCAAAATTTTTTTCTCTAACTTTCTGTCACTTACCAAACTACGGATAGAGAGATGGCGATGAATTCAATAATGAATACTCAGACTCAGTCTACTGGACCATAGTATTGTTTGGAAGAGTCATCAAACAGAGTTTGTAGAGACTGTAAAGAGGATACTGTTGGACATAAAGTCCATCAGTGGAAGTTCATGGGCAATCATGATGAAATAAAATAAGATTTGCGGAATCTTAATTATAAAGTATTAGCCGCCCCCGCAAACCCTCTTGTGGGTGGAATTTCGTAAAATCCGTTTTTAGCTGACCTCTACTTAACGAAAGGAATATTCCTACCAAATTTTAAGTCGCTACGCTTTATGGTTCCAGAGATATCGTGATAAGTCAATATATAGGTGGGAATCTCTTATATATTATAAAGTATAAGTAGAGCACTGTATCATACGGCCCGCTGGAGGAAATATGAACTCCATACTGGGATATTTGTGTATTGATTGTCACATTATAGGCGGATAAGACATTTAAGTCAAAGTTTGATTAATAATTTTTATTGTAGTGAAGCTGTCTTATGATTCGCAAAGTATGTTTACTAGAGGTCACCCGCGGTTTCACTCGTATAGTTCCCGTTCCCGTAAAATTTTCGGGTTAAAAAGTAGTCTATGTATTCTTATTTTTAAGTTGCATTATTGTAAAGTTTCAATCCAAACAATGACATACATCCATCTATAACTTTCACGTTTGTATTATGAATAGGATACACTAACACTTCTTTCTGTGATTTTTTCTACACTTTTCACACATTTTGCATCTGCCTTTGTAATCCCATGGACATTGCTCGTCTATGTCTTTCTTTGCAACTTCTTTTCTCCAACAATAGTGTTTATGGTAATCACGGTAGCTACATTTATCTGAAATTAATTTTAAAATTAAAATAAGACTCAATGTAACAAGTATTTCTTTAAATACTTTAATTAATCAAGTCTCAATAACACCCGAGGTTCAAGCGCCAGACTCTAATCTGATAGGCTTAAGTTTCCATCCCCGCTCAAAAAACTATTGTTATATCTACTCTTAGCGCAAGCTTTTCAGTTAGGGGGATATAAGTCAGTTCAAACGTGATAATGTTTTTAATTTATTAATGATAATTATCAGATGTTAATGGTTGTAATCAAGACCAACGGCTTAACGTGCTCTCGGGTGCACTACTAGCACTGTTGACTTTCCGTATCTGGGCATAGATTTTAATGAAAAATATCTTAGAAGAAAGAAAAACTTGGAAGTATTCCACGATTCGCCCCTGGATTCAAAATCTCGTGATCAAAACCATATAAGTAGGCTAACCACTACCGACGGAGAAGCTCTTAAGGAAACTTCTAATATATAAAATTTCCCTGTCACAGTGTTAGTTACCGCACTCCTCCGAAACGGCTTTACCGATTTTTACCAAATTTTGTATGCGTATTCAGCAGTTCTGAGAATCGGCTACTATCTAATTTTTTTTTAATTTTTAATGCAAAACAACGTTTGCCGGGTCAGCTAGTAATATATAAAATTTCCCTGCCACAATGTTAGTTACCGTACTCCTCCGAAACGGCTTTACCGATTTTTACCAAATTTTGTATGCGTATTCAGCAAGTCTGAGAATCGGCTACTAAATTTCATCTAATTTTTTTAAAATTTTTAATGCAAAACAACGTTTGCCGGGTCATCTAGTATACTTATAAATTAAAACAAGCAACAAGTTAATACGGCGATAATACCTGGACTAGTTCGATGTCTTTCATTTTTACCCTCAAAGTTATTAATTTTCCAAGATTCTTCTGTTACGTTTGAGGTCTTCGAAAACTCTACAATACAACTTTCCTGTGGACTTTGAAGTCTTGACCAAACAGCTTCTTCTGTATTACCATTATACTCATCAACATAATCAACTGTCCACTGACTTGGTTTTGTATCGTAAATATTCAGATTTCTCGCAATACCGCTTGAAGTTGCAAATGCTGTTTCAAATTGAATTTGAAAAAAATTGAACGTGCTTTGTAATCACATCAACATCTTTATATCATTATTTGTCTATTAACGGACCACGAGGCCAAACCTATCAGATGTCTGAATCTGATTTTAGAATTTACTGAAAATTTACCAAATGAAAGAAAAACTCAGAACCATTCAACGAGCCGTACGAGGATTCGAATCCAGGTTGGAGCTTTTAGAATTCATCATGGTGTCCCAATGGTGGGCGGGTTTAGGATTAGAATGATGGACAATGTTTGAATGTTATAACGTTTACTACCAAATATTAAAACCGAGGCACTTGCGTATAACATTATCAATTTCCTAACTCAGTTCTGAAAATTTATTGAAAGAAAGGAAGCCCTTTTATAATCCAGCCTACTCAGAACTTCCTGATCCAAATCTATATATGCATATCCAAATCTACATAGAACCTAATAAATAGACGTATTTATTGAATTTCATTAAATTTTTGTGAAGATTTTTAAATAATTTTAATGAAGTAAATAAGTACTTAGTAGGTATATGAATGATGTTTGGTCCGCATTTTAAATATTGTCAGGTTTCAATTTTAATTTATTTGGATACGAAGTTTGTATATTACCTTCACTCTCAAAGTTCGTCGTTCTTTGTAATACTTCCGACGGATACTCCACATACGAAGCTACAGGTATCTTAATGTCTTCACGTTTTTTGTACGGGGTTGGTGTCGAGGGGTATTTTAGAGGTTTGTGCATATCTTAGAAAAAAATATCGTAGAAAATATGAAATTGATAAGACTCTTAGGTAGATTAGAATAGTAGTAAGCATTTCGCTATTTTCCGCAATATAATGTACAGTAATAAACTGTGAATGTATAGAATGTCACGGTTTCGAATTGAAACCAACAAATGTACATAGTTCAAAGGTACGGAGAGGAAACGTACCTAAACGAACGCAAGCAAAGTTACGCCTGCCCCTGTCAATATTATGCACTATTATTTCCTGCAGTGTTAATGGAAATTATACGTAAATACATATTTAGACTTATTTAGTAGGTAAAGCCTTGGTGGCAGCGTAAGATATGAACAGAATATAGAAATAATAAAAATGATTTAAATGATACACTCAGTTTTGCTTGTACGGGAAAATGGGAAAACAATGAAGTAACATGTACCTGATTTCGAATTTATCAATGCTTTTATGTCGGTGTTGACTTTCGGGACTTTGAAATGCTGGTGTATTGTATCAGAGTTTGGGTTTCCTTTGCTAATTATAACTGTAGCTTCCTTTTCAAGTATAAATTCTAAAGAATGATAAAACAAAATTAACATTGATAAATCTGTGCGAGAGAGCCTAATTATTTTGTTACCATTTTCATGTATTTTTTCACAGATTGAGTTTCAATTCGAAAGAAGGGGTACGATTTTTTAAGGCAGACTAGTTTTACCTACTCATAGGCTTTCTCTTTTTAGTAGAGAAAGGAATAATGGCCATTAAAAAGAGTACCCTGATATATTTTCCAAAGATTACTTTTTATTTTATTTGAATGGTTTTTTTGTCATTACATGCATGTTTACGTAGGTATGAAAATTAATTTATCAAAGTATGAAAGGTTTTTTGAACAAATACAATCGTCTAAACGTTTACCGTGCAAGTAGTTGCCGACATATTACGGGTGTGAGAAATTACGTTATTTTGTTGCTCAAAATTATTGTTGTCAAATAAGATCATTTTATTACCTGGTTCGCTCTTAATAGCAGTCGTAGAAACAGATCTTTTTAATGTATTATTGAATACATTAAAATTATTTTCTTCATCTGGTATTGTCAAACTAGATTTGTTTATTTTATTACTTGCACGAATTTTCATCGACGTACTTATAGATCGATACCCTTGAATAATGTACATGTCAAAATTAAACTAAAGTCGATTACTTTTCCATAAATATACCTTTATATAATACGTTATTCGGTATATTTTACTACTACTACTTATAGCAACTACTACTACTAGTTACTACTTATAGTAATTGCTCAGGTTCAGGAGGTACCGAGTCAGATATTAGATTTTAGAATTTTGATATTTTCTTTTTCCTCAGACCAGAGTTGGAACCTGTTCGCGGTCATTATGATTATCCTCTAATAGCGGTTGTTATAAAAGTAACAACTTTATCACCCCAAATCTGGTGACATTAGGCTCCACATCCCTTCTCGCATAAAGAAGGATGACTAGCCCTGGTAAAATAGTAGCTAATATTGATGAGAGGTATTTACAAAATTTACCAAGTTCCTTATCATTATTTGAATTATTCATTCCATAAGTTATCCATTCGCTCACATTCTCATTTGTTGTCTTAAATACTTTTAGAGGAATAATGTTATGCATGACTCCCGAATTCGTTGTATTATTAATACTTTTGAATATTAAATTACTGGTATCTGTAATATTTTGGAAAATCCATTATTTCATATATTCAAATACTCAGCTCAGTAATAAAAAGATCAAAGAATATTTAATAAAATTTACAATATAAAGAAATTGGTAATGCTAGAAAATAAAATTCCAGTGTTTCACGTAATTTTAAAATTATATACAGGAAAAAAATCACCATTTAATGAACAATCTATGTCAGCTAAAGCAGTGCAATTGTTTCCTACAATAACATCTGCAGTGTTATGCGATCCATTAGATTCCTGTGGCGTATTTAAATATTCATCAGCTTCTAAGTACCAATCTGGAACTAATTTGATAAAGTTATTATATTACTTAATGGTATAATAATTAAGCTAAAGTTTTATTTTATACCCGTCATAGCATCATTGCTTACGTCTGATCTATAAATCTGACCCAATGTTGGTATCGGCCGGGTTGTAGTAACTGCTTTTGGTAGTTCAGGACAGAATTCTATAATTTTTGTAGAAAATTTAATTTTTGTAAGTTATTGTATCTTTTGATTTCAATTAGATTCTTATAAGCTTACCTGAACCAATTTCCAAAAACTCTACCCTTCGCACAGTGTTTGGTTCAATAAGTGGTTTTTGTGTGGTTGGTATATCATTATTTATGGATTGTGAAGGCAGAGCTTCTTTTGTTGGTTTTTTGCTTGTAGATGTACGACGAGGTATAAGACTGGGTTTATCGTCACATCCTGTAATTTCATTTAAATTTACGTATATTCAATCATAATAAGGGTAAGGTTGCTTAATATATTAAGATTAGTTAAGGTGAAAGTAGAGGAGATTTTCTTATGGAGTTCGACTTAAACAACCTTGTCATATATAATTATTGTAAATAGCAATCACTCTACACACAATTACGTGTAATCAGTAGAAGTTTCAAAGAGATCAATCAAGTTACCAGTGTTATCTGTTTTTACTCCTCCGGACACACTACGACAGCTTTTTTCTGATGTACTTTCTAAAAAAAGTTTTAGTTATAGTGTGTACGAACAAGTCCATGTATTATATTATTATATTAAAATATTACTTGCCTGAAATGATATTTGTTTGTTTATCAGTTTTTGATTTCTTAGGTGAAGAAATTGATTTAATTAAATTCTTAGGTAATTTACTTGAAATCATTTTCTTTGTTCCTATATTTTTCTGTTTTTCTATATCTACATAAGAGTTAAGAGTATATTTTATAAAAAACGTACAATAATTTTTTTTTTATAAATAAAAGTCACGATAAAAGTTAAATAATGTTTTCACCATTGGTTTATTATCATTTATTGATTTTCGTTGCTCAAAAGCCACGGTATTATCTTTTGTGGGTTTTTATAATGGAATATCTATATTATATCAAAAGGTAAATGAAACATATAACAATAGGTGAGTCTATATACAGTTTAAATTATATTACTGTGTAAATACCTTTTGTTTTAAGTATATTGAAATAGCTTGTTTGATATTTATTTCAACACTATAAAGTTTAATTAAAAAGCTAAATTAATTTTAATATTTTATGAATTTTAATATTATACAAAAATTTTTGAAACACCTAATGTTGTCTTTCAAATCATGATTGACAGCAATCAAGAATTGAGTGACTTATTTATTTTGTTTTCTTCTATACTGGTTCTTGTTCCTCATCTATGGTAAGTTGCTTTCCGTGTGTCAAAGCTTTTTGTTCTGCTTGTACTTCTTCTAGCTTTTTCAAAAGGTCTTCTTGAACGCTATCGACTATCTCTTTTAAATTTTTAGCTGAAGCAAGAAAATACTGAATTTACAATATAAATTACAAACAGAATGTAAATAACTTACACTTTGTTGAATAACTTTGTGTTAGTTTACAAGTACTAGTACTAACTACTGTTATTGGGAGTAATATAGTTTAACACCAATGTTAAAGCTAAGTTAGTACTAACAGAAGTAGTATCTAATCTTAATCATAATTATATTCATCTTTCATGTAATTTAAGTTGCACTCGATTATAAAATAAGAAGAATGAGATGGATTTTATGTTAATTGTCGTACCTGTCTTTTGATTAAATTCTTCGGCTATCAACGATATCTTGCGTAAAGTCCCAACATGTTTTGCTAGTTCACTCGCAACATCATTTACACTGCCAGTATTAACTGCTACATCCTCTGTTACTACTCTACACCTTTCAGCGTGCATTGCAGCATGTTTAAATACATCACTGGTGACTAATGGCATTTTAGGCATTTTAAAACCTTTAGTCTTAATTGGTACTTCTGCACTTATTGTTGGTACCTCGTTATCTAGAGGAGAAGTCTTTTCAATACTTAATGAAGATTGTGGAATTGATAATGTATCACTTGGCAATAGTTCTGGGGCATATGTCTGTAATGTTTCTATTTTCATCGGCGATTCTCGTTTCGATGGTGTTTTGCTAGAAAATTTTACCGGCAGGGCATTGGTGATGCTATCTATTATTGTTTCTGATAAAGAAAAAAGTAATACAGGATAACAATTGATTTATATTAACGAGTATAAAACTTGATTTAGTTTTTTACTTACGCACAATATTCTCAGGAGATTCTTCGTCCTGTCGTTTTTTTAATGCAAGTCTTCTAGAAATTTCAGCCAAAAACATAGAACATTTTGGTCCTGTATCATAAACAAATTGTAATTATTATTAAAATGCTATTGGAGAGTCCTTTTAAGCCTTTCACTAAAATATTACTTTTTAACAATTTGTTTTATATGTGGCAATTTAATGTAGTTTTGTGGTATTTTAGAAAAATAACAATCAATAGTAAAATTTCAATACAATAGTATTTAGGTTTAGTGAAAATAATAAGTAAGAATACTGTTACCTTCGTCTTTAGATTTTTTAGGAGCTTTAGCTTTAGGTGCTGATTTCTTACTTTTGGATTTGCGATGCCCCTGCTTTTCCATGTCTGAAAAATTAACTGTTGGTACTTCAGGATTCCTTAGGTAAACAATGACTTATTTATATTCTCATATTCAAAGGTTGACGAATTTTTTTTTGTGTAAACAAATTTGTCCACTATACGCACATACTTACAATAATTTTTCTAGTTTTATATTAAAGATAAGTATAATCTTTATCGTATATATAGATAATGTTTATATAAGATCAGATTAAACTACGCCGCCTCAAAAGTTGTCAAATATAAAAGATACTATATTACACTGCCGCTGAATAGTTTCTTAGGAATCGTAGCATGCAAACCATAAACTTTAAAATACTGCTACATTTATGATGCAACCAACAATCACACAAATAGCAGAGCTCAACAAAACAAAGCCAAGCAGTATCCCGAAACTACGGAAGTTAACAGTATTTTGTAATAAGTACCCTCATAAGTTTGCGGAAAATCCCGCGGACACGGGACTTTCGCAAATATGCCAACACAAGCCACTATTTTCCACTTATTAGTTGATAAACACTACAAATTTGTTACTAATCAATTACTTATCAATTTGTTGTCAAATCACAGATTAATGAAATAGGTAAAACATAGATTAAAGACTACTAGATAGAGCCCATAGCGTGTCCACTCGTGAGACCGCAAATCAGCCTTATTGACATGACATGTCAACATTTAAAGTACATCATAAAACGTAATGTTTTAAAATATCGTAAAATACGAAATATTACTTTATATAAGATAGTTTAGTAAACGCATAATACATGAAATTTGATAAAAAATAACATATTTAAGCTTTAAATCATCAATCAATGAAGTTTAAGCCTACTTACGTATGAAACGTAATTCTTTCGATTTTCTGTTCGCTGCGACTGTTGCAGCCGAAAATATTACAACCCACCATAGCACGATAACGTTTAAATTAATATCGTAACCGCAAAGTTATATTATTTATCAGCAAATTTAATAATAAGCTAATAATTGCTCAGATATGTCCCTTGCTTGTCACAAACTCCACTCTTGACAAGCAATAAAAACGAACACGCTGAAAGGGACAAAAAATAATCTTGTGTCACTTTCTAATAAAGGCCGAATGAAATAAGTCTGTCACGCTCTTGAACCTGCAGCCGCGTTATGACTCCATCTAGTAGTCTTTAATCGATGAGGTAATACTTAGGTTACAAATGGGTTACAACGATGTTGTCTTTTTAAAACAGTGAGGACATAAATACATTAGGATTTATATCTGTATTTCATTAGAGGAATCGTCATTATTTATGTACAATGGACACAAACGGGTCAGCAATAGCTGAACATGTTTAAAATTCGGATCCGACTCATTATATTTGTTTTTAGTTTAGCTCTCAACGCGCGCTACGTGCGGCCGCGCGCGCTGGTCGCATTTTGTTTCACGCCACGTTGCATGGACAAGCTAGAGCTCATGTCAGTGTTACCAACCATCAATCCTTAGAGGATATTTATAATTAAGGGTACTTTATATTACTAGTCTGTGAACATCATCATTTCTAATCTGTTGACATCATCACGTGACAGCCGGATATATTGATTCTATAATATCTACCAACACTATAATTCATTCCACCATCTTTTAAATGGCGCCATCACGTTATACCCTGATATTAATTTGCAATTCATCTGCAATGATTATTAACCGAAAGGATGTAGTATTTAGTTATTATTATTTACATCAATATTAATACTTTTTAGCATAGATTAAATTCATAATTAGTTATTTCTTTACTTCAACAATTATACAGTTACATCTGGTTTGATTATAATTTAATTTCTTGAGTTTATCTATTGACGCTTTAATATTATTTTATATTTATTATAAATCTTATTTAATGTTTAAAGCCAGATTAATAATGTTTGACTTGTAAAATAATATCCCGGAACTATTGCCAAAATGTATTTGTTTAATCCTTATAATACTAAGTAATTCCGTGTTACCAACATTGTGTACTTACTTTTAAGAGTGTATTTAATGGCCTGATGTGGGCAGATGTATTATTATTACGCTCCAAATTGTTACTAAGAGGAAACTCTGTTCCAAGATAATAAAATATTGTTCTGCAGTGTTGTAACGTACTTTACTTTTCCACATTCTGTCACATTAGTCATGACTCATGAGGGACCCCGAGTAGGGCATACTTCGACAAGACAAGAGGTACCGGTAATCATACTTTTTATTATATTTTTATGATATTAAACTAACATTTTTTACTTTATACAACATGGCTGTGAACGTAATAAAATTATTTTTTATTTAATATCTTAAAAAATAGTAATCGACTAAGCATTCGTGCTCGCACCTACAGTGGACTTTCAATGTGTCTGGCAAGATGTAAAAACCACGAAAACTGTCCGGCTATTGAGGTAACATCTTTTTATAGGCCCTCAAGTAACATATATAAAATTTAGCTTTTATACTATAACGAAAGTATAATTGTAATTTATCAAAGTTTAGGGGTGTCTGGCAAGGGGTAGCAACTGCCATAAGTGTCCGGCAATGGATGACGGGATTTCTACAGTTATCCCGAAGAAAATATAAAGAGCTTTATACTGTAACAAATTTTCAATACTATTTTATACACCTTTACTACCTGTTACCTGCCTAAGTAACGACAACCCAAACTCTATAGTCGCTGGTCGTTCTTACCTGTATAGGAGACATGTACAGAGAAAATTTCAATTTTTATAAAATAATTAAGGTCTGGCCGTCCCGGGCTCTTGCTCTATAAAGAAAGCCTTAATGTTTTAGCTTTTATTTAAGCTATAACAATTATTTAACTCTCAAGGAAATGTGTTCCCCCGTGGTCCTAGAACAATACTGCCTGTAACCCGCTTGATATATCATCGGCCCTCATGATGACCCCGCACTGGAAAGAGCAGTCTTATTTGACCCCCACTAGAGTAGTGAGGGTCGACTAACACAGAACTTCCAGCACCTTGAGACGACAACGTAAGAACTCTTAAGTATGCTAAACACTAGTCCTACGGTAGCCAATTGCGGAGTTTGGTTTTATATTTAAATAAAAATAGGAATAACTGTAATAAAATATAATTTCAAAATTCACTTCTCTTTATTTTTGTGGTGTTATGTTCTTAAGGTAACTTGCGTCCACCTGCAATGAAATAAAAAATTATTATTTTGCTATTTTTTATATTCGTGCTCTGTAGAGAGTAGTGAAACTGGAATTATTAATTTATAACGATTTCTATGTTACTTACGATTTGGTGTGAAACTACAGTGAACAAATATACATGTAGGTATAAATTAACAAATTTACTTTGTTCATAGCATGATCGTAAATTTTTCCTGGTTCTAGCTTCAATTTTATTTAGGCGGCAAGGAAGGTTTCTAGAAGTAAATAGTACGAATGTTAGTAATTATACTAAAGCCAAACTCGATTGAGAATGCTTGTCAACAAACAAATTTAAAATGAAGGTAGAAAATGCAACTCATTTTATGTCTAATAAATTTATAATTATGTTTTGTGTTTTTATAAAATCTTATTTAAGGATATTGAATATACTAATTACTTTTAAGCTTACTAATCTAATTTATTGTCATTAATTAGTCATTAAATAGTTAATTTAAAGAAATAGGTGTAAAATGACTGGTGATTTCTACCTTCATTTTTAATTTGTTTGTTGTCAATCATTCTCAATCGACTTTGGCTTTATTATAGTTATGTTACGGTAATAATATTTTAAGAATATTGTATTAAATACAATATTCAGGATAGATGAAGGATTCTGTGAGTTTCAAAAAATTAAGCTTCCAAAGTTACTTATGCTAGTACTTGTACTTTATTAATTTAAATTCGGGGGTTACCTGTTTAGGAAAACATGCTACTATAAATTTAAAAAAATGTCGGAGGTCTTTAGTCTGGCATAACACAAATGACTATGCTCTCGCTGAATCACAGGTAAATCAGGTCTACGTGTACTCATGTGATGAAGAGTTCATATAATATTACTTTTATAATCTTTGAATTTTCTGTCGTAGCAGAAGGCATTCGAATTGCAGACCCGGGGTCTAGTTTCAAATCCTGATTATGCTCAGATTGGTGTAGGGCTAACATAAGAGCCGCTGCAGGTTTCCCTGGAAGATTTATCATTTTTGTAAATGGTTTACTCTTAAATAATAAAATAACATTAGTAATATTTTTGACAAAAATGTATGGTCAAGCTATTCATCTATGTACGATAATTTCCTAGATTCCATTGGTTGTGTAGAACAATAATTTCAAATACGGGTAGTGCGTGCGTGCGTTTTTTAATCGATGGCGTTAAGCGTATATATTGATACCACCGTCACATCATTATTATCATCACCATCAGCCGATTTATACAGCTTAAGATAGGCTTTTTAAACATCACGAAATCGAGAAGCAAACCACCACATTTACTTCCTTTGAGTAGCTAGCTACCTAATACCTTTTTATTGATACTTAGAAAAACGCGCTAAGTCTCGATCACTTTCATTCGCATTATAAAACGCCTCTTTACCAGCAGACTCCGTGACAGTAGGTATTGACTCAGACGATGACTCCGGGAGAGCCGATCCAGTTTTGTTCTCGGCAACTGGATGACCACGTCGCTTCCTCTTGGGTTTAGCTTCTGGCGTCTTATTTTCGGTAGTCGCAGCATCCTTCTTTATGTCATGGAGCTCTAATATTATTGGTTGGTTGGATATATTCAAATCAGATTTCGACGATGGTGAAGAATCAGATGAACGTTCGGATTGATCCGGAGTTTCGTCGAGATTTTCTGTAATTTTTATAAAGTTTATTAACACCTACTTTACGATGAATGGTATAAGTTTTGTTTTAAGGCAATGATGGTTATGACGATAAAGATGAAACGAAAGAGAAAAGTGAGTAATGAGCTTGATTAAGGTCCTTAGCAACCTTACCAAGCATAATAGCATATAGCAAGCCAACACTAAGCATTACGTCATTTTTCTTTTAAAAGGGAATGTTTAAGCTTACATACATGAAGTTGTTTCAAGGCGGCTTGGCGGGCCTGTGGTTGAAATGTATTAATAAATTAATCTGTAACTAGGATAACATTATCAGATGAATGCACTACGACCAGGACTGATGGCTAAGAGTGCTATCCGAAACACAGATCCGGGCAACTGCTAAGAACCTACTTCCACTTTTTAGTAGGTATTTCAAAGCCGCACCCAGGATTAGAACTCAAGACCTCATGATACGATTAATAATCCGTGTAGGCTAACCATAGGATCAGTGAGGAATGAGCTTATGGTCGCGAAATGTAAAAGCCTGTCGAAGCGATTTATTAGTCCTGACAAAATTGTTTATGCTGGAGCTTAACATAACAAATGTTCAAAATACACCTTCAAGCAAGTCTATAAGCGTCATCTAGGCAAGCACGAGCAACTGCTTTCATGATCGAAGGGAAATTGTATTACCATACTACGGTTTCATCCGTGTAGATCCCCTTACCGGGGTAGTATCGAAATATACGTTCTTAGTGAGCGTTTACATCACGAAATACTACACGGTATCTGTACTACAAATATAATAGAGTTACAGTAAGACTGTTTGCGATAATCCTATACAGAATAAGCCATTCTAAGGTTTCAAAATATTTGGCTTGTGTCTTGTGACCCCAGGATTATATGAAATATTATTACTTTAGTGGTATAAATATAATTTTATTAAAACGCTTGCCGAAGCTATCCATCGTTGTTGATTCTTCCAGAAATTGAGAGTGCCTTATCGATTCCTTGACGTTGACGGATGCGCAGTTTTAATTTAGGTGGCCATTTTCATGCAAATTTTGATCAATTGCTGTTTATTTTTGGTATTAAATACACATTATTGTAAGTTCTTATTGCCGATATTGGTTAATAATTTTTTCTGAATAATGAATTGTCTGTCATTCGGCGTAATGTTTGACAAGATTCGATTTTTGAAGTATACAATTTAATATTCAAATAGTTTTTATATTTACTGATGTTTTTAATAAAAACTACTTACTCATACAGGTAGTCGGTTTTAGGAGTTCTTGGCGTGACTTCGTGATAACTTTTGCAGATACGCTTATTGTGTACTAGTAGTTTTGGCTGGTGTGAAACTTCGGCCGTGGCCGTCACCACCCCACCGGCAGAGACGTATCGCCAAGCGATTTAGCGTTCCGATACGATGTCGTGTAAAAACAGGTGACATTAAATCCTATTTCTAACAAGTTAGCCCGCTTCCATCTTAGATTGCATCATCACCTACTATCAAGCATGATAGTAGTCAGGGGCTAACTTGTAATGAAAAATTTTTAACAAAAAATAGAACCGACTCAAAACGCACTAAAAAGTAAAAAATAACTGTGTTATTTAGTTCCTTTAATTTACTTTAGCATATCTATGAAATCGGTGCCAGTCAAGTTTAACCCGTGAGAAGGCGCGCTATGAGCAATTTGCTCACAGAAAAATTTAATTCAAAAATTTTTAGTCTTTCCCTTGCCACACCAATTCGAGCACCTAAGTACCTTCCTAAATATTCACCCCCTCTCCCCTGACGCAATTATCAGTCCGCTCAGTGGCGTTGCGACTGCGCAGCAAGGCTTTTGTGGAGGCCGTGTACCAACATGCGGCAATTTGCTCATCACGCGCCCATCCGTGTAAGTATTTATTTTTGTGGTTTAAAAAAATTAGATTGTTATTTCTGCCATATTATTTCATTTGTTTGATTTGTATTAGTTGATTATCATGTAAAAACTCTTAGTAATAATGTTATTATTTTAATTTTTCTTCTAGCTACACTACAGATACAAAATGGACGATCGAATGCAAGCACAAATTTGTTTGTGGTTGGAAGAGGATTCTGGTGATGAATTGGATGCAGATCTTGAAAATGGGGAACAATATCGTGTTGACACCATAGAAAGCGATAGTTCTGTCATCTGTAGTCCTCACGAAGCTGATACGGATCCAGGACCAAATAGATTTTGTGCAATATAGACGTAAAAATAGAAGGCTAAAAAAACCATGTACTTCGAGCAAGCAATTACTTTGCATCGAACATGTAAAATACATGTGTTCAGTGTGTTTCGAGAGGCACATTAGTGTAGATTTAATGGGTGAATAACACTTTTTAGTTTTTGTTATGTAACAGTTTTTATTGTGATTTTTATTAAACGTGCCTAAAAATTTAATTCATACTAGGTTGTTTTGTTATTTGCGTTAGAAGTTGCTATTATGTTTAATAGTTTTGATTAAAATACTTGTTTTCTTACTAACTAAACCTTGTGTTTAAATTCATTATAAGCCAATAAATATAGAAACACTAAAAATATAAACATTTATGATAGTGTGAGCAATTT
This sequence comes from Mycalesis mineus, assembly GCA_034621355.1. NCBI lineage: Eukaryota > Metazoa > Arthropoda > Insecta > Lepidoptera > Nymphalidae > Mycalesis > Mycalesis mineus. The sequence continues at coordinate 15,594,829 of CM067887.1, read as the reverse complement.
GCTCGCGCGCGCCTACTCGTGTAAGAAAATTAGGCGCGCCTTCTCACGGGTTAAGGAACATTTATTTTACGTAGTAATGCAGTTTGTGGGTTCTAGGTAACGTCTTTAAAGTAGAAAACTTGGCTGGCACCGACTCCTAGATATGCTTAAGTAAATTAAAGTAACTAAATGATACAGTTATTTTTTACTTTTAGTGCGTTTTGAGTTGGTTCCATTTTTTGTTAAAAAATTTTATTTCTTACTTTTTAGTGATTTATCGCCACGTAACGTACTCGTACTATACTGTCATATTATATTATACGGCACTAGTAGCCAAAAAGCGTGCCTCCAAAATTTGAAGAGTTCCTTCAATTTCCCCAAGATATCATCATCAGATCCTAACATGATGACAATGGGACCACCTGGAAGTATGCCCTTTCAAATAAAAAAAAAATTATCAAAATCGGACAACTCTGTAAAAAGTTATGCGTGGTCACACATAAAAAAAAATATACGTGTCGAATTGAGAACCTCCTCCGTTTTTTTTCGTCGGATAATAAACTGTAAACGGTAAAAATTCGTTTTGGCTTAATAAGAAGTGACACACGATACGAATAAGTGACATACATACGTAGACACGATAATGGAATAATTGTAGGACGTGTTCCTTGCTTGCCTCGCAAAGTGTTACTCTGTTTATAGGCAATGCTTGGTCCTTCAATTATTATTACCATAAAAATGTTACCGTGAAATACGTTCACCAACTCATATTAATTGTTGGATTCAGCCTACTCTCTGTTACTTAAGTGAGCTTTTAATAAAATGATGAAAGGGGTAAAAAGAAAGGACTTTGACACGTTATAGGAACCTATATATATTTTTCGCAGTTCCATTTTACGACTTGATCGACAGTGACCTTGTAGTCTTTAGGGACCACCCTTTGACCTTTCCTTTTATACGCCAGCGATATAAGTAACAGACAAATCCTTATGGGGTGATAAAATTGATGGATATGTATGGGTACTAAAAATTATACTTCCAGAACTAGATGGAGAGGTTTAAGCGATTTAGATTTTTTAGTTATTTTCCCATTTTTAAACTTTATGAAATAAGTTTATTTGTTTATAGTTTATATGTGTAACATACTTATACAATATAATTTAAATAAATCAAAGATAATTTAAATATCTCAGTTTTTGGTTAATGAGTTTCTCTCTACGATCTCCACATATGGCTATATCTTTTTACCCCAGCAATCCTATTCCCTTAAGTATGAATGACGTCATCACACCACCTATTTGATTGCCCTTTCAACGACCCTTTTGGCACATGGTCCTTTCCAACAAGCGGTTTGCATTGTACACAATTTGTATAGGATGTGACTGCTCTTTTTATACTTACGAGTATCCAGTGTTTAAATAACATTTCCTTCTTTTTAATATTTTCTTTCGAAACATGATTTATTTAAACAGATTGAAGAACCATGTTCAACTTCTGCAGTTCATTAACGTTCCGATGTGAAAGGTATAGTTACAGGTAAAATTACAGAGTTTAAAAATTTGACCGCCAGATCTTACGGTCAGATCTGTATTTTATTCATGAATATCTATACTAATATTATAAAGAGGAAAACTTTGTTTGTTTGTTTGTTTGTTTGTTTGGTTGTAATGAATAGGCTCAAAAACTACTGGACCGTTTTTAAAAATTCTTTCACCATTCGAAAGCTACATTATCCACGAGTAACATAGGCTAAATTTTATTTTGGAAAAAAATAGGGTTCCGTAAAATATTTGGGTTTTTCGGACACAAGGTGTAAAAAATCAACCAAAAAAATTACTTATTTTGCGTACGCCGCCTAAACTATAAAAGATAGAACCATAAAATGTTCTAATTAATTGGAGATCTTATAAATATCTACAAAAAAGTCCGCGACACACTATACCTATCTATGTCGAGTGAGGCACAACAACCATTTTTTTATTTAAAAATCTCAAATTTTTTTTGGACTACATTTAAACGCATTTATTTTACTCATGCTATTAATCTTTATCAAAATAAATTATTTCATCACTAAGTACAGTTTATGTAGATAATATTTGGTATTTAAAAGATTAAAATTGGACTTTTGGTTTTGAAGTTATGGCGAAATTAAAATATTACTATTTCTGCGTTGCGAAGTGAGCGTCACCAAGGCGGGGCGCGCGTGCGGGAGAGTTTAGATCTATGTTATATATACGATGATGAATTAAGAATTCGATCTTTGTTCAAATATCTATTTAGTACATGGAAGAGTTTGTTCGTTTATTTAAACGGGCTAATCTCTATCTGCGTGTCGGATTGTAAAATTATTTTTGTCTATTCTGAAGGCTAGACTCAAGAGTGAAATATACTATTTAATATCAATTTATACCCATCAGCTTGCCATAAATATATATTTTTATGTTAATGTACTGAAATATCATACAATGTTTAACAAAAATGTAGACCTTTAGTACACGGGACGGGACGGAAGATATTGCTTCACGGGAAACTATAAAAAAATTAAATTGAGAGGGGGAGCGGGGAATGAGCACACTATAAGTGCCTTTACACATTTTGTATGAAAGTCTGTCTTTAAAATTAGAAGGGTACCTAAGAGGTTTTCACGCGGACGAAGTCGCGGGCGACTGCTAGTATTTAATAATTTTCATCAATATATTTATTAATTTTGTAAGGTTTAATTTTAAGAGTAATTGTTGTCCCTTCCTGACTCTACTAGGCAGGATCACATACAGGATCAGGATCAGGAGTCACATTTTGAAAAGTGCTGTGAAGTGCAAATAAATGAACTTGAATTCGAATTTTAGAATCTTACGCTATTGTAAGCTTAAGATTTTCTTGACTTCAATGAACTTGATTTCAAGCGTTTGAAAACCGAGCTACGAATACACAGACAGATGGAAATATCCTTAAGGATAAGTTTTTCGAGTTTGTCATCTTCTCTAATAGCACGCAGGAATTTTTCCGAGGATTTACAAGGATATACGAACAACGCTTAACGACGCGACCCTCGTGAGAATGGTCTTGGTACTTCGCGATACCAGGGACTTGTGGTTAGCATGGATTTTGTTGATAATGGACAAAATTTTTTTTTTTTATCTGCAATAAGCTCGCGCTTGACCACGATCTCACCTGATGGCAAGTGTAAATGCGGTCTAAGGTGGGGCGCGCTTGCTTAGAAAATGCCTATTCACTCTTAAAGATGGTTTAAAGATATCCAAGTTATATGAATTAGGTAATACTGATATCGGAAGGGCATTCCATTTGCACCTTTGCAATGCGTATAATAAATGATGACGCAAAACGCTTTGTACGAGTCCTGGGAAAATCAACGACATAGGGATGAAAACCCAGCCGGTGTCTTGCAGTGCGATGATAAAAGGGTGAAGGAGGAATGAGGTCAAACAACTCTTGAGAGCACTCTCCGAAATATATCCTGTAATTGTGTAATTTATTGTCATCATACTTTATTTACTGTATGTAGGAGCTTTTCTTTGATAATTGTCAGACTATTTTATGGGTCTACTACAGTTAGGCATTTCGCCTTTGGAAAAAATTTTGTGCGCGGATTGACGGTCTCAGGCCGAGAATATTTGACCTTGTTGCAATCGCTGTTAGATGTTAAAGATGACCAAATGCTTAAAGGTATGATAATACGAAGTTCTAAACTTTAACTTGAGAATTTAAATGTCATAAATTTTTGAAAGAGGCTATCATCTTAGAGTCTGTCAACGTAGTGGTAATTTACTGCCTCGTCGATTTATTTTCTAATTTTACCAAATTTCTGAAAAACTGACCTAGAGTTTTTTTAGAAATTGCACAAAAAATGTCACGTTATATGCCAATGGTTTCAGATCTCGTGACAGTATATTCCCCACTAAAAGCTATTCCGCATTATTCACGCCCTAAGCAATGTCACTGTAGCTATGGAACGTTCCAGCAAAGAACAATGGTCATTTTCCTAACAAATTTTTGTTGACGACTTTTTTTTGCGTCTATGAATGAAAAAAATATAAAATTATAGAGAAGTTATTTCTGAGCATTTTTTTCTTAAGGTTTTATACTGTGTGAAGTCTGGAATTAAAGATATTTATGTTTGAAGTTGTAGACAAAAAGCATCGATACTTTCGAGTATCGAGTACATTCGATACATTTACTCGATAGTTTTCAGGAAATTACTTTAAACTTAATTTAATTATATCGAACATACTAATTATACATTAAATTACGTTTAAAAATGCTTGTTCTTATCATGATTATCTTCCTTTCCTTCAAAATATAACCTACTGCGTACTTTTGATACTGGATATTATATTTGACTATTACACAAGTAAACAAAATTTTTGAGTCTGAGTTCTGTGGTGCTGATTTCGATTAATTATATCTACTTAAACAAGGAAAAAATACTTTCATCTAATAAAGTTTGCTTTTGTAGCAACCAGAACGAAATTTCAAATTTTAAGAAAATCTAAATTTTTTAATTCAGTAAAATACAAAAGTAAGAAAAGGAACTCTAATTTATATGTTAATCACTTTTATTTAGAAAGAACAATAAAGGTAAATATCTAAATATGTAAAATAAACAGAAAAAAGCTTTAAAAATTAACATTTTTTGTTTTTCTTTTGTGTAAGTAAAAACTTTCTCGTATTAAACTCCAAATGTAGTCACTCATCATGTTCTCATAGTATTGTCCTTGATGGCGCTGTTCAAAGTTCATCACGTCTTGATGAAAGCGTTCTCCTTGCTCTTCTGAATATGCCCCCAAGTTATCTTTAAACTGATTGAGGTGTGCATATAGCATGTGCACTTTTAGGGACATTCTGCAACCCATGAGGTTGAAATTATCAAGCATGTTAGAAATGAGCTTTTCATAATTTGTAGTTTTTTTATTGTCAAGAAAATTCTTCACTGGCCATTATTTTCTTAATTTGTGGACCGAAGAAAATACATATTTGTTACATTTCGCAATTTTTTTTACAATTTCCTTGAAAGTTATGATGTAGGTACTTACTCTCTTACCTTCTAATGTGTTTTTACAGTTACCACACGAGAATTTAGGGGTCCATATTTTGTCTTGACTTCGAATAGTAAGATTAAAATAAGCTTTATAAAGTCTTATATTTGTCGGAAGACAAATTTTTTTTAGCCCTTACTTTAATGAATTCGCCACAAATGTAACAAAAAGAGTTTACGTCATTTTTACACTTTCTGGAAGCCATTTTAGACTCCGTGCAACAAAATGGCGTCATTTCTCGGCAATGCGCGTACGCATACTGCCTAGACTACCCGCTGCTCCTCGCTGCACGCCCGTAATCACCCCACAACCCCGCCTCTTGTATGTTAAAATCGTTGTTCCTCAAACGTTCTGTCAAAATCTTAAAATATTTATTTTTCATTGTAAAATCTACAAAAGCAAACTTTATTTGTTATAAATCGAGCCTGTGGTTACTTTTAGTTGTAGACAATCGGAAAATATTCATTTAATAACAAACCCAAAAAAAAGTTTTTTTTTTGTTGACTAGTGTTATTCGTTTATTTTCTTAGTATAGTATAAAATGCCGCCAAGTAAGATTGAACTTTGACAGTGAACATTTGTCATGATTGGGAATTTAAATGCAACACGCGTTTATAAATCAAAATATTTATTAACATTTCAAAATAACTATTATTAGTTCGCCATTATTATTACTTTATAGGTTTGTTCTACTGAAATTAAGCTAAAATCATTGAACACGAGTAGTTCGGCACACAAAAGAGTTAGTTTAACCAGTAAAAAGTATCGATTTGGTTCGATACTACTTATGTGTACAGTATCGATACTTTCTTTTCGATATTCTGTCCCTAGTTGGCCGACAGATGTCATATTGAATCTTTCTTTGTGTTATTACTGCGTGGTTGCCATACTCAACTATGATAATGTAATGACAGATTTTATATTTTATTTAAAGGACTTATTCGGACCTTGTGTACGGATTGAAAAAATAAAATAAATTATTTTACGTAAACTGTAATAGTTTACATTTGTAGACGCTTACGAATTCCATCAACAAATATCAGACCATTGTTCTTTGAATAAACCGCAGCTGCAGATATTGTTTTGTTTGTATCCGCTTGGGTCATTACTCGCGGATGGCTCACATCCTCAAATTATCAAGGAATATAATGTATGATTACCATAAAAATATTTTAAAATTCGTCATAGAAGGGGCAGTTAATTTGTATTGTAACAGTAGAGTGGCTTTGAACTGTTTTCTTCGGAAATTATTAGTTACCTATATCTACTTTGAATCGAAATCCATGGTTTTGCAGGCCGTCTTTTATAACCGACGAAAAAAACGGAGGAGGTTCTCAATTCGACACGCATTTTTTTTATGGCACGTATGACCACGCATAACTTTTTACAGAGTTGTCCGATTTTGATAATTTTTTTTTTTAGAAAGGGCACACTTCCAAGGTGGTCCCATTGTCATCATGTTAGGATCTGATGATGATATCCTGGAGAAATTGAAGGAACTGTTAAAATTTTGCAGGCACGCTTACAGCGATTTCGGTTTTTGTCTCGGTATCGGTAGCTTTTTTCTACTAGTCCCATTGACTTATTAATACTATGGACTTCGGGTCAGCGATAAAAAGTGTCCGAACCAAAAGTAAGCCAAAACGCGAAATGAGTTCCAATCGCAATTCAGTCTCATATTAGCTGACTGACAGAATACACGTCAATAATGCCGTAATGTGTTATAAAAAACTTGTAAGAACTACCCGAGTAAGGTGAGAAAAGAAGACGGTGTACCATATTTTCAGTAAGTAAATATTTACTGATGATTTTAAAGTATTATTTTGCTTAGAAACAGGCTATTTTATTAAAATTTTAATAAACTATAGAAACGAATTGCATAACCAACCAAAATGAACAAAAGTATCTATCTGTCCTTTTCCCATACGCTACTCGCGTATAGGATAGAAGGAGTGCAATATGTTTATCTAATTAACCACATTTAGTTCGGATCTGCCGTGAGCAATAGAATGTTTTAGAACAACGACTGCATAGAGTTATTTTGTTGTTTAACATTTGAATTATTTAATTACTTAATTTTTTAATGAAAATAATTTGATTATTTTCAATTCAAAAATTTTTATTTTTATGTCAACTTTTATTTTTTATGTCATGAATATTAATCAAATAACTTTTACCATAATGGTATATTAATTTGATAACTATAAGAATTATCTACATGAAATTAGGAACAGTTATTTAAAAAAGTGATCTAACGTCATTGAAGTAAAAAATATATTTTCAGTTTAATTAAAAAGAGGAAAATATCGAAAACTTAAAATTTCAAAGTAAAGAACTATGTCGAGTGGCATATCATTTTGTACATTAGTGGATTTGGTTTGTAATTAATTATTATTATAAGTAATTATTATTTTATACAAGATAATTACAACAATTATTATTTGGTACTAGATTTATCCCAGCATATAGAGGAGGGATATGTAAATATAAATTAGAATTTGCTGTAAATATAACATATAAATATAAGATGCCAAAAAAATTTGAAAGCTACCGACTCCACACCATTTATGTTGTCCTATTTTCACGAGAAGCTGTCATGTCAAAAAAAGGCTGCCATGGTAACCGTCAATCGAAGCTGATTACTTATTGCATGCAATTAGACCGTTGCAAATTAGACTGTATAACAATACGATAAGACATACATTACAATGTTATTTTGTTTATAAAAACATAAATACATCCTAGTGTGTATAAAATATCTTGGGACACTTTTGACGTAAATTTTGCATTAGACCCGAAGTCCATAGTATTAATATGTCAATGACTAGTCCCGTATAAATTATAATATACTATGACAGTATAGTACGAGTAGGTCCGTTACGTGGCGATAAATCACTAAACAGTAAGAAATAAAAATTTTTAGCAAAAAATAGGCACGGACTTCATAGATATGCTTAAGTAAATTAATGCAACTAAATGACACAGTTATTTTTTACTTTTTAGTGCGTTTTAAATCGGTGCCAGTCAATTTTTTGTTAAAAATTTTTATTCAACTTTGTTAAAACATTATTGATTTGTAAGGTTACGCAAAATCGTTTATATAATTCGGTGAACATAGGCCTAGAGTAGAGACTTGTATACACTACGGTGCTGAATCGACTGCATCCACCTGCTTCCCATATGCCGCTTGATTTCACCAGTGGAGGGGGTCAACCTATATATACACTATGCTTGCTGGTGCAGGGTCTCCATTCCTGCATCCTTCCCTATGTACATAAGCTCTTTTAACTAATAATATTATTGATAACGAATACCTTATTTCATAAATGTGAAATTAATTGTACTGCAATGCAAATGTGGCAGTAAAAATGTTTTTAATAAAAAATTAAACCGACTTCAAAACGCACTAAAAGTAAAAAATTATTGCAACATTAATTGGTTGCTTTAATTTAGTTAAGCATATCTATGAAATTGGTGCCATCCAAGTTTAAGGAACGTTTATACGAAGGAAGTTTATTCTATGTAACGAGCTTAATGTGGAAGGACGGCAACGACTTCATAGGTGTTTTTTTGAAGTCGGTTAAAAACAGTAATAATGTTTAAGAAAATGTAACCTGTTTTAAATAATTTTAAGCAGTTTGAATCGACCCATGGTTTGAGCGATCACGATTTGCCTATTAATATTATCCTCAGAAACAACATAAGGTTAAGGGATCGACTTCGCGGGGTCCATAAATCATTTTGGCCTCGATAGCCGCTGACATCTGCAAATTGCTTTCTTCCTTTACTGTTGAGCCGTCATACCTCATTATCGGCTGAATAGGGCGGCGTGAATCGGTCTAAATCCTCAATGACCGAGCAGAAAATAGTGATAAGCGTTCGTTGACATTTCTAAATCTATTTTTTTATTTTAACCTTAAAGAAAAAATTAATCTTCTTTTTCTATACAAATAAATGAAATTGAAGTGTTTGGAAGTAATTTGAAATAAACAATGTTTCACATGATGCATATTGGAGACGTTATACAATTTACTTACATAAAAAAAATACATTTTTAAGTTTTTCTATCTGTGGCTAATCCCTGACTGACTGAATATTTTGGTGGGTTATTTGTTCGGGCAAATAGCAAAGACTAACTTATGAGTCATTTATTTTAGAAATGTAGGTATTTATTTTATTTCTACGCAGACAAAGACGCGGGCGTCCGCTAGTATTAAATGAGAAAAAAAAACCTTGAACTTATTAAGAGAGTAGCCTAATTGAAGGTGCTAAAGCTATGATAGCAGAAGCGATCCAATTGGATCTGCATTAGTTTTAGTTGAACGTTTTATAAAATTGCTTCTTTGATCCATCGGTGCGAGTATGGATTTTGGAAGTTGGGATATGCCATTTTTGGTTTTTCTACGTTCCCAAATCAGCTCAACCAAAATCCTTAGCAGCTGCCCAATATTAGAAACTGGTGGTAGTGTTACATACCCTTGTCGTGTCTGGATTAGATTGGATTAATGTGGCGAGTTCAAGTCTCCCTATCTTATTTGAGCGCGATGCAGTATAGAATTAAAAATTGGTTGGGGGTTTTCAGAAAACTGGAATTTCCCTTCTATACCAAAGCCAAACTCGATTGAGAATGCTTGTCAACAAACAAATTAAAAATGAAGGCACAAATCACTAATTTTACACCTATTTTTTTATTTAACTAGTTAATGATGAATTCATGACAATAAATTAGATTAGTAAGCTTAAAACTAATTAAGATATTCACTATCTTTTAAATAAGGTTTTTAAAATAACAAAACAATTTTAAATTTATTAGGCATAAAATGTGTTGCATTTTCTCCCTTCATTTTAAATTTGTTTGTTGACAAGCATTCTCAATCGAGTTTGGCTTTAGTATAGTGTCGGAAAGCATTGATGATAAAAATAAACCAAATAATAAAGAGCATAATATCATTTCGGAAACACTTTTATGCCGGAAAATATTTCAGTCTCTCGGGAGAAAGAAAGTCCACGCGAAAGGAAACTATTCGTACGTAATATGACTATACAAATGTCCTTTGCCAATAACCCACGATTCCGATAAGAAATATTGTGTATGCTCACGACTTTATTAACTCGACAGGACTGTTTGGGTCAAGCAAAATGTTTTTTTCGGACAAGTTGATCTCGTTACACGTATTCGAAGATTTGATACACGGGATCGTATCGTTATTTTGGTCGCTTCGTCAGCGAATTGTAGTTAATCGAAGGACGTTGGTTTTTGACTACTTCGAAACACTACCGTCCTGTTCCACGTATAACCAGCGACGAGTCCCTGCGACGAATTTTTAATGTGGTTAGTTCACCTTGTTAGGGTTATACAGCTAAGCATTCTTGGAGCTGCAAAGTCTACTGGTTCCTAAATTATTCAAATTCAAATTCAAAATTGTTTACTTCAAGTAGGCTTATTACAAGCACTTTTGAAACGTCAAATTGGACTATTTGTAGTGACTCTACCACCGGCTCGGAAGGCAGGCCCTGTTGAGAAGAGCCGGCAAGAAACTCAACAGTTGCTCTTTTTATAATATTATCAATTTTACAATATTAAGTGTGTTGTTACATAAAGTTATTTATTTTACTTCCTGTGTGAAGTTGAAAGCCTATCCAATTGCCTTTGAACATCTTTGTCATTTAAAAATTCATCGATAGTATAATAACCCTGACTCAGTAAGTGAGTTTTAATACATTGTTTAAACTTATGCAATGGCAGATCTAAAACTAAATTGGGCATCTTGTTGTAGAAGAGTACACCCAATCCTACGAAAGATTTTTGTACTTTTCGGAGGCGATATGCTGATATGACTAACTTATGTCCATTTCTAGGAAGACGATCGTTTAAATCCTTTTTATGCTTATACATATTTATATTTTGTTTATATATATTTATATTATGTGACCCACCTCAGATTTGCGGCTTGTTGTACCGGTAACTTTTACAGTTCTCCTAATTATCAATCACAGAGTATTTTAACCAGTGGATATCCACTGGTAGAAATGGGTCTTCTATTATCACTCTGCTGGCAAAGACGTACCGCCAATAGAGTAAGATCCCAGTGCCGCCAGACCTACGTCATTTTAGCAAAGCTAAAATTTCCATGATTTATAGTCTAGTATGTAGTTAGGAGAGTATGCGTACTTACTGGCTCGAAAGCGGGGCCCTTTTCTTCAAAATTTTAATAAAAAATAATACATACATATTGCTTTAAATATATTAGATCTAAATGTCTGTGAATGATCATAACTATATTTAAAATTTTAATCAAGCTCAATAAATAATATAACCATCATTTCAATTAATTGGTCTGATTGCTTACAAAAAGTCTGGAAATAGTACCACGTAGTTATATATGTCAAATTTAGGCTTGCTAAAATGACGAAGTTTACCTCATTTTTAAACAATCTTTATAACGTCTGGCGGAAGTAATGACCCACAGAAACGGTCTGGCAATAACGATTATCTATTTTTGATAATATTGTCAAAAATATATTTAAATATGAGCCTTTCTACTTTAACGTAGGTGAGTACAGTTTTGAAACAACTTTAGTTCGGGCTACCTGTGAAAGGGCCCCGCTTTCGAGCCAGTAAGTACGCATACTCTCCTAACTACATACTAGACTATAAATCATCTAAATTTTAGCTTTGCTAAAATCATAAAATGACGTAGGTCTGGCGGGACTGGGATCTTGGACTACAAGCGATTTAGCGTTCCGGTAAGATGTCGTGCAGAAAACAAAAGGCGTGTGGATTATCATCACACTCCCAAAAAGTTACCCTGCTTCCAATTTACAGATCCTAGCATCGTCACTTACCATCAGCTGTGATTGCAGTCAAGGGCTAAATTGTAATGAATAAAAAACTAGGATTAACAGATAATATTCGTTACTACAAGAATCTGTTGCCAACAAACTTGAGTTTTGATTTGAAGAAATCTCTCAAAGAGATCTCATCGATTTGCTACAATTTATATGCATTTTATTTTGCGTTTTGAAGATAATAGTTAAATTTCTAATCAATTTTCTATCATTGTTTTAAAATTTGAATATTAAGGGTCAATATTTATATACATTACCTACATTTTAATAGCTTTTGAAATTTTGTTGTCTTAAATAATAGAATATGGAAATGGATTTGAAGAGATTAATTGATGAATTATTTTAGGACTATCAAAGTTTACATTACAGAGATCAGTCAGTTAAGAATAATAATTAATAATCGAAGATAACTATTCGTACGTGGTTACTTATATGTGATATGTTAATCTTCATGTTTAGTCAATAACACCATAAAAATAAGTCCTTTAATTAGGTAACAAATATATAGTCAGCCTATATCCATGTCGTAGCCACATCGTAGATTTGCTCATTTCATTAAATGTTCGAGTAGATCATGAAATGGTCACGTTTCATGAAATGTTTGCCTGTCTATTGGCCACATCATGATATGGTTTGGGCAGATCAATGATACAGAATCGTTTCTCGATGTGGCCAACTAAACGCGCGACTACTTCATTACTTCATGAAGTGGTCAAAATTATTTGATCATATCGTAAACTAGTTATTTTTTTGTAAACCACCCATAAATAGGAGCCTCGCGAAGCGGGGCGGGGTGGGGCGTTAAAATATTATGTTTAATTATTATTATGGCATTTATAAATTTATAAATTGCATATAATCTTTGGGCCTAGCCCCTATTTATATGATTCGGCCAAACGTGGATGACAAAATCGTGAAACGTAGACGATTTAATGATCTGGTCAAATTGAGTTGGCCACATCATGAAACGCGGCCATTTCATGAAATTCTCGAGCATTTCATGAAATGAGCAAATCTACGATGTGGCTACGACATCCACACTCTTTCGGTTTCTACACGATATTGTACCAGAACGCTAAACCGCTTGGCGGTACGTCTTTTTCGGTAGGGTGACAAGTAGCCACGGCCGAATTCTCCCACTAGCAGCGAAATACAGATATACGGTACCTATTACTTTTCTAGTCTATAATATAAAAATTAATCCCCGAATGTGTTGTTGACAAAATGTGTACCTATCTACCCACAAAATATGGAAATACTAATGTTAATCTTAAATCCGTTTAGCTATATACCCGTTAAATTCAGTTTAATATCAAAATATAGGTATCGTAAAGTAGCTCTATCCTATATAAGCCCCGAAATTTGTTGCCAATTGATGCAAAATTGTAACGAGAATTTTGCGCTGAAAATGGAGAACGAATATACTAAATAACTTTAAAAAATTGTTCATTGCTTGCCAAATCCTATGGATTAGATTTTATATGCAATGGTTTAGAAACGTAATGTATCTGTGTAATTGACGCGACACTAACTAACGTAAAACAAAGAATTTATATATAGCCTCTGAAGTCGTTAGGGCTGTCCACAAATTTTCTTTTAGTTCGAAATTATTTAAATATTCAAATTATTAAACTTGGGTGTAGAAATAATATTCCGATGTCTTCAAAATTGTTAATTCTTTTGTAAACTACCGCCGCGTCGGAAATGCAGTACGTGACGAGAAAAGACGCGGCCAGAAAAACTCGACACATGCTCTTTTTACATGAATTACAAAACCACAATTACAATAATTAATATTACACTAAAAATATGCATACTGTGTAACAATCAAAAGAACAGTAAAATACGCTACTCGACTATTCTAACATATCCATTTTACATGGCCTGAAATCTAGTCCTTTGAAATCATATCACGGTCGACAGACACAAGCTTACGTTACCATAGACAATATCGTACAGTATTGTCTATGGTAACAAATTGCATATTTTAAAATGCTAACAAAATGTTCTGGACTTGAATTTTAGAACTCTGGATTTTGTCAGACTACATTTTTTTGTAAATTAGAGGAAAAAATCAAGTTCAAACCTATTGTATTTCTGTTAGCACATCTCACCTGATTACAGATATATAAATTATTTGGAAATGGAATTTTTTAAGACAGTCTTTATTTTGTAGAGGCTGGAAGTCCTTAATTTATGTTAGTTTACTGTTACTTTTAAAACAGCAAATAATTATGTTCAGGACTTTTGTAACTCCTTCAGCATTTCATACCTGATTATAGTCTTAAATCGATGCGATTTCAAATTATAAAGATACATTATTTTAACAGCCCTATATACTTCAGATGCTTGACTAGTTTCAGATCCTTCCTTAAATCAAATCAAAATGAAACAATCTTACGATGATCACACAATTTACTTAAGGAGCGCTTATTTACATTTTTTTTACACTTTAACTATTAACAAAATTAACTGGCAGCATAACTGCACACAAAGAGAACACAAAAAATTGCTTCATATCTGTCCAATCGTTTAGAAGCTACGGATAGGATAATAGACAGATACATGTACAATGTTTACACCTCTCTCTTTTTATTACATCAACAATTGACAACAGATCGTCAAAATCCTACACACTTTTCAATAACGCTACCAAACAATAAAAATAGTACGGCGTCCGTGTTTACAGGGCTGAATAATTCAACACATCCCTGTAAGCACCTACATTACTACATTATTATTCATACGCTACCTGGCAACTTTATTTGGATATTTGCATTTTATTGAGTCTCGGAAAAAAATATTCACGATACGTTGCGGATGTTGATTCTATTTACTCGTTTATAGAAAATGTGTGAAGAATCAATCAATTGAAAACTTGCCAAGCGTACGTTTACGGGAGAGTAATTTTTATTTGTTGGCGGAATGCTTACGAAAGATTTCATGTTGTAGGTGTATGTTGGAAAAAACACGGTATCTGTAACACTTACGCTATTATATCAAGCGTAGGTTTTAATTACCTGGTACTTTTTAATAATAATTATTGTCAATCCAACTCAAAGGCTTACATGCTGCTTAATGGAATTGCCTATGAACAAAATAACACTTTGCAGAGCAAAGAAACAACAAAGTACATCTCTCAACTCTTATGTATTTATTTATTTTAAAAACTTTATTGGAAATTATAAAGATAAACGTAGCAGAAGAAACAGAGTAACATTATTTGGCAAAAGGCGGCCTTATCACTAAGAGCGATCTCTTTCAGGCAACCTACCGAAAGATTCTAAATATTCTGTGAGACGGGAATATACATACATCTAATAAGGCTTACATATATATACACATTATATTAATATATATATATATGACGGCGCCAGCGTCATAGTACGCGACTAGAAAGAAGTCTGTGAACTGCACGTGTACCAGCTACGCCCTCTTGCGGCTGCGCATCGTTCGATACCCCCACACACCCCACTACTTGAGTCATTCTAAGTTGTATAAAAGGAGCGGGTCTACAACTGGCGGGTCGAGTAGTAATACCGAGGCTTCAAAAAGCGGTCAAGCTCCTAGGACAATGGTTCCGTCTCTGGCGCATCGAGGTGAACCCCGAGAAAAGTGCTGCCGTACTATTCACGGGCAAACCTAAGTGCAGGAACAGAATCTATCAAGAGGTTTCCCTCTATGGAAAACCCATTCCCTGGCAATCCGAGACCAAATATCTCGGAGTAACCTTTGATTCCCGCATGAGCTTCTCGTCACACATCCGGAAGGTCTCAAAAAGAGCCAGATGGGTGTTAGGTCGTTTCTATCCACTCCTTTGCTCCTCAAGCAAACTGTCACTTAGACTTAAAGTCACACTCTACAAGGTGTGCATCCGCCCCATTATGACCTACGCTAGCGTAGTGTTCGCCCACCGTCCCAAGAGCGCAATACAGCGCTTACAAGTTGTACAAAATAAGTTTATGCGCCTTGCCACGGGCTCCCCGTGGTTCGTTCGCAATAACGACCTCCACCGAGACCTGGATCTACCAACCATTACACAACACATGAAACAGCTATCGAAAAACTACTTTTCGAAAGCTACCACACACCCAAATCCACTTGTGGTTCAAACGTGCTCTTACACGCCCGAAATAGACGCCGTCTGCACACGCAGACGCCCCAAAAACGTCCTTTACGACCCAGACGACGACACGACTACGGACAATGCCTCCCAATACACATACACACAAACACAGCGTCTTCGCCGGCGAAGACGAGGTCCCCGTTTCTTAACGTCACCCGGACGTGGAACTCACCCACGTCCATTAAGGGGGCGCTTTGGCCTGATTTAACAGTCACGCCAAAACCACATGCCCATTCCAAACGTCCCTCTAAGCCGAGGCCCGAGTCTCACAGGAGACGCCCTTAGAGAGTCGTTACGTCCTCTTACTTTTTTCTTCGCCTTCGGGCACTCTCCGGCGATGCTTCTGCGCTCGCCCAAACCCCCCGGTGACGCCGCTGTGGTCCCGTATGGAGCCTACGGCACTTACTCAATCAGAAAAAAAAAAAAAAAAAACTGGCGGGCAGTCTAGGCTCTGGCGTGGCGCGGTGCAGACCTTGTACTTTGCTTATCACTTAACCTAGACAACTCTGATAATTAATTTGTGCAAACGAATTAATTATTACTCTCAGCTTGAGTTATAATTACTTGGAATACAAAGGCCTAATTTATTCACAATGTCTTACCCTCTTTCGACAAATTTGGCTGGGCAAGGAGAATAACTTGAACAGAGGAGGTGAGTGTTGACGCGCGTCACTAAGAGATCTCTTTTAAACCTACACCCGTGTCACAATTCTCGGGCTTTTTTCGGAGTTATTCTCTCAGCCACGTTCGGAGTTACTCTCTCAGTGTCTCTCAATTCGAATATGATTCCAGTCTTTGTACCTGCGTCCAAAAGGTAATTTTTCTTTCGACATATCCATATATATTACTTATACAATACATATATATTTATTATACACATAGTTCATATATTTAACAAAGTTATCTTTAATATAATACCATACTGCAGCCACCTTTGGGATGGTTCTGCTAAACATCAGTTCAACACATTGGACTCGATTGATCGCCGAGCTAGAAGGATAATTGGTAATGAATCGACAACACGGGCAAATTGCAAACTTTGCAACACCGTCGCAATGTTGCTTGTTTATCGATTTTTTACCGGATATACTTTGAGGAATGTGCGAAAAAACTGCACGATCTTGTTCCTCCCTCCCCTTTCTACCACCGAATAGCTCGAAGCCGTGAACTCTGGCACCCTTACGTGGTTGACATCCAAGCAACTCGTACCAAACGTTTTGCATCCACGTTCCTAATACGCACGGCAAAAGTGTGGAATGCCCTTCCGGCGTCAGTGTTTCCCACCACCTACAATATGAACATCTTCAAGGCAAGAGTGCCTAGGCATCTTCTAGGTAAGCGCGTTCCAACTTAGACCTCATCACTGCTTTCCATCAGGCGTGACTGTAGTCAAGCGTAAGCCTATCTACCTTAAAAAAAATACATGAACTTATGTATGTTATTATTCCGCAATTAAATTTTTACTTCAAGATGCTTTAAAAGTTTTGTGTCCATTAAAATTAAAATTTTATGGCCGTTATTACCCTTTATCTACCTGATTAAGTAATAAAAAAAACGGGATCTATCAGGAGCGTTGCTTTATATGCTGGGGTTAATATAATAATGCTTATATTTGGGTTTATTTTATGGTTTAAAATTAATTAGTTATGGTAGGTACTTATAACGTGTAACATCATTATCAGCCGATAGTCGACCACTTTTTGAGACTGTTGGACATATACTAGGCTAATTGATGTCATGGGGGGGTCGACCAACGCTGCGCTTTTCTTTGTGAGGTCGCTATTCCAGCCCTTCGGAATCCCAACGCCTATCAGCTCTTCGTACTATGTATTTATAAACTATATTATAATATTTGTTTCATAATAATCGGCTGAAATAGTGACAAACGAACAAGCTATTATAATATTCCTTAAGATTGTTAGCTTACAAATTCATAATCGTTCATTTCAAATAGGCGTAGTTTACAAACGATTTTGAAACGTTATGTTAGACTATTTGTAGTGACTCTACCACTAGCTCGGAAGGCAGGTTCTGATGAGAAGAGCTGGCTTACTTAATTTATCGCATGCTTAGCTATTATAAAAGAATGTGAAAAGATTTTCTATTTTCCACAATTCGCTATAGGTCCGGTATAAGATCCGATAGTCGAGTGCGGTCTCCTCATGTAGTCCAGATATTTCCTCCGTTCAGTACTGACTGCCAAACTTTGTTTTGAAGATGTACCAAATTGTTATGATACTTATAAAAGTGACGGATTTACGTAGACAGTTTGATTTTAAAATAATACTATCTGGCTTTTGAGTATGCGTTGGTTGTACTTCATTTCTAGAATCTTTCGGCTGAAAAATGTTTCTCGATCAATCTTTCCTGAGCAATAAATGTCAGCTGGAGCGTGTAACGGGGGTATTTCGGTCGTAATTCGTTAATCGATGGGAAAATGCAAAAGTGTCTTGATAAATTGCTTTATTTCCGAACCTACAGCTTTAAAGCTCGCCAATTAAGTTGAAAAATATGCGGCTTAAAAAATAAATTTATAAAACTTTTAAATAAAAAAATTTGATTGAATCCTACACCTGCGTTGTTTTGTTCGCCGTTTGAATTATCTCACTTGATATTCCACCAGACGAGTTCGCAAGCAGCTGCTAGACTGTTATTACTAAAGAAGTAGAAACTAAGGCTAGAAATTAGAAACAATGTGTGTGAGTTTAATTATATTATCAAAAAATAAGTGAATCGATACACTTATGATAGCAGGATAACAAGATTAAATTTAAATTTAAAAAACCCCGCTAAAATTGTAATTTGCCATTTTTTCATGGTAGCTATCTTGAATTTGAAACTGCACATGGAATTGCACAGTGTAAGTATGAAGCATGAAGCCCTTTCGTTTGATACTCATACTGAGGGAGTTATGAAAAATAATTAATCCGCCATTTTGTAATGGCAGCTATTTTGAACCGACTGTCATTAAACTTAGCTAAGAACTGCCGCCAGAAAACTGACTTTCAAATTTAATTTAAAAAACCGAATAAATCTCGGTTCATCCGTTCGAGCGCTACGATGCCTCTGAAACTATCAGTGGGATTGTAAAAAAGCCTTTCAGCCAGACTCAGGAGGAGTGACATAGGAGGGTGCATCCCAGTAGTACCCCCTAATTTTAGTTCTAGAACTGTTGACACACCATATTAGAGTTCTATATAGAACTAATGGGACAAAATTAAAGAAATGTCGATATCAACGTCTAGTTTGTACGTTACATATAAATTACCTAGTTTCATTAGTATAATATGAATTCTCTTATGATTGCAATAAATGTCCACTTGAATTTGAGAGTATCTACATAAACTGAAATGCATTATGGTGAACTATCTAAACATACTATATCGAATACAGCTTTGCTTAAATTGCACATAACGTCAGCAACAATTTATTTCTTTAATTGCTGAAAATTACTTTGGGAATGACGAAAGATTAAAATAAGCCTTCAAAAAAGTCTTTGGCGACATGCTAAATATAATAAAAATGATTTCTAATATCATTTTTTTCTAAGCTGAATAGTTTGCGCGAAAGATACTTCCAAATTGGTAAAATGTCCCCCCCCCTGTAACTTCTAAAATAAGAGAATATTTTTTAGACACGACAACTACTTGGTTTTAAAAACTTACCTTTTGTCGCAAGGGACATTTTTTTGTTAAAAACAAAATGAAATGTCAATTAAAATAATATAAAGTTAATAACTTATATGCTATAAGCAAAATCAAGTGGAAAAACTATGCTACAGTTCTATATAGAACTATAGGGATATAATTTGACAGCCCGGAAAGTATCCCAACAGTAATTCTATATAATATATATATAACTGGCTTTAAAATACAATAAAGTGGCAATAAAGTGGCTTTGTACTTGAAACGTTTAGAGGAACTTCAAAATGAACGCCCGAGGCGAGTGTTGCTTATTGAAACTAGCTAGTCAACGCCTCAACTTGCCAAATAAAGGCTTTATTTACGTAATAGATACATTATATGCCTATTTTATTTTTCTCAAAATAAGATGTTAATTGTTCTCATTTTTATATATTTTATTAGGTCAAATTCTCATGTAATTATTTAATTCATATATTTATTTATTGTGTTTAGCATAATTTTAGCTTAATATTGGAGGTTATTTATTATTAATTTAGATACTATTTTCAACTAGTCCATATATACCCTGCGATTGTTAATCGACTAAGGTCTCCACGATACAGGTTCCTAGTGTGGAGACCACCGGTAATAGTATTGTATATGGTTTTCATGGCAATAAAGATTTTGACACTCATTTATTTATTTACAATTATTTTAAAAATTTTTAACAATGCTTCTAAAATTATAAAAAAAAACACTATTAAAAATTTATAAAAAAAATTAATTCCGCCTGCTGCAGGGCCCGGGGGTCCAAGCAACCGGTAGTCAGGGCTCCAGAGTGAGGAACCTCCTCACAATGCGCGCCGTTTCAAGAATTACTGCCTTCTGTATCCGACCCTTGATCCAACAATTAAGCGAAAGCATTTTAAGATGTTCGTCAAAGCTTTTCGCTATAAGACCGTTGACTGAAACGGCTATAGGAACAATCATTGTTGAATCAACATTCCACATGGCGGTAATCTCATGAGCAAGGTCTCATGGCAATAAAGATTATTATTATTAGTTAAATCAGTGTGTTAAACATAATATTATTATGACCAGAGTAGGTATAGTACATAGACTGCTTCGTTGGTTTATTCGGTTGGATCACGAGGTCCAGAGTAAAATGCTAAGTTTTTCTTTCTTTTAAAAAAAAGAAAAAGATTCTTAGCTAGAAATTTAGGAGTTGGTGGTGTTGTTCGTGCGTTAAGCTGTCAGTACCGGTAACTATCGTCCACATATGAAAGTGATCATTAATAAAAATTAAACTTTATGAGCCTAAAGCCGCCAACCAGTATCGGAGCACCCAGCGCAGACCACGCTCCATATCAGTCTCCTTTTCCTTCAAGGAGGAAGGTTCGGTCCAGTAGTCAGCCGGTAATAGTCTGATAATGATAATATAGGTAAATTAATAAGAGCAAATTTGTCTATTATCATTAATACAATAAAAATATAATTCTAAAATCTATACTAATAATTCAACACGATCATTGTAAACAAGAAACCAAATTGAGCGATACAAAAAATGTAGACATTTCTAGAATTATTTTATCTGTTTAAAAGAAAAAGCGAACATTGTATACCGTGTTATCGAGAGCAAGTCTCAATAGCTGAGGGTAGTCGTTTTATTTTTCGTAGCGATTGTTGGTCGATTGGTCTTAAATTGAAACCAGGGTTTGTTTTTGTACAGATTGCGGATTTATTAAGCTCGGGGCTTGCTTCTGTTGCACTTTGACCCTTTAAAACTTTTGTAAAATCTTTATTTTTTGTCTACATAAGAAACAAATTGAAGCCTCAAAAGCTCAATGGTTAAAGATGCCGGACACAGTTATTTTTTAAGTGCGTTTTGAGTCGGTTCTATTTTTTGTTAAATTTTTTTATTATTTAATGATAATGATAATGATGTAATGATGCTGATTCAGGGGCACAACTAACCACCCAGCAGAGCGGTTGATCATTACTAAAAACTTATTCATTTTCATCATTGTTTCACTTCCTTTCGTCTTTTACTATCTATTTTGTAATATAACCTAAAACAAAATTCATTTTATGAAGAATTTTCAATGTAGTTCGGAAAATCATTTATATTTGCGTCTTTGAGTATAGAAGATGGTTTTTTGCACACTATTACTATTATTTAAAGGAATGAAGTGAAAAATAATGTGAGTTCATTAATTATAGGTGGTCGATACGTAAAATTAGTTAAAATAAATAAAACATGTATACCACATTATTATCCATTTATTTATCGATCCAATTACAAAATATTCGTACACATATACTTAGGTATAATTGGTAGTTGAGCTAACAATTTACAGTGCTCTTTTTACTTGATACGGTGATACATAAACCGATTGGTCAATTTATAACAGTAGTAGTAGGTACAGTATTGTGGTTTACATTGAGCGAGAAATTACTACATGTTTCATGTTATACTGTTTATACGCGGTAGAAGTGGGTGCGAGAGATATACTAGCGAAGTCTCTCTATAACCCGCTAAAAGACCTTGGCCTTACTAAGAACGAGTATCCAAAGCTGCTGTAGTAGGATCCTTTCGAATTTGGCTGGGCAGGAAGAATAACTTAAACAGAGGAGGTGAGTGTTGACGCGCGTCACTAAGATATCTCTTTTAAACCTTCCACCCGTTTCACAAGTCTCGGGCTCTGTTCGGAGATTTTCTCTCAGCCACGCGATGGACCCGGCACCCGCACGGTGAATCCATTGAATGCTAAGATATTCGTCTCTCTCGAGGTGTGCTGTTTGTGTTTGCAGATTAGTTTGAACTGTACCGAGTGTCTCAACCTGTTCCTACCATGGTATCAAGGACCATGATTACTCTGAAAGGTGGCAGGTATACTGGTTTGGCTTACATTGCGCTTAATGGTTTTTTGAATATCATCCTTATTATCTTATTAATCCTTGCCTGGGGAAATAATCCCCGCAAAAAGAAGGGTGTTATAACTTCGACGGCGGTGCCTGACTGTTTGTGCGTGTATGTGTATGTGTCTGCACAGATATAGGATGATTTTATCTATTTTTTTTATTTAGCATTTTACATTGATAATAATGTGTTAGTAATCGTTACAATTGGCATTTGTAATGATTACTAACAGTGTCATTACTTTTCCATGTTACAATGAGTAACAAATGTACTGCTATTTTCAGAGAAAAATCTGACAAGAAAGAAAGCCTCGACAAGCGTTCCGCCACATAGATTTCACAAACAGCAACAGAATATATTTGTTATTCTTTCTATTTTCGGTGACAGGAAAAATACAGCTGTCAACACCTCTTTCCCCTTCGCTACGACATACCTATGTTCTAAAAAATTCGTATTTTCGACGAAAACGTAGTGTTTTGAACTTTAATTTAATACCAAACAAATTTATGTGCAATATTTCGGTACTTATAGTTTCAATAGAAAAGTTAATTGTAAGGAAATCACCAAATTAAATTAGTTGGGCAATTGATCCAAACCAGTAATAAAGAAATCTAAAAATAGATCAATCAATTATATTCTGGAAGTGTTTCTTACACTGTTAAGTCCTTCAAACTATAAAGGAACTAAAGGACTTAACGAATAACTCCTTCAAACATAGTTTAAATATTTTAAGCTTTTGATGTGATAACGTTTTATAAATTGATGGACGCCGGCAACACACACGAATAAGCAAGACTCATTGTCACGTTCCATCTGAGCTGAGCGTGCAAGCAAGAGCGCTGAACAAGCGAAAGATCTAGTGATCATGTAAAATTATAGTCCGTAAACCAACTTTACTGATTAGTACCATTTTTATTTATTGAAGAATATTGCAAATAACATCCTTTACTCCTTTCATTGTAAAAAGGACGTTAGCCAAAACCTAAATATACCTATACATTACAATTTGAGTTGATTTGACTAGAGTTTGACTCCAAAACATTTTGGCACCATTAATCTTAAATACACTATTTATTTACATTTAATCTATTAACAACGACAACTAATGCTTACCTACTAACATTGGAAAAGTTTTAGTACAAATAGTTTTCATTTATAAGGTTCACCGCAAACAGATCGAAAAAGAAAATAAAGGAAATTATTCTTTGTTTTAATTCTAAAAAACTCATTTTATGTACCTTTTCAGTACATTTTTAAAAGACAGCACTAATTTTATCTTATTATTTTAAAATAATTGAAAAGGATAATTTAATTATGTGGTAACTCGCGCCATTTGTTATTCGAAAAATATTTTAAATTCGGTTTGTGGTTCCGTGTGCGGTGAACCTTAATATGAAATGGATTGGATATAATTTCCCATTAACTATATAATAATCCTTCCAATAATTTCAAATTACATACATTCCGGGCTAGTTCTTTCAGTTTCAATGAAATTATGAATTAAGCCGAAATTTTTATCTATATTCCTTTTAAGTAGATACATATTCCCTGTATTTTTGTGTTTTGCTTACAGTAAAATTCTTAGACTACATTACACATTTTCATATTTAAAACTTAATTAAAACACCTATAGCTTAATTAGTAATATGAATTTATATAAACGTCAAAAAATAAATATCAGTAAAAGCAGGCAATAAAATTACTGAAATGAATGTATGGTATTTATTTTTATATCTTACATAAACAATTTTCGTACTCAAAGAAAATATTTTATAAACACAATAGTATGTATATTTTAATTTTGTATGTGCGTTATTTAACTTCTGGTCAACCTATCATAAATAATCGATTTTAACCTTTGTTCAATTATTAAAAAAACACTACAACAAATGATTTCGTGAAAAAGAACATTAAAATTATTAATCTAAAAACATTACCTTCCTTCTGACCCAATCGGGTAAAAATATGATAACCAGAAGTCTTATACTCGTAGGATAGCTTAAGAAGATATTTGTTGTCGGTTCTTTTCAGTACTACTAGTAACTTTCCGAACGTAAACATTTTTACTGAGATTTTCTTGTAAAAATAAATAGCTTAATATTTTCTAACCCTATATTTTCTAAGCTTCTGTCATACGGGCATTTTCACTAAGTTTCCAAATCTAAGGTTCTTTTAAAAATAAAAATAATTTAATGTTTCTGGCCCCGCGATTACAGTAATGGGCCAAAGTTTTCCCGAGGTTGCAAACGTGAAAAAAGAATGTCCCTTTATCTCAGGTCTGTCTTTTATGGAGTCAAGTCACAAGCGGTGTCATTTAACGACACCATAAACTCATCCAAGCGGTTTTTATTTATCCCTAAACCGCCGACTTACGATTCAAAGGGGAGAGTAATGTTCATTGTTTCTGCTATTTAATTAAGGAAGTATACAAACTAATCCAGAAACACTCGACAACCTTTGCGTGTTTTTGGAAGTTTATTTTTAACCGTCTGGCATTGTATTTATTATCAAGTCGTCACGAACACTGTTTACTTACTGTTTATTGTTTATCTCTTTCATATGTTTTTATTGCAGTTATTTAATGAAGGCTGAATACAAAATATTTCAAAAACACTTTATCAAGTTTCCGATTAACCTAGTTGGTTAGGTACGTTAGTTAGGTCGTTTAAGATTTACAAACTTAGAAGATTTAGGATTTTAAAATCCTACAGGATCTCTGTGATTTATAGAATAAAAATATTTTTATTTAATATGTAGTTTAGCAGATAGCAAACACTAAGTAGAGGTACGTCGGTCTCGGCAACCAAAAGATTTATTAATAATGTTTGACCTCTCTAGCCGTGCCGACATTTTGCTTAATAAACAAATACCTCGGCCTACCACTCGTTCAACAGTTTTCAAAGTGCTGGGCTGAAGTTTGTTAATAAAATAAGTAATTGAAATTTGAAAACTCAGCCAGGCTTTTGTGAAGGTACTTTGCCCGGGTACTTACTTTACCTACTTTGTACACTGGACTTTGGCATTTAGGGTCAAAAAATTAAGGATATGAATGGCTGCAATACGATAATGACTTGAACTAAAATCGCGTTCATTATGTATGCAATTTATTACAAAATAACTTATTTTTTGTATGACCCAGGGCAGAATATGTGGACAAATGTAAAAAGATTTAACAGCTGTATTATATATATTATCATACATCAATGAGAAAGAAGAACAGCGGCTAAAAGGTTTATTTTATGTTTATGGTTTATTTTAGGTTTATGTTTATATAATTTTAATGTAAAATGCGGCATTTTGCATAAAAACTATATTATACTTAGTATACTTAGTACATGCTCTGATAACTTGCACTTTGACCTTTTAAC
Source organism: Mycalesis mineus (assembly GCA_034621355.1). NCBI lineage: Eukaryota > Metazoa > Arthropoda > Insecta > Lepidoptera > Nymphalidae > Mycalesis > Mycalesis mineus. Next base: position 15,568,910 of record CM067887.1, on the reverse strand, counting down.
CCCCTAAGACAACATGCGTACAGTTTTTATTCAGGCAGAAAACCGGAATAACAAAGTCAGCGTGAATTGGTTACGCCTCGTCTGTGCTGGCCTTAGTGGAATAACAATAGAAACCTAAAAATACAAAATCGTAACATTTAACGTACCCTATATGAGACAATTGTTACCAATTTACAAGAACGTATCAGCAGGTCTTCTATGGGCATCTGGATGACAGTTGTTATTGGTTTGCAGTTGATTCTTAGGCAGGTTCAACCGAACTTTCCGTGAACTCCCGTTGTACTGGTGTAGACGCTGCCTTTGGTTCTTTATGCTGTTGTCTTTGATCTGTTACACAAAAAAGACAATTATACATATCACAAGTATGGCATACGAATCATTACAATCGTATCAGTATTGAAATAGCTTGGACCTATAATAAACAGCCTTTAAGTTTGTCCAAAATAAGCTTTTCTAACCTTAAAATAATTATGTTTTGAGTAGTCAATTTCGGATACTCTGATATTTTATTTTCCTTACTTCAATCTCAACGTTGCATCAACGTAATTTCATTTTTAATTTCAATGTATAGATAAAAGTTTTTATGGTCTTTGCAGAAGTAACATTATCGCTAGCCTATTTTAATAATTCATTACGGAGCCTTACTTCCTTCTTACGTAAAATTAGTAGCTGCTAATAAAAAAAAAACCGACGACAGTCTAAAACGCCCTTCAAGGACAGGACTCAAAATTCTGACTCCGGGCTAACAGTTATAACTGAATTTTTTTTTAAGAAAGGAAAGCTGTATACCGTAGCCTTAGCTACCAATGTAAAAAATGTATTTTAAAAATAAATAAACTTAACTATAATAAATTATATTCAGTCTATGTCTAGTTTACACCATTGTTTGTCCAAGTTCCTCAACCTTAGAGGTATTGCGTACTAAATTAAGGTCAGGGTGACGTATAGCTTTGTCGGTTCAAGTACATCTGGCGTGACGTTTAGAGACCATTGTCACTGCCCTTACATCCTCGCCCTTTGTCAATTTGATGTTAATGGACATAATGGATGCTAACCACATTTTCGTCCAAATATATACGATTAAACATTTCCTGTATTAACATACCGGGCATGAAACGTTCAATTTACGGATGGAATTAATGTTCGTCAAAAAGTGCATTTTTAATTAATTAATTAATTTAATTTTAAAGTGGTACATAGGTTTACATAATATATCTATTAAATTTTTGTAGAAAAGAGGTACAAAATAAAAACAGGATTATTTTATTATTCGTTTTACCGTGCATGTAACGGAGATGTTTAAAATTGTCCTTAGCAAACATCGCTAAATAAGGTGTAATTTATGAACTTCAATCTCTGCTTATTTTTCTATCGAAAGTGAAAAAAGAAAAGAAAATTAATATATTTAATAAAACTTCAAATTTTCAGTAAATTTACTTAGTGACTACACTCCGAAAATATGGTAATTTTTAAACAATTGTAGTCAACTTCTTGGATTTCGACTCTATTATTTCTAAAAGCTTTTGTTTTCGAATTCGGGTTTTTAATAGACAAATAGTTCTAAAAGATATTTGCTGACTATGTATCTTGTAAATGCTTGAACTATTATAATAAAATAGCGCTAAAGCAGTGAGTCAGGCCGTTACGAAGGTCTAGTGATAGTAATACTTAGTAATCTCGATATAATGAAACGAAAACGGCCATGAATATAAAAATAGGTCCGTAGTAAATATTCATTACGGTTTGTAATTTTGGGTCTTATCCTGGCATTCTACCAAAGATTTTATGGCCTCTCGAGGAGAGAGTATTATGTGCTGGAAGAAAAATTTTGAATAAGAAATATATTTGTCGGCCGCCATTAGCTGTCGTAATAAAGGAAAAAAGATTTTCTCCTTATTAAGTTTTGACTTAGTAATGATAATGAAGTTGGGGACTTTAAGTAAATTTGTTGAAAACTTAATATTCGAGCAAGTCATTATTTCAAGCTGAATTTGCACGGACTTGTCAGAACAAAAGTGGTGTGCACAGGTTCTTTGTCTAGGTAAGCAGAAAAATATAAAGGAAGATTCTGCGTATATAATAATGAGTAAGTTCACTAACTTTATTTCTTCATTTTAACATTTATCAATCAAGAAATAAAGTTGAAATTTCAGAAATATATTATATTATCACTAGAATATGACTTTGAGGTATATTTGTAAGTTGTTGAATTTTATTGTAGAATTGGTGGTCACAAAACCTTATGCCATTTTTATTAAATATACAACAGCTTTATGAAACCTCCCCAAATGATTATGATAAGTGAATATAATAATGATTGAAAGGAAAACTCATACTGCGTGGCCATATAATTTTATCAACCCGGAAAAACTTTTGTTGGAATTTCGGTCCGGGAAGTTATGAAAAGGTCACAGTGGGAAATGACAGTAATTTAGTTATAACTCATGCCGTTTCATTAGTCCTACTTATGTGACAGTAAGTCAAATTTTGTTGCGAGTTTTTTTACGAGTCACTGACCTTTTTTCTTTAAAGAGAGATCATGTTTTGTGAAATTTGCTCGACTAAAATATAATATAATATATATATTAAAATATTATTATTTTATATAATATCTCCATGATCACTTTGATTTCTGAACCAATTCAAACCTATGAAGTCAGTAGTGCCACCTAAACTTGGATGGCAACTATTACCTAAACTTGGATGGCAACAAATTCATAGATTCATAGATAGAGGTTAAGTAAATTAATGTAACTAAATGACGCCATCATTTTTTACTTTTTAGTGCGTTTTGAAGTCGGTTTAATTTTTTATTAAAATTTTTTGTGCTCAACTGCAAACAAAATTTATTATACATATTATGAGTGAACTGAAATACATTATGAGGTTTTTCTTCTTAATAAAAAATTCAAATAGGTTCTCCGGTCAATTAGCATTTAAAATAGAGGTGACCTTTTAAAAAGTGCTTGAACATTAAGCCTTCCTAACATAATTGTATAAATTATTACGTTAACCTAAATTCAGATTGAAAGTAAAGTACTGGTTATAATTCGATATCAGTTATATAGTTATCATGTTATGAAATGTTGCGTAGGAAAAAATAATACGTAGGAAAATACTTGGCTTCATTAAAATTCATTAATTCGTTAAATAATCAAATATTATCACCCTAAGCCGCACTGCAGCAGTGATGGATCCGAGTTTCATAAACCCTCTGCGTTGAGGAAAGAGGTTTGGACCTCTAAAGGGCTGTTAATGATGGTGATTAATTAAGGCAAACTATAAGTAAGTAGCTAGAAAGGGTACCCGTATAGTAAGATCGTGTCTGGTCCGCCGATGCGATGACGTCAGCATCTCCGTGTGCGCCCTGGACTCGTTGGCTGCTGACCCGTCGTCCGTCTTTATGCACCACAGCCACTTGTATGGTGGTATGTTTCTGACAGATAAAACAGTTCAATGTATTAAATTATAATCATGAATCCCTATTTCCGTTGGTCGCTTCGCGCGTGAAAGGCTACACTGATTTCGCTTATTCTTTTATTGCTGTGTTTGTTATTGTCAGGAGCACGATCTTATAAAGGAAATAAATGAAAAAGTTGCGCGGCAAATTATAAAATTGAAAATTCTTGATGAATATTTTGACAGACTGTACTATACTATAGATATTTTATGCTCAATCTCGGGTGAATGTGTGTGAATTAAAATATATGGCACGGGGATAAATTATAATCTGGTCATAGGGATGGGAAAGGAATCTGCGCGGGGCAAGTATAATCAATATATTGAGTGGTTAGCAGGACCAAGCAGGTGGTCCTCTTTTTGTTAAGTGAAAACCCATCGCCTATAAACTGATCAACACTTTGCAGGGCATGCAAGGGACATGCCCTACAAAGCGCTGTCCTGTGTTTATCAATCTAAAGCAACAAGTATGTGTGAGTGTATATGTGAGTATGTTTGTTATACATTCACACCGCCACTATTGACCTGATTTGGCCGAAAGATAGATGATACCCTGGATACATTTCATCCCGATACTCCCTTGGGAAAGGGAACCACGCGGATGAAACGGGGAAACGGATGAAACGCGGGCGAGTTGCTAATAGATATTAAACATTTGCCTGTAATTAAAATAAAACAGCAATGCTGCTTAGTGACAGAAATAAGTAGAAGTCTATCACAAAATCTCTATCAACAACGCTTAACAAAAAGCATTTGAATATTTATTGAATTTTCTTTAGAAATAAACATGACTTTATTATAATAATCTCAATTTAATTAGAATGATAAAGTGTTCTAATTGAAGTAAAAACTTGTTAATTTCTTCGTCACAAATTAACAGTTAATCGTAAATTATTTCCGGTGAACAACTGAAACTTCCGCGAGGAAAACAGTCGAGTATTGTAATTAAGGAGCATCCAAAAAGATATATGACTGTCCTGCTCTGACGTGTAATTTATTTTGTAACTAAAGTAAACTACAAGCTGTTTCGCCGTGCATGCGCTATAATACATATAATTTATACGCGCTATAATACATTTAATTATATATAACATCACGTCTCATTCCCATAGGGGGCTGGCAGAGACTACACTCTTTCATTTCTATGGACCTTGCATACTTCCTTAGCTTCATCTACTCTCTTTCTTTCAGATATGTTCGTCGGCTTAGGGTACTCTTAAACTGGCCATTCTTTAAAATAGAATGATTCAGGAATATTCGCCCAGGCTTTCCCCTTCGAATGTTTCTATTCGCCCTCGCCTAACGCATTTGTATAGTCAGTTTCGTATTGGAAAATCTATTTATGTAAATAAAAACCAGGTAACCTACATTTATAGCCCGCTATTATCACGATAAAAAAAAAGTCGTGACTAGGCGGGATCTAACCCCAAAGTATTAATTTGTACCTACTGTCCGGTGCTGCCACCTCTAAAATTTTAACCCGGTTACAATCACGTAGATATTCTTATGGGTGTATTGAAATAAAAGTAGTTTCTGACCTCCTTTAGACAAATACAATGTAACAAATTATCAAATTACATCCAGATTCGTCGGGATCCGATCCGACCGGGAGTGGACAGGATAAATGTATATTTGTACCACTGCGATAAAAGAACGTATTAGTACTTACCGCAGGCTGATGAATATCCTGTTTGAGAAGATGAAGTATATAACAGGGTTGGCAGCAGAGTTTAAAGGCGCTAGACTCTGTATGAGCGAGGCGATGGCTATGTTCACTTGCGTGTTGGGCACGTAGCCGTACACTTGGAGTAAGTCGAAGATCATGTATGGCGACCAGCAGAGAACGAACACTGTAACAACGTTCTCATATAAAGACAAAGGCTATGTACACTTGTATTTTAATTATATTGTTGGCAGCATTGTATACTCGGCAAACCATAGACTATAGAAGTGCCGATATTCTGTGTTATGGCACCCCGTTTAGAAGCATAAATCAGACTATATCAAAAATGGCGATTACGGGCGGTTATATAAACGAAGCCCTAATGGTGAAGTGATCATTATTTTGTGTGTTCTCTTTGTGTACAGTTAATTTTGTTAAAAGTTAAAGTGTAATAAAATGTAAATGCTCGTTAAGTAAATTATGTCATTACCGTCAGATTGTTTCATTTTGATTTGATTTAAAGAAGTTTTGTAATAAAAATGTGTTGATATTTTGATTAATGTTCTTTTGCTGCTTGTGCCTTTTGACCCCTTCTGCTGATGTTCCTAAAAATTTTATATTTTATCGCTCAAATACACTAGAAAAAAAAGGGCCATGCGCGGCGCCATGCTCCATGTTCTATGGTGTCTAGTGGCTATTACAACTCAACAGTTCGATCTAAAATCGCGTTATTGTCCGTCCCGTCCACTGTGAGGCGAAATCTTAAAGCTATCAACTGAAAAAATTCGACAACGTTATCGACGTGTATGATACCAGAGTATTTTGAGGATATTAACTCGACAATGGTCAAATGAAAAACAGATTAATTGTGACGAATGAGTCATTTTAATTAACCAATGTCTAATGATTATGAATTATAATTCGAGTTACAGATCATACTCACTTCATCGCAACGATAATATTACTCATAAAAGAAACGTATTAAAGCAATAATGTCTCTTAAAGTTTAAATATCACGCAACGCTGCGGCTATGAGTCGAGTCACGTATGAAATTGTAAATTTATAAGATTCCGGGAGCAGTGGCCCACAGAGCGGGATGTTTGTACGTGAGAGACCTACATTATTGTAAAATGTAAAGTCGTATGAGATAACTTTAGAAATTCTTCGCTGTATCTGTACCAAATCGGTTTTATATCTTGCTCGTAGCTATTGATTATGTTATCGAAATCAAATATTTATCCTTTGTTTGTATGATTGTTTGTATTTTGTAAAATCAACAAGTTATTGAGAAAGAATACAATAAGGAAATTAAGCTAACTTATGCTAATAACTATACAAATCATGCCCACGTGGAATGGTGGCAAGAATACTGGCTGCATTTCCGCGTTGGATAGCCAGGCTAAACCTTTGCCAAAAAAACGAGCTAGCCCTTCGGTCACCAGGTATTAAAAATAATATATCTTTTTCATCAGCAAGTTATTAAAGATTATTCTACGAGTATTAGTAAAGGTAGGTACTCATATTTGGAATTTCAAATTGAAATTTTGCAAATAATCTTATAATTTTTATTATCTTTTAAAAACCGCAGTCTTTTATAAAACTCTGACGCCAGCCAAAAGGTCGGTTAGGTTATAAGGAAAATTTAATTTTCATTAATGCAGAGTTTTCCACGGAAAGTTAAAGCACTGTTCAACTGCGGGAAAAACCTCGTAAAAGTAATAGCATCGCCGCTGAGAGGTTGAACGTTGCATGGTATTTCGTACACAGGGTAGAACTATTTTAGTAGAAGATCGCAATGTGGACCTAAAAATACGTTTGTATGCCCTAAAACTAGGTACAAAACTGACCACAAAATAAATAAATATTATTGAAAATCTAAGATAAGTATGAGTTACTGGGTTTTAAACGATATCATATCATCAGAAGGGTCTTTTGGCGAACCTAGAAGCTTTGCCAGAAATGTGTTCGAAGGCCAGAAGAACGTGGGGAAAGTTAGGAAAGCTACTCGTAAGATTTCGATCTGGGCTCCACCCTGACCTTCCGACTATGGGACTGGTGAAGTTTGTGGATTGAATGACAACAGTTATGATGCTACTGTGGCCAAAGTTAAAATTATTTATTTATATGAACCGTTTTTAAGGCTTGAAATAGAAAAGAAGGGCGTCTAGAAATCTTATCTGTGTTTCAACTTTTCTTATCTTTCACAACCTTTTTCTGTTTGTCACTGTCCGTTTATGTACCTATCTGTTACGGTACTATGGAGAATATTTAAGAAACTATGAAACTAAAATATTTATGAAAGGTGCCCAAAACTTTTCATAAAATGACTATACAGTACTTATTAATCAATATTTATTATTCAAAGACAAGATTAATATATTAACATATTCTAATATCACTACGTTAAATTTCTTGCTATACAGAAAATAGCAAAAAAAATGTTAATCAATGTCTTCTATCTTAAATAGGTCACGTCAAGATGTTATTTCTAAACGAAGTCGTTCAATAGATTTGTAAGAAATTCGACACACTAAATGTATTGACACATACATTTATCTTAAACAGATTTATGTATTTTTATCTTGTGTTTGATATTAGTTACACGGAAACCATTAATTAGGAGGTTTAGTGGACGATTCCTAGGAGCTATAACAACAAAACATATTTATTTTTAAGACTAATTCGATGGGTAAATAGTAAACTATGTATAAACTGTGACACAAATTTAATAATGTTAAGAGTCCGCTTCTTTTAGATCTCGTTATACAAGTGGGTGGAACGTAGTTTTATAAATTTAAAAAATTATATAAATACCTAACGCTTAAATATTTTATGAAAGAAGCTATTACAGTGGCAGTTTTGTCCACTTACAATATAATGGACGGGATCGTAAAATTGTTTTTATCGTCGGTTCTAGCTCGTGTGGCGTGTTTCTTTGAGAGGACGCTTTTTGATGCAAATTTTTTTCAGCATTAATTTTTCAGGTCATTACACTATTGAGTATGCGTTACTTGTGTTGCTGAATAAAAGTCTTGCTTTTCTACAAAATAATAAAGCGTGTAAAGTCGTTACTTACATAGAGTAATATAAAATTTTATATTGTTTAAAATATGAAACTCATGTTCTTTTTACTATGATAATTAGATCAAAATTACTTATCCGAATAGCGATGTTTTCAGCTATTAACCAAATGAATATTGAATTGTACATAGGATAAAAATGCATCCCAGGAATAATTTTCAGATAAATATTATCTACCTACTTTTGATTCATCAAAATGCTCAAGCGACAGAGGATTAATCTTCCGAGACGAACTTTTTATCATTTTGTTCGCGAAGTTGTGCTTTCCTCAGTTGATTAAAAAGTCAGATGAGGTCATTTTTAATAATATTTACGTACCTCATCTCTGTTAACGCCAATTAACAAATTACACGGCCACACTATTTTTCATATGTCCTCCCCAACATCTATTCCTTTCCCTGTCATTCCGCCCAAGACAGAAAGAGAACGCCGCCACAAGAAGAAACGCCAGTCGACATCGCTACTGCTCCGAGTGTGCATCTCCTAATTTTTCTTCGTTAATTAAACGTTCGTTAACCTAAAAAGAAAACTGCCACAAGTCGACTCCGCGAACTAATTACAAAGTTATTATAAAGTAAAATTATATATGGTGTTTAAAAAGGAATAAAGAAGATTTCGAAGGAACGCCTGCGCAGCACTCAAGTAAGTCTTGGGTTCCCTTTTTCACTCTTTAACTCCATATTTCTGGTCCTTCTCCCTCGGATACATTCCGCTATCCCGCTATTTAAGTATTTATCGCCTTTCTTCTCTTAATCCGCTTTATTTCACATACTTTCCACGCCGCACACACATCACACACGCCACGCCGCCATCTTGTCTTTCTTACAACGCCTTCATAAAAAGTTTGCCAACTTGCTAAGCAATGGCTGAAAAAGACTTGGCCATCGAAATACGCATTCTTGAAGCGAAGCAACAGGCTTACTATAAGCATATACAGACTCTGTACGATCTTACACAAAACTTAAAGGATGATGCAACAAGCAGACAATTTTTAATAAGAGTTAAATGTCTAGAAAATTTACGTAAAGATTACGTCTCTGTGACGGATCAACTTAATATTTTAAATTTAAAGGCCAACCCAAAAGCATTCATTAATTTTGACACTATAACGTCGTTCGACGAACTATACTGTCATATTAAAAGTTTTGAATCGGACGTACTCGCAAAATTTACGCAAAATCAAAATCATAACTTAGACCTTCTGAAGAAGCTCCCCGCTCTCGAGCTGAAAGGCTTTGATGGCAATCCCAGCCTATGGCCCGCTTTTTTTGAAAATTTCAAAACCCTTATACATAATAACGCCAACTTATGTAACGCAGAGAAAATTCAATATTTATTAGGTAAATTGTCTGGCAAAGCCTTGCTAGTCTGTTCTGGGATACAGCCGGTAGCCAGTAATTATGAATTAATTTGGAATTCGCTTATCGAAAAATACGAAGACAAAAGAACGCTAGGATCAATGTATTTAGATCAAATATTAAATTTCAAGGGTAGTCAAACGCTCACACAAAACTCACTAGATTTGTTTATTGACCAGTTTTGTTCTTCGCAAGCTGCCTTGAAACTTCTGGATTTAAATGACTTGACAGACTTTATATTTCTTCATATCGCTTTAACTAAATTAGATAAAGAAACTGTAATGTCATTTGAACAAGCGCATCGCACTGAAAAAATACCATCCTTTGAGTCCTTAGTACAATTTGTTAAGGAACAAAGTAAAATCAATACGTTACGCAGTCCATCTTCGCATAGTTTAAAACAAAGTAACAAAATAAACCAACCGCTCGTTAAACGTAACAACAATATACCCGCGCGTTCTTTTCATATTCATTCGAATCATAAATTCACATCACCGACAAATACGTCATTCAATAAACAACCTCCAAAATGTCCAGACTGTAAAGATGAACATCATCTTTTTAGATGTACTAAATTTACTGAACGCGATCCAAAATCTAGACTTCAGTTTGTTCGCTCTAATAATTTGTGTACAAATTGTTTAAGTTCGTTTCACGATCTAAACAACTGCAGAAGTAGAATTCGATGCTTCTGTGGCGCGTCGCATCATTCAAAATTACATGCGGGATTCGAACCCGCGACCTCCGATCTATCGCGCGTGGCCAGTACAAACGTATCTACTCAACAAATGTGTACTCCCGCGCTGTCCGCTCCCACTACGAACCGCAGTGGTAATGACAGTCGCTCCCCAGCTCTGCTTGCGCATGATACGTCATTGAATGCAAATATTATGCCGAATAACGCGAATAAGTCAAGTGTTTTATTACCAACTGCACAAGTTTACGTATATAATAATCTAGGGGAACGTTTCACAATGCGTGTTCTTTTAGATAGTGGTTCTACTTGTAACATTATAACTAAATCACTTTGTGATCGCTTAAATTTAAAAATTAACGCTGCAAATTCAACAACGCTAAGCGGCCTAGCTGACAGCAAGATTCAAGTTCAAGGTCAAACGCTTGTAACAATTCAGTCTCGCTGGTACGATCGTTTTAAATATTCTATTAACGCACGCGTTATGGATTCGATTTCGCAGAATATTCCTAGTGATTATATTGATTTAAATAATTTAAAGCATTTAAAAAATTTACCTCTAGCTGATGAAGGATTTAATACTCCCGCTGATATCGATTGTTTAATAGGTAATGAATTATTCCCGTTTCTTTTAGAGAGTCATAAAGTTATATCTCCAGATTCATCCGTAGTAGCTATTAAAACATCGCTAGGTTACATTTTAATGGGCAAAGCAAGCTGCCTAACGCCTTTGTATTTAAAAGAAAAATCTTTTCATATTTCTTCTGAAACTACTGAATCGAATTTAGAGGAATTAACCCAACGTTTCTGGGAATTAGATTCGGTACCAAATAAAAAACATATTAGTTCCGATGACGCCGCTTGCGAACGCATTTTTTTAGACAATATTTCTCGCGATAAAAATGGTCGTTATATTGTCTCGCTTCCTTTTAAAGATGATCCCGCCTTGCTCGGTGATTCATACTTTATCGCTAAACGCCGCTTATTTAATTTAGAAAAACAATTGAACGCTAATTCCGCGCTTCGTTTAGATTATAACGCGACCTTTAGGTCATACATTAACGATGGTTATCTAACCAAAGTTGATCAACCCTTGCGCAAAATAAATTCTTATTATATACCGCACAGAGCTGTGTACCGTCCTGATAAACAAACATCAAAAACGCGAATCGTACTAAACGCGTCGAGTCGTACGACATCGGGAAAATCGCTTAACGATTTACTGAACACAGGCCCTAATTTACAAAGCAATATTTTCGATCTTTTGCTTAACCTACGCTTATTTTCAGTCGCTTTAAGCGCTGACATTGAAAAAATGTATTTTCAAATCAAACTTTCTCCTGAAGATCATCATTATCAGCGCGTACTGTATAGATTCGATTCAAATGACCCAATTGAAACCTACGAGTTTAACTGCGTATCGTTTGGTGTGTCCACCTCACCATATCTTGCTATGCGCGTGGTTAAACAGCTTGCACAGGATGAACGCTTACGGTTTCCAACGGCCGCTTGGACAGCGGAACGACATTTTTATATGGACGATTACGTATCTTCTGTACCTTCTTTAAATGAAGCGACGAATCTTTACCGCGAACTCGTTCAACTGTTTAATGCTGGTGGTTTCAAACTTACAAAATGGATATCGAACAATACAAGCTTATTACAAGAGATACCGGATAATTTACGTTCGCCTAATATCGTTCAGTTTGACGAAAATTCTATTACCGCTAATACGAAAATTATTGGCTTGCAATGGAAACCGAACGATGATGTTTTTACGTTTAAGGTAAATGTACCTACCGAGTCCAAATGCACTAAACGGATTATTTTGTCTGTCACCGCGCGCCTTTTCGACCCGCTTGCGTTGCTAGGTCCTGTGACCGCTTTACTAAAGTTATTAGTACAGGAATGCTGGAAGCAGAATCTGGATTGGGACGATGAAGTTTCCTCTAGTGTAAGAGACCAATGGTTCCAGTTGCAACGCGAGTTACATTTATTAGAACAGTTACGGATTCCGCGACATATTGGTATTTGGCAAACAACAAATAATGTCTCACTTATAGGATTTGCAGATGCCAGTGAAAAGTGCTACGGAGCTGTAATTTACTTGCGCGTATGCTCTAACGACGCATGCACTAGTCAAGTCACCTTGCTATGCTCTCGGTCTAGAGTAGCCTCACCTAAAGGCAATGTATCATTACCGCGACTTGAACTTTGCGCTAATCTCTTGTTATCTAATTTAATTGTCGCTGTCAGAGATTCAATTAGTGAACGTGTAGAAATAAATCAAATTTTCGCTTTTACTGATTCCACAATAGCGCTCTCGTGGATCCGCGCGCCGCCTCATCGGTTTCAAACCTTTGTTGCGAATAGAATCGCCGCTATAAACGCTAACCTATCAGCTGAACACTGGTATCATGTTTCTGGTAAGGAAAATCCCGCCGACGTAATATCACGTCCTCTTTTACCCGCTCAATTTATAAACAATTCACTCTGGTTTCGCGGGCCTCAATGGGTCTCGCTTCCATTCGCTGATTGGCCCATCGACGCTTGCCAGCCTCACGCCATTGACGAGCTGCCTGAGCATAAAGCTTTAGTATCCTTAGCCGCTAAAGTCTCGTCAAATGATGAATTCAATTACATTTATAACTCCGCAAACCGTGTATCACATTGGAACAAATTTTTACATTCATGGGTATACGTGTTGCGCTTCATAAAAGTTTTAAAATCGAAAGGGGTTATAACTGTCACCGACTTAGAATTGACAGAGATTTTTATTATACGCGCTTTACAAAATAGACATTGCATAAACGTCAATAGTCCCGCTATGCGAAAACTAAATGCTTTCAAAGACGCGAATAATATTATTCGCGTTGGAGGCCGATTGTCTCAGTCACAATTGAGCTATTCACAAAAACATCCAATCGTGCTTCCTGCCAAAGACAGAATAGTACATTTGCTTGTAGACCATGTTCACAGGCAAAATGCACACGCAGGTCCGGCTTTATTGCTTGCTTTACTACGTCAAAATTATTGGATCGTCTCCGCTCGTAATATGGTACGCCAGCGCGTTCAAAATTGTAATCGTTGTTTTAAGTTAAAACCTAAAAATAGATTTCCTATCATGGGAGATCTACCTTATTATCGCGTTAGTGAAGTAAAAAGCTTTGTTTTTACAGGCTGTGATTTCGCAGGGCCATTGTATTGCACGCCTTATCGCCGCCGTGGTATCAAAAGCACAAAAGCTTATTTGTGCTTGTTTGTATGTCTGACTACCAAGGCACTGCATCTAGAACTAGTGTCAGACTTAAGCGCTGAATTATTCTTAAATGCGTTCAAACGCTTCATATCGAGAAGAGGTCCCGTTTCCATTATTAGAAGCGATTCGGGAGGTGCTTTTGTTAAAGCGGATCGAATGCTAAGCAAAATTCATGAGCTTCTATCTGAAAATGATTTCTTAGATCAACATTTAGCGGATCTACGCATTCAGTTTCAACGCAACCCGCCATACGCACCCCATTTCGGTGGAATATGGGAAAGCAATATAAAATCTGTCAAAAGCCATTTATTCAAAGTCATTGGTAATCAAATTTTGACATACGAAGAGTTGAACACTGTTCTAATTCAAGTAGAAGGGATTATGAACAGTCGCCCGCTTTGCGTACTTAGTTCAGATCCCTCCGATCTCACCGCATTAACACCGTCGCATTTTTTAAATATAACGCCGTTAAAATACTTGCCGTCCGAAGACTATTCCGACGTATCCCATAATAGGCTCAACCGCTATCAGTTATTATCAAAACTAGTACAATCATACTGGCAGAGATGGAGCCGCGAATATCTGTCTTCACTACAAAGTAGGCAGAAATGGAACACACCGTCACATCCGATTGAAGTTGGCTGTATTGTTATAATTCGCGATGATAACTTACCACCTCTTAGTTGGCCTTTAGCGATAGTCGAAGAAGTTTATCCTGGTAGAGATGGAATAGTTCGGACCGCTAAGGTGAAAACTCGTATAGGTTCTTATATAAGAGCCGTAGTAAGACTATGTCCGCTACCGCTTCAATAATTTGTTTATTTCCTATAACGCTATAATTCTATTTTTAATTTTTATTATATAATTTACTCTCGCTATTTTAATATTTATTATTCGCTTTAATCGCTTACGCAATTTCGCAAACTTTCTTTTAATTTCCTGAAGGTAACCCTTCAGCCCGGGGGATAATGTTAACGCCAATTAACAAATTACACGGCCACACTATTTTTCATATGTCCTCCCCAACATCTATTCCTTTCCCTGTCATTCCGCCCAAGACAGAAAGAGAACGCCGCCACAAGAAGAAACGCCAGTCGACATCGCTACTGCTCCGAGTGTGCATCTCCTAATTTTTCTTCGTTAATTAAACGTTCGTTAACCTAAAAAGAAAACTGCCACAAGTCGACTCCGCGAACTAATTACAAAGTTATTATAAAGTAAAATTATATATGGTGTTTAAAAAGGAATAAAGAAGATTTCGAAGGAACGCCTGCGCAGCACTCAAGTAAGTCTTGGGTTCCCTTTTTCACTCTTTAACTCCAATCTCAAATTTTTATAGCTAGCTTGATATGTGTGTGATGTTCTGCAGGAAGTATAGCTGCTATATAATATGTTTGTTTATATTTGATAGAATTACACTTTGCAACAGTGTGCCCAAAAGCGATGCCAGTGGGTAACCCTAGGGCCCACGATGCTGTATTTTTATTAATAGTTAGGTACATAGTTCTGCAAATTGTGTGGTACGATATACCGGCGCTAGGCTACCATAATCATGAGTTTTTATTACCAACATTATTGGGCGTCTTATTAAGACAAAGCAACATATGCGAAATTGGATGTAGTCCATTAAAAACTTTACCTGAATCCTAAACTGTCATAGAAAGAAAAGAAATAATATGGGGCTGTGATTAGGCAATGAAATACTATGCACAACAATATGGTAAACATCCATATTCTCTCCTGATTAAAACTAACCTTAATTTATGAAACGTCAAAGCCCATTTAATAATCAATTAACCAATGGCTACGAAGTTCGTTGTGATTTATAGATCTTTGATATTCAACCCAAATTGAATACAAACTATTATAAAACAACACTCAAATTAACATCTGGCGATGCAAAATAGTCTTACATACGTTTTATTGTCGTCGTGTTTTACGAGTGGATCTAAATCTCTAAAGTAATAAGGTCATACAAATATTTTAAAAAGTATAAAAATACTGACGCGTCTGACAACTAGAATAAATGCGAGTTGACCTAATAAATATTCTACGTCAATAAACTTGGTAAGAATACTTGTCATTATTTGACGAATGATAATAATGATTTGAATTGCTATTAACTACTTTTGATTCATCAAAACGCTGGTGGTCCGTCGTCCGTCGTCCTTGTTTTGCGCCGTGTGGTGACGCCCCGATGTGTCCTCCGAGCTGGAGAGGGCGTCACATCCCTCACAGATGATGGCGGGGTACCATACTCGTCCGACGGCGGCGACGACGACGACGATGTTCTAGTTCTTGATTGTGCGCATTTTGATCAGCCGCCATTACGTCTCATTTTTATATAACTTTGTGTACATTTTCAATTATTTTAGTATTTTTTTTGAATTTTTTACATATTTTTAAATTATTTTATTGATTTTGATGTTATATGTCAGACTGGTGGCAGGTGACATATAACATCATATGATTGTAACTAATTAATGAGAGACTGTGCCCCATCGTAACTAATTTAAATGGTCCTTTACTAAGCTAGTTTAGCTCTCCATCATTATATGAGTGTAGAGCATAAACCCACCATGCTGTAATGTTGGTCAATGCGTTCGGCGTGTGAACTCTTAGATCAAAAGATATCAATGGAAATGACTCAGGGCCTTAGACATAACCTTTTCTCCGAAGAGGTGTAACCGACTCGAGAGTCTAACTTTCCAGTAAGCTCAGTGTTCCATAACTCAACCCATATAAACCAGGATCTCAGCATCTGAATCCCCGCGGGATAACCACGGGACCAGCGAGCCAGTCAATATGTAATTAATTTTATTTGGGAAACAAATGAAAATATCATGAATGTTTCGTTGATTTTGACGATTAATTGGGAATTGTTTCCGTTTAATTAAACTGCTGCAGATTGTGTATTGTTTTTGAGTCAATCGTCCGCTATGAAGTAATAAAGTAAATTATTTTATTATTCCAAAATATGGTTTTGTATTGTAATGTTTTAATTGAATATTTCGGCTTCAAAGTGACTGAAGTTTTATGATTTTTTGTCCAACTTTGAAAAAGGAGTTTTGTTTATTTTTGAATATATATTAATAAAGTTCTTGTGCCAGCAATTTCCTCCCTACTGATTCAATTTGGTTGTCTGATTATTTAAATGGGAATTATCAGGGAAGTTTGTAAATACGTGTAAGCTGATTTGAGAGGTGATGCCATATTATACCACATTCCGCATAAAGCGCATAAAATTAGATTAAAAAAATATGCGCGGTGCAGTTTTGTTTTTATTGGGTAAAAAACTAAGAAACAAAATTGTTGAGAATGTGTCTTTACTTACCAAAAACTATTACAAAAGTCATCTTAACTGTTTTAATTTTGGCTTTCGGTATAATTCCTCGACTGCTCGCTCTTCGACTATCTAAATCGTCACTGCCTGCAAATAAAAACTGGTTTAATTTCATAACGTCAACTATTATTTACCTACCAACATTCCTGAATTAAAATTTGCAATTACAAATGTTTAATTGCAATATATATTTGGAAAATAATAAAATGATTATTTTCTTTGGTATTTTATAAAAGATAAAAGATTGTCAGGTCGATTTTTTAACAAAGTCTTCTACAAAGTTTAAAGTATGTGGCGTTAGGGAGTAAGTTTTTAAAATGTTTTTTTTTTCGAGGAAATGTCAGAACTTCATGGCAACCTTTTGATAGAGACCTTAAAATATCTAAGCTGCTAATCTCGCTAAGTATCTGTAAACTAGGGTTTAGCCACCAAGGTCAGTTTATACTAACTTTGTCTTGCAGCCGCTCTCTTGCTGAGAACTCGCCGACTCTTCTGCTGTATCTTGACGAGTATGACGCCGTAGCAGGCAGATATCGTGAGCGCGGGAGCAACGAACAACGATACAAACACCGTCGTCATCCAAATCTGCCATTGCAGTTGGTTCATACTCGACCAACACTGAGGAGTACCTTTGTAACAATTTAAATTAAATTAGTCAGAAAAGAAAAAAAACATTGTGTGCTAAAGTAATTTTTTTTTGTTGAAAACACTTAAGTAAAAAACACGGAGCACTTGCAACAAATGAGTGCACCTAGTTAGCTGATGCAGGCCTTGGGCTTTGTCATATTGGCCTATTTCTTGGCTGGCTGTATATTAATACCTGTTTACGGCGGACAAAAAAAATCAAGGCGAAACCAATAATTAACTAAGCTTGCCTATATTTAATTTTTTTGGCGTCAAAATCCCATATAGGTAAAGTCCTTTTGGCTTGTTGTTGAAAAGTTGACCAGACCATCGGTTTTGTGCTAAAAGGAACCTCAACCATCAGAAACGCACTGTTAAATTATTATTTACAATGAGAGTAGAGTAGAGTAGAGTTTAGCTACTAAAAGTAGAGACTGAAATCGCCTAGCAAATTTTAGAAAAAAATCTCGTCTTTTCTGTCAAAAATGCATATACATAAGTGAAATTGTTGTTTGGTTTATAATTGTATTTGCTTTATAATTTTGGGAATTCCTTCCGATTTTTTTTATTTGCCTTGGGTTTTCAGTAGCCAAACTCAAGACACCGAAACTTTATCAAAAAATCCTGGCGTACTCGTGGTACTCGTAAGGCCTAAGTTCAAGTCACATTTTATCACATAACTCGTAGCCTCACTAATCACCCGATGGATCAACGAGAGAATTAATTACGATGTAATTGATACCATTTTAGTATCAGAACACGTGAATCTGGACCCTGATTTAGAACAATATATTTTTACGCGGATATCAGTGACTGAGACGAATGTTACCTATTTTACTATCTACCCGCTTTTATTTGATACCTATCAGGGAATACCTACGTGAGGGAAAGGGGGGCATCAAAATAAAGTAAGGTCCTTTTTCTGGGAATAAAGTACCTACTCGTAAGTTACTATCTGGGAGCACCCGTCATATTGGATTTATGATGATAAACTCAGCGGATAAGCTCACTTTCATTTAGAATAGTTTTTGTATTCCACTCACTGGACCCTTTCATTTAATAACCATATCAAAGAGGGCCATTATTTTGGACCTTCTCCTGAGAGTTATCCGCCATCTTGAATACTTTGTTATTTTTATGATAATCCTTTGTGCTATCTTGTCAAATGCAGTTTTGGCCCGAAAATATTTATTGACTAGTTTTTAGTTTAAATTATCCTTTATTAATCAGTAATGTATGCAATCAGTTCATAATTTAACTAATGTTTATATCCCAAACTGTGTAATAGCCTCTTTATCCCGTATTATTTTTTAATTCGTTGTTATGTGACAGTTAAGCTATATAATATGAAGCTTAACTTAATAAAGTTTAAGTAGGTGGTAAGTATTGAGTTTTCGTTTTTAGTTAAATAGTCATTTAGATAGTGTTTATCAAACTTTTTGATGGAAACGATATGTAATATTTCATCGTGGTTCTTACGAAAGTTATAAAATATTAGAGATATGAAAAATTAAAGTTTGAAATCCCATTTCCCTGTGAAAATGTGACTCCGCATTCGCAGTGCAACCCTAATTGGACATCTCTTATTTTTATAACGCCGGGAAAATATAAAATACATAAAAATTCGAGAAGGCTAGAGATCAGAAGCAAAATTGTATTATGATATTTCACATTTTATTTTATATCTTTTTAAATAAAAAACATTTTAAGCATGCACACGTATTAGTGTTTTATTTTATTGACATTTTAGCAGTGCAGTATTTTTAAGCAATACAGTGAGTAGCTTCTAGTTAAACTTTGTATGTATTTATTTGTACTTCTATGTCATAAATCATTGATATTGAATTAAGACAAATATTATAATTTCCGAAATATTATAATATATAGTATATTGTTTTGTATGTAAGCAAATAGTCTGTAAAACAAGATTTTCTATTCCCTATAGTTGCATGCTATTTAGGCAAGATTTAAATACCTAATATCGAGTAAACGATACAAGTTACAAGTCGGCTTAATTATTTCAAATTAGTTGTTTAATTTTTTATTTAGTCTGTAATTAGTAATGCGTAATTTTGGTTATATACTATATTTATTTTTAAGTTTTAATAATACCTATTGAAATGTAATAAGTATACTCGGAATTTTAATTCGATTCCAGATTTGACAATTTCAGTGTTGCAACGTTACGACTAGTAAGAAATAGTGACGTTGCGAAATTATTCGATATGGAAATGGAATATTTCCGGATCGATTCTTCTCGTTTATAATTTTACTCTCGTAAACTAAGTATATCAGAAAATTGAATATTTCTGAACCGATAATTTAGTTTTGACTATTAATTAACCATCTGAAACATTTCTTTTATAATTGTGTGTGAAATAAATAAAAAAATTGATCATGAAGAACATGACAAATAAAACAGATAGATGTATTATGGTAATAATTTATTTTATAAATTGTCGTCGTCATCGCTATCGCTATCGCTGTCACTTTCTGTAACATTTATTATAAATGTGTCTGTGATATTGTCAATTAACATATCTAGGCTACTTATTTTTTCCTCTTCTTTGACAACATGGGATACGCATTTAGACCATTCGGCAGCCGTAATTTTTTGAAATATTAACTTTTTATAAAATAAAGCAGCGATTACTAATTAATAAATAATTATTTTGAACAATGATGTATTTATTTAAATAAAAATCAATAATTTAGTCTTTAATTGGCACACTGATAGCACACACACTGATTGTTTATCGATTTTTGTGTTCATCACTACACTATTATATGTGATATCATTATTTCACAAAATGACAATAGCTAATGTCAAATCTGGAATCGAATTAAAATTCTGACTATAGATACAATACCACAATAATATAACTAAGATTAATGGTTTATAAATTATATACCAAGTTTATTATCTAAGTTGTATAAGTTATACTGTTCATGTATAACCATAAAAGGTCATTTAATAGTTATATGAGAGCAATCTGTGTGACTATAAATATACCTAATTTTATTGCGGACATCAAAGTTTACTAGGCAATCTAGATGCTAGTTCTATTTAAGTGACTTCTCAAGTTTCTTAAACAAAGTAATTAAATATCTAACTGCTTTTCTCTTAGTTGTCGAGAAAAACGATTATACTTTCATTTAAATTTTATGTTGTACTTATTGCTATTTGCAAATGTAGGTTCATTTTACTAAAATAATAAAGGAAAACAGCGAGCCGTTAAACGAATGCGATCGAGTATCATCTTTGTCCTTATATCTCGTAAGCAAAAACGCTGGCAGTTTTTCAAAATTATTAATTTGCTTTCTGTCGTTTCGGTGGCTCTATATTCTCTTTAGCTTTTGTCTACTTCTTCGTCCTCGTAGAACCCGGTTGATTTCGGCACTGTTTCTTACCTTTATCCTAAATGGTACGCCTATAGTTGTTTTATGCTAGATTTAACATAGACATACATATGAGCTTTTTGTGGTAATAACTGCGAAATGATGGCCCAATTAATGGCCCACCTAAGGGGCACATTCGGTGAGGATGTTGTTATAACTTAACTGTGTTATCTAACGCAATACTAAGTATAGACAAGACTTGGAGAGCCTTTTAATTTAAATTCACAATGTCAAATAATAGAAACTGAATTACAGAATAAAGGGGCTGAAGTTATTTGAGCATGATGGCTTAGGTATAACTGAGCATTTCGAAGGAAACGGGAGGAATACATCGTATAATATAATGTATGTATAAAGGAAATGTGGCTGTCTGGAACACGCATAGTTTTTTTAAGTTTCCGACTTTAAATTGTCACTATTAACTTGAACAGAGGAGGTGAGTGTTGACGGCCGTCACTAAGAGATCTCTTTTAAACCTACACCCGTGTCACAAGTCTCGGGCTCTGTTCGGAGTTTTCCTCTCATAAATGCGATGGACCCGGCACCCGCACGGTGAATCCATGGAATGCTAAGATATTCGTCTCTTTACATTATAGTTATCATGCGTTTCAAAAGTGCTAGTAAAATAAATGAATTTTATTCGGCGTTTGAAATGCGCTGTTCTGCGCCCGGCCTGAGTTTTGTTCAGACGTTTAGCTTCATGTGCTATAATTACATAACCTTTAAATCAGAACACAGCAATGCTACCTGACTATCCTGGTTAAGATTTATTAAAACTAGGTTAAAACTAGCACAAAAATCCGTTTGAATGAGTAAGTTCGAAGTATGAGTAGTTCAGAGATAAAAAGGCAGTCAGATAGAAAGAACAAGTGTTATAATTTCAAAGTTCATATTGTTATGCCCTTCTCCGACATGTAGGTAGATATTTAATCTCTGCTCTGCAGCAAAATTCATCAAGACTGACAAACATTTGCATTTACAATATTAGTATAGATATCTAGTGATGTAGAGAACGTGTAAACAACAACATTATGGTTTAGTACAAATAAATTTAGCACTAAATGTAACGATGCACATAAGATGGAAGCAATGCTATAAATGTATGCTCCAAATCGATTTCGAGATGAAATCGGGACGCTCAATCACTTACATTTGTAAAAGCTACATTGCTTTAGTATGTTAGTAGTTAGCTTGACGACCTCCGTGGGGCAGTGGTATGCGCGGTGGATTTATAAGATGGAGGTCCTGGGTTCGATTCCCGTAGGGGCAGATTGATATTTTTCTTAATGTGTCTTGGTCTGGCTGGTGGGAGGCGACAAAGACGTATCGCCAAGCGAATTAGCGTTTCGGTACGATGTCGTGTAGAAACCGAAAAGGTGTGGATTTTCGTCCTAACAAGTTCCATCTTAGACTGCATCATCACTTAACATCAGGTGTGATAGCAGTCAAGGGCCAACTTGTAGTCAATAAAAAAAAATAGTAAGAAGTTGTAACTATCATTGAAAAAAATAACAAATATTTAAATTAGATATAAGTAAAATTTTTTAGGATGCAGGCGGCTCAAAAGCTCAAGACCTATTGTCCAGTAACTAGACGTTGTGCATAGGCTGATAATGCAATGGAAGGGCTACGGTGGGTGCTATACTCAGGGTATCTCTACGTGGTCAAATACGTACGTAGATATGACGAGAACTGTTAGCCTTTTGTAAGCCTATTATGAGCTTTTACCGACATACTTAGCATAACAAGTCGTAAGGCGGAAGTGGCAACAACGTACAAAAGTGCACTTTTTATAAAACTACAATGAGTACATATTCTTGTAAAGGTTATTGATATTCAATAATTGTACACACCTGTTTTCTATTCCAAATAAATAAATACATCAGTATAAACGTAACTAACATTATAGTTTTAAATGAGTACCTAATTAATTAATTAATTAATATTATGAAAAAATAATAACTACATGAGGGCACAATGATCCATCCCCTATTTTAATTCAAATAACGATATAATTCAAGCATTGATGTCTATGAATTTTTCACTCATAGGCAATTTGACATACATTTTGTTCGCCGGGCCTGGAGGATTTTTGGTCCTTTGTTCTTCCATATAAGTTCTTAAATAAGCACTATAACTTACCATAACGTGTATAAACAACTTACCCTGAATATTGGCTTCGTCAAACAAAATTAACATGGGCATACAAAAGAGAAAGCTCAGTACCCATGCGCCCACAATTAGTGCCCGCGCACGTCGCCCTGTGAACAAGCATCCAAGTAAATTCATTAGCAACAGTACATAGCACACTGATCTATCTACTTTTGTCAAACTTTTTAAGTACTACAAGCATTGTTATATTAATACTATGGACTTTGGGTCAGCGCTAAAAAGTGTCCGAACCAAAAGAGAGATAAAACGCGAAAAAGATTTCTAATCGCATTCAGTCTCATATTAGCTTACTGAGAGAATGCACGTCAATAATGTTTTAGAAAATCTGGATAGAGTTATTTTGTTGTTAAATATTTGAATTTTTTAATTCCTTAATGTTTTAATTTGTTTATAAAAATACAAATACATTCTAGTATATATAAAATATCTCGGGACGCTTTTGTCGTGAATTTTGCATTACACCCGAAGTCCATAGTAAGAACTATTAATATGTCAATGACTACAAGAGACTACAAGCGTGTTTTTAACCGACGAAAAAAAACGGAGGAGGTTCTCAATTCGACACGTATATTTGTTTTTTTTTTTTTTTTTTTTTTTTTTTTTATATGTATGACCACGCATAACTTTTTACAGTGTTGTCCGATTTTGATAATTCTTTTTTTATTAGAAAGGGCATACATCCAAGGTAGTCCCATTGTCCTCATGTTAGGATCTGATGATGATATCCTGGGGAAATTGAAGGAACTCTTCAAATTTTGGAGGCACGCTTACAGCGATTTCGGTTTTTGACTCGGTATCGGTAGCTTTTTGGCTACTAGTGCCGTATAATATACTATGACAGTATAGTACGAGTATGTGATGTGGCGATAAATCACTAAAAAGTAAGAAATAAAAATTTTTAACAAAAAATGGAACCGACTCAAAACGCACTAAAAAGTAAAAAATAACTGTGTCATTTAGTTGCTTTAATTTACTTAAGCATATCTAGGAGTCGGTGCCAGCCAAGGTTTCTACTTTCAAGGACGTTACCTAGAACCCACAAACTTCTTTACTACGTAAAATAAATGTTCCTTAAACTTGGCTGGCACCGACTTCATAGATATGCTTAAGTAAATTAAAGCAACTAAATGACACAGTTATTTTTTACTTTTTAGTGCGTTTTGAGTCGGTTCCATTTTTTGTTAAAAATTTTTTTAATGACAAGATATTATTATGAATACGTAGTCCGCAGAGTAAAAAAAGCTTCTGCGAACTTATAAACGTTCGGTCTAGCATCAACTCTAGCGTCAGCCTTCCGAGTTGTAATCATTCTATGTATTTTAATGTCTTGTTACAAAAGAAGACACCTAGAACTTAGATCTACAGACATCCAGAGCACTTCGGGTAATTGGCTGGCTTCAGGTGATTATTTTACTGTAACTATTACTAGTATATATTAATTTATGTCATGATTATGACGGCCGCCTAATTCTAGGCTACTACTAAGAAATTCAGGGAAAAAAAAATAGCAATAATTTTTGTATTTTAAACTTTCAATTGAACCTTGTTTTTCATAGAACTATAACACTTTCTTCAGATAAATTTATAAAAATACGACAGAAATGTTATAAAATATATACTCATACTTACAACTCCCAGTGAATCTCATTGGATGGGTGATCGCGTCACATCGGTCCACGCTCAGCGCCACCAGCACGTATGTTGAAGAGTATGTAACTACACCCTACGAAATATTAAACTATAAACTACATTATTTCAACGTGGCACGATCACAAATTCGCTAACACACAAGTAGTCATGTTTAAAGGAAGTACAAAACAAATGAAAAGGAATCAAAAGTAAAGTATTTCACCTAAAAAAAATAATTAAAACAGAAGCCACAAGAACTGTTATTATTTTATGTTTAAGCCTAAGTGACATTGCACTTAAAATTCCTTGCTCAAAATGCAAGCCTGTGCTTTATTGTAACAAAGGGGTCAGTTATTTTAACTTTATTGTAACAAAGGTATCAGGGGTTATTTTTTTTACTAATTTTAATCTACGAGCTACATAAATTTTGGATCAACCCTCAAAATTAATTTAGACTGTGTGACATTTCACCGCGCCTAATTGCCTCAACTGGTGACCGAAGGGCTGGCTCATTTTTTGCGCAAAGGATTAGCCTGGCTATCCAACGCGGAAATGCAGCCAGTATTCTTGCCACCATTCCACGTGGGCATGATTTGTATAGTTATTAGGATAAGTTAGCTTAAGTTCCTTATTGTATTCTTTCTCAATAAAAAAAAAAATTTAGACTGTGTTGCGTTGTTTTAAATTTTAGTTTGTGGATTATTACGTACGAGTTTTGGAGAGAATTATAAGCTGTAATTTTCAACAGTGATTAATGATTTCTGTTGAATACATAACTACGAGTATGTAGAACTAGAATATATTTTTTTAATCACTGCCGGAGATGCATTTATGGGAGGCCATCTAATACCTACAAGTTACTTTGATCGTTTGAACTTAAATTTATTATATTAGTCCTAGTTTTTGCCCGCAAATCCGTCGGCTTGATTAGTTATTACGACAGCTTTATTTTTCTAAAATTTGAATGTCATATTTATTAATATCTAATCAACTGCCTAAAAAAACGTTTGAAGCCTCTACGTCATACAACATTTCATCCCCTTTTTAACCCCTTACTACCCTTTTTCCGCAAAATAAAAGCCCATGTCCATTTTCCAGCTCTTGGCTATCTGTGTACCTCATTTCATTTAAATCAGTTCAGTAGTTTTATCGTGAAAGCGAGACAGACAGATAGTTTTTCGCATTTATGATATTAATTAGTATTGCAATGCTATGTCTATGGCTATGATATATGAAAATCAGTGACTGAGTATGTTTCTAGCACACTTGTTATATTTTGTTTAAAGACAACTCACTAAGTGACACTAAAAATCTTAGTTACGACCTCTCATACAAAGTAGATACGTATAATATAATAGAATGCAGTACTCAGTCAGCTTTTTCTATAATATCTCGGATCACCGACGTCGCATCTTCATAAAACACACTTTATTTTATCCTCCAGATTGTAATTTTTAAGATACTAAAAGTTTTATTAAAAATTTTCCATAGTGGTCTAGAGATTTACTCTTACATACTAATAGATAGACATTCAGAGACATTTGCAGACAGACTACTTGAGAAACATTTTAAAATTTTTAACCGACGAAACAAACGGAGGAGGTTCTCAATTCCACGCTTATATATTTTTTACATGTATGACCACGCATAACTTATTACAGAGTTGTCCGATTTTGATAACTCTTTTTTATTAGAAAGGGCACACTTTTAATATGGTCCCATAGTCATCATGTTAGGATCTGATGATATTATCCTGGGGGGATTGAAGGAAATCTTCAAATTTTATAGGCACACTTGCAGTGATTTCGGTTTTTATGTAAGAATCGGTAGCTTTTTGGCGACTAGAGCCGTATAATATACTATAATAATATATTACGAGTAGGTAAAAGTAAGAAATAAAAATTTTTAACGAACCGATACCGGCACCGACTTTATATATTAAAGCAACTAAATGACGCAGTTATTTTTTACTTTTTAGTGCGTTTTGAGTCGGTTAAATTTTTTGTTAAATTTTTTTATTTCTTGTCATCTTTAGGATCATATTATAATCAAAAATCTACTCAAGCTTAATAAGGAAGGGAGGAAGGAATTATAAGGGTTGATATTAAATGACTTGTATTTAGCTAACAAAATTAGATTTTATAAAGTCAAACACCGCTTTTCAGGCATGGAAAATCAATAAAGGGAATCCGTTTTAGATTAATTGAGTTCAAATACCTGTAAATATTTCATCACTTTACACATCACCGAACCAGCGTACCAAGATATCGTTATACGGTGGATTAGATCGGGTAGAACACTGATCAAACCGACCCACAAATCTGTAAGAGAAGTATAACTTAAATAAAATATTATTTTGAAAGAATTAGAGTACATAAAAAAAAGGACTACAAAGGTGTATTTATGTATTACTTTGTATGCTCCTCTCACTCGATGATGTTGAAAGACTTTGAGAGAGATTGAGTTTAAGATTGACCTATAGTGCACTGTCCTTGGATCAACGACATGATTTTATTCAAACCCACAAACAACTCTCGGCTCCAAGACTGCTGTCAACCGTAGTCATGTATCGACTCTTAATTCATTCCTCGGTCTCTAGACCTTGCCTTTTTAGATCTTCTACGAGTTCTATAGAATATGACAGGGTCATACGTTATAAAAAGAATATCAGTATCAGTGGGTGGATGACGTTCTGGAAACACTTCTGGAAAATCACAATCTTCAGCCGCTTGTATCCAGCGGCTCCCTAGAACTCAATTAAGGTACAACTACAGGTTTCTTCAACACTGCGTTCTTCCAGGTCAGGGTCATTCAAACACAAATATACAATATAAAATAAAAAAGGTGTTAAGCCTCATAATCAGTTACCTGCTATCGCAAGCTGCATAATAAAGAAATTCATCCG
The DNA here is from genome assembly GCA_034621355.1 of Mycalesis mineus. Classification (NCBI taxonomy): domain Eukaryota; kingdom Metazoa; phylum Arthropoda; class Insecta; order Lepidoptera; family Nymphalidae; genus Mycalesis; species Mycalesis mineus. The sequence continues at coordinate 15,541,323 of CM067887.1, read as the reverse complement.
GCTTTTTCTGGATTTGGTGAGGAAGAGGGCCAGCACCACAGTCGCGTTGCCGGCCACGATCGCCACCAGCAGTATCCACAATATTGCCAACTGGGTACCCTGCGACAAAATTAATACTGCCTTTAACGATGAGAAATGGGAACTCAGTAGATGATAGATCACCTCTGATTAAAAGCGAAGCGTCGCGTCAAGTTGGTCATATACAAATTTTAATATTCCTCTCTATTTTCAAATCATTAAGGTAGATACTAAGTTACCTTCTTCAAATATGGAAAAATCAAAAATTTTTTAACAAAAAATAGAACCGACTCAAAACGCACTAAAAAGTAATAAATAACTGTGTCATTTAGTAGCTTTAATTTACTTTTTGGCTGGCACCGATTTTATAGATATGCTTAAGTAAATTAAAGCTACTAAATGACACAGTTATTTTTTACTTTTTAGTGCGTTTTGAGTCGGTTCTATTTTTTGTTAAAAAATTTTATTTCTTACTTTTTAGTGATTTATCGCCACGTAACGTACTCGTACTATACTGTCATAGTATATTATACGGCACTAGTAGCCAAAAAGCTACCGATACCGAGACAAAAATTGAAATCGCTGTAAGCGTGCCTCCAAAATATGAAGAGTTCCTTCAATTTCCCCAGGATATCATTATCAGATCCTAACATGATGACAATGGGACCACTTTAAATGTATGCCCTTTCTAATAAAAAAAGAATTATGAAAATCGGACAAAGTTGCTATTGGTAAAAATGATGTGTTTAATTTAGTCTTCACAGATATTTAATTTGTTCATCATGTGTAAACCAGTAACATTTAGTAGTTAAAAGCTTAACGTATAAGATTTGTACCATTTTTTTTCGTTTGAGGAAAAAAATGTCAAATATCACTAAGACGAGAACATAAAACTCGCACTGTCAAAAAGTTGTCAAATCTCATGGAAACACAAGATTCTACCTCTATACGCACTGACTCTTCCATAGATTAAAGACTACTAGATGGAGTCATAACGCGGCTGTAGGTTCAAGAGCGTGACAGAGTTATTTCATTCGGCCTTTATTAGAAAGTGACACAAGATTATTTTTTGTCCCTTTCAGCGTGTTCGTTTTTATTGTTTGTCAAGAGTGGAGTTTGTGACAAGCAAGGAACATATCTGAGCAATTATTAGCTTTTTATTAAATTTGCTGATAAATAATATAACTTTGCGGTTACGATATTAATTTAAACGTTATCGTGCTATGGTGAGTTGTAATATTTTCGGCTGCAACAGTCGCAGCGAACAGAAAATCGAAGGAATTACGTTTCATACGTAAGTAGGCATAAACTTCATTGATTGATGATTTAAAGCTTAGATATGTTATTTTTTAGCAAATTTCATATATTATGCGTTTACTAAACTATCTTATATAAAGTAATATTTCGTATTTTACGATATTTTAAAACATAACGTTTTATGATGTACTTTAAATGTTGACATGTCATGTCAATAAGGCTGATTTGCTGTCTCACGAGTGGACACGCTATGGGCTCTATCTAGTTGTCTTTAATCCACTGACTCTACAAAGCATAATGACGTGTGTCATTCAAAATATGTGACTTGGCCATTTTGCTTTCTATAAAACAGGTGAACAATTTATCCACTGTTCATTACTGTTCTGTTATACAATATTTTTTGCAGTAAAAAAACGTCAAAGGTTTGTGAAGTTAGATAGAAAGTAATAATTTTGAAAAATAAATGAGTTGTGGTTAAAAGTAAATTTAACGGAAATTTTCAGAGATCAACATCCGGGTCAATCATGTCCCCATGCGGTGGACAAAGAATTTAAATGGCCGACTGCCGCTAATGGGTTTCCGCTGTAAATTAAAAGGGAGTGGCGTTTCGCATAAGAAACAGTGCTTATAAGATGGCAAAAAAGTAATCAAGTTACTTAAGCTTTATTCCATTATCTTTTTATTGTAAAATATATTTAACATAATAACTGACAAACAAATAAAAATTTTAAAATATTTATTTTAAAATATTGAATATATTATTTTTTAAAGCTTTTTCTTAAAAAATGTTTTAGCACTTATAGGAAAACTTTATATTATTTGACTAGTGCAAAACATGACCTAATATGATTAGCAGTTTGAAAATTGTAGACACACATAGGAGTCAAATATGTATTGAATAACAGAATCTTGTAATCAATCAGAATTAAAAAAATCGAGTACACTCAAATTGAGTAAGGACATCTTTTAAAATATTATTTTAACCTGATAGACCATTATTATCTTAACTTTAACACCAAGCTGTCTTTTGTGTTGCGCTTAAGACGTCCCATATTTCAACAGATTTAAGCTCAACTTGCAAGAAAGTATGGCCGCCTTAAACGTTTTCAATTTTACCTTGTTTAATGTACTTGTAAGGTAATTTTATTTTACAATTAACTAGTGATATATAGTTGAATAGATTGTCTAGACCAATATATCAGCAAAACGACTTTCTCCAACGACTTGGCACTAAGATCAAATGTTTAGGATATGCGCACACATATCGCACCTTCGGTGAGACAAGGGCCCAAGTGCTAATTTTCAAATTTTTCAGGACAGACGTTTTAAGGTTTTTCTAGATTTGTATTGTGTTTTTCTGCCAATTTTAATGTAAAATAGTATTTTATTTTTAGCACAAATATACCTTATACATTTGGGAATGTAAATATGTAATTTAAAAGTTCAAGTCATTTATTTATTTATACTATATTTAATGAAATATTCATGTAGGCATACAATTGTGCCCTTTATCCACCAACATTTAAAAAATAGTGCAATTGTGACCAAATTAACACATTATCTTGAAATGATTTATTAATGAAAATACTACTTATTTTTTATACTTCTTTATTATTCTTCTTAGAAACATCTTTGCCACTGACAAAAAAAACACTACAATATAAAAAATTAAAATAAAAGTCACTTTACATTAAATCTATCAAATGCTATTTGAATGTTCTGGTTCACTATTGATTTCATTAAGTCCATCGTAGTATTAAGTTCCAGAAATCTGCTTCTAGAACTAGAACAGCTCCTGGAACTGGATGAGCTGCTGTCAGAACTAGAAGAACTGGATACGTTTCTCGACTTGAAGAGTTTAGTGTAGTTTCTAGCCCGTTTTACATTTGGCTTGTATTATAACTTTCAGATGGTAAAAATCTCCATTTTCTTCAGACTCAGAATCGTTAATATCCGGGGTTGTATTTATAATAGGTGGGCTAGCTATTACATTATTCTGCATAGCAGATGATATGGTTGTCAAGGATGATTTTATCGCTGAATTTGTCTCTTCTGTAGTTTTAGGTAGATATCATTGGTATTGAATCCAGATTTTCAAACTCATGGCGATCTATCCACTGCTCAACCATTGACGTAGAATTAACTTTAGGAGTAGCATTTGTCTTTTTAAAGGTATATTCTGCAAAACTAGATTTTTCTAAATTTTCATTAATCTGAGGTTCAACAATAGTTCTAGCCTGTTTATTAAATTGATCGTCAACCATCTTCGAAAATTTTCTGCCTCAAGATTCCATTTTTATTACCTAAAATGAAAATAATCAGTCGTTTAGTTCGGTTTATTAGTTACCAGAACAAAAATAAATACGACAATAGTCACTTGTATTTATTTTTGAACCCTTTTTGAACCCTTTTTGCATAAATAGCAAAAAATGGCATAGGAATTATGTTACAGATCAATAATTAGCTACAACATAATGTAAAGAAAATGGCGGAAATGTTATCAATTTTACATAAAAAATAAAGCGGTTGGAATGACAAAGTCAGATTTGATTTAAAGACTAGGGGTAATGTTTACGTATTGGACTCACAAAGGCACAACTACCCGAACGACTTTGCCCTGTCAAACATGTGCTCTCAAATTAGGCATAAGTACACAAAATGTGACCATGTCTTTCCAAAATGCAAAACAAAAAAGGACATATTTACCTTAATGACCTTGACATTCCAGTACGTAACCACTACTTACGCTGGCGATGTCGCAACTGACCAATGAGATTTTGTCGCGCCAATATCAATAAAAAAACGAACGAATGGTACAAAGGCACTGCTGCCCCCTGGCGAAAATAAACTGAATCTCTTGAATGTCTTTGTTCCTACAGGTAGAAAATAGTTTTTAAGGCACTTTGGCATATTTAACTCATTTTCAGAAATTTTAGCACTTCGGCCCTTGTTTCACCGAAGGTGCGATATGTAGTTTAAGGTAAAGGAAATGACTTAACTATGTATTCCTTTATGCTTATATTATAAAATATAAAAGCTTCCTAATTAATTGAAACCAAAAACCAAATAGGTATAAAAATATTGATTGCTTAATGATATAAAAGAGAATCTGAAACTTTATTTTCTAAATAAATAATAAAGCTTATATCTATGATAGCTCTAGAATTTGGCTAAATCAAATTTTGAGGAAAGCAAAGTAATTTATTAAAAAAACAAAAATAGAACTTTTTGCTGAATAAATCAGCTCTTAATATTTCTTATATCTCAACTTTATCAGCCTAGCAACGGCCCATTAGTATTTTATTAAATAGTGTAGAAGAAGAAGAGGGAAAAGATGAACACACAGAGTCAGGTAATAACTTCAGATTAAACAAAAGCATTCGTAATATGTTAAATAGTGAAGATTAGAGAACAGATGAACAGACATAGTCAGGTAATTACCTACTTCAGATTAAGCAAAAGAAATCAGCTATTCTGTGCGCATATCCTTACAGGTTTATTTATACTCGTAGATACAATTTTATTAAAACTATATGTTCTCGACTGTTTCGCTGCAAAATGGGTTTAGTGAGTGAAATTAATTGAAAATTGCCCCTTTCTTAACCTTCTTAACATCCATTTAGAGTAAGTTATAGCGCTTGATTTAGAAACAGTATTAACTTCAATGTCCATTATAAAGAACATTTTACGTTAAACTTAGGTAAAATATAATTATAATGAATCTATCTGTCCTAAAATAAGAAAGTAAAAAATTTAGGGACAAAGCAAATGCTTTACCTAAGTGACTATCGCCTATAAGCAGAGTAGAACTTCGCAGGGGAGCAAGGAATACTATAAAGTGTCCTTAAACTAACGTTTAGCCTCTTGTGCCTATAATTACCTTTAAGTAGAAAAGAGCAATGCTGCTGAATGGTACAAATATGGATGGCGTTAGTGCGCCGAACGAAATCTTTCTCAAGAAGCTCTCCTACCAATGTAGTTAGAAAGAGAATTAAAGTTTCACCCATTTTTGCATTACAAAGTCGCCAGCTTCCGCTATTTTTATTAGAATATATTTTTCTTAGGATTTTTTCTGAATATTTTATAGTACAGAGGTCAAGCGGCTTCAATGCATTTCCTGGTAGAAAAGTGCCAAACAGAAGAATGAAATTTAAAAGTTTTCACTTCGGAAATCTCACCTGATAAAAATAGAACTTATTGATGCGTGTGACATTTTTGGTGTCATTCCCGTAGAAGGTCGCGTTCAGCTCCGAATAGATGCTACACTCATCACACGTCTCTTCCATGTCACCGCTGTTCACATCTTGCTACGTTCAGCTGTGGACAAGATTAATTTATTACTTATCTCATCATCATTGTACAGTCTATTACCAACCTACTACAGCTTCGTAGGAGAGGGGATATGATACGTAAGCCGCCATAATGCTCTAATACAGGTTGGTGTTGGTGTGTGTAGTGCTAACTATCACTATCTGATGATAAAAGTGACCGGGACCGACGCCATAACGTGCAAGTAACACCACTAACTTCCCAGCTCCGGGTGTAGAATTTACTAAAAATTTGTTGACCTCATGGAATTATCCCACAACCCAACCAAGGATACCAGACCCAGAATCTTGTGATCGAAGTCACATAGATTAGACACTAGAGCAAAGAGGCCGTCTAGTTACTTATCAATCATCATAATATAAAATCAACACCATCATTGATAATTTCAATCATTGAGATTGCCAGCAATTTTAGCTGCGTACGAATTCTGAATTTCCCTGAATTTTGATATATCAATCATCGAAGGTATAAACACATTTGTTTATTTATATTTAACTATCTAACCGGTGCATATGTAAATAGATTATTGGTGTATTCATTTAGAAAATACAAAGCAAAACAGACAGAAGAATTTTCTTTTCTCGTCTTTTGTCGTATTAGAAACAGAATTTGCTTTTGAAAGTAGTTTTGAATTTATATTATATTTTGTTAGTCACTTGATCGTATTTTGAAAACACGAATAGTACGAAGAAAAAATACTAGTAAATCTATTTTTGTACGTCTGGGATAACGAGTATGGTTTTATTCATTTATTTATTTGCTGATGGATAGACAGTATTATAAATATTGTTAAATTTTCTAATAAATCTTGAGTTGAAATGAACCATTATTAGTTTTGGTGAGTCTGACAAGTTGATAGATTAAACGTTACCAGTTTATTTAATGTTTTGTACCTAGTCTTAAAAACTATACAATTCATCTGGTTTATAATATCTTCATCTTCATTAGCCTACTTGCTTCCATTGTAGAGCATAAACCCACCACGCTGTTCTAACGTGACTTAGACTAATTAAAGATTACTCTAAAACCTGTAATGATAATTTATTATATAATTAATAATGACTTTAGAACAGAATTTCTTGAACAAAAAACCACAAGAACTAATTTTTATTAGCCTGACTTAAATCTTGCACCTCATGATTCAAAATTAAAATGAAGCAGTTTTCATATAAGACTGAAACAAAATATACATTCCTAATTATACTGTATGGACTTCAGCTGGTTTCATTCCAGCATATTTCACCAAAATCACGCGAGTTTCAAGCTTGGCGAATATTACAGTCATAAACATTTTTAATTGCGTAACCTCAGCCCGAGTAAACATGTTATGTTCACCAAAATAATATTCCAGAACAAACGTCCTACTTGATTGTGAAAAACACATTAGGATCCATCAAGGCGATCTCGAGTTACACGTTCAAACTTCCTATGCATTTTATAAATGTAGAAAGATTTTTGACACCAATATTCTTACTGTGTATAATATAGTAGGTTGGGCTTCGTTTGGGAACAATGAGAAATCATTGATTACAATATTTCTCAGTGCCTGAGGACAAAACTCTTCGAACAGTGTCTGTTTTCGGTGATGATTTGTTGATTCTAGATGTGGTCGCTAGCTTGGGGCCTAATAAATATGCCTAGTGTCATTCAGCGGGTAATTTTTTTTAAATGAATTAAGCTCGTGCTTGATCACGTTTTCACCTGATAGTAAGTGTAGATGCGGTCTAAGGTGGTATACACTTGCTTAGAAAATGTCTATACACTGTTGTTGGGTTAATATACTCCAAGAACTTCTATGTGATCATATCACAAGATCCGTAGAACATTCAAAGTTCTGACACATTGAAATGAGTCGCAAAGCTGAAGTGCCAATGGACATATAGCCCGTATGATGTTGGGGTACCAAGGTATTGGAGTCATGAATGTGCAGTTGACCCCTATTAGATGGACCGACGACTTCGGGCAGATTGCAGCGAGCTGCTGGATGAAAGAGTTAAGATCTCTTCGTTGTACAGATACACTATCACATATGTTTTGTACCTACAATACGTAGGTACTTACCTCAAAACCATATTTGTGTCTGAAGAATGATAAATTGAGGGTAGGGTTGTACTTATGGTTTATCATCCACAGGCGTTTTTGCTCTCGACATGATATGGAAATTTCATTGTTATTTTATTTATTATACGACATGCAATTTATTGTACCTCAGAAAAATTGTCGTTAATCGATTTTAGTAGAAAAGCTCATGTCCATGACCTGTTATATTATTTCAGATTATAATCTACTTCTGTCCTGATTTTTATCTTTATCAAAATTGGACCACCAGTGTATTATGAAAGTTCCTTCACCTCTTTCTGGTTTATCTTGCCGTTTCAGTATAAAGCTTACAATTTTTTTGTATTTTCTTAAGGATACCTTCGTCGCACACGCTTAAAGTTTATGTTTTTAACCGAATCTTTGTTTAAATTGTAACGTAACTTAGTATTCTGTAAAACATTAACATCGAAATGTTACATTCTGTGAAATATTTAGTCATAAAAACTTTTGTATAAAAGCTTTAAATCTGCTTTATATAATCCTTGTTTAGTTTCATATGGAACATTAGCGATACAATACGTATTTCTATACCTATCCATACATGTGTATTAAGTACAATTATAATCCGGATACAAAGTGTTCAGTGGTACAATGCGCTACAGATTTATATGCCGCAAATTAATCTCAACGAACACAATACCGGCAACATTATGGTGGAAACAGCTTGCTAATTCCAAAATGTTTCGTAATTAACTCAGATATATAAGAAAAGTATTAAAATTAGTTGTTTATAAAACTCCCCAACAGACAATCACCATCATCATCATCATCATCATCATCATCATCAGCCATCATGCATCCACTGTTGGACATAGGCCTCCTTCAAGCAGCGCCAACCCAGTCTATTACAGGCTTTCTGCATCCAGTCGGTATCAGCCACCCTCCGGATATCGTCGCTCCATCTATACTAAAGCCAACCTCGATTGAGAATGCTTGTCAACAAACAAATTAAAAATGAAGGTAGAAATCACTAGTCATTTTACACCAAATTTTTTAATTAACTAGTTAATGACGAATTCATGACAATAAATTAGATTAGTAAGCTTAAAACTAATTATTATATTCAATATCTTTTAAATGAAATTTTTCAAAATAATAAAACATAATGTTAAATTTATTAGGCATAAAATGTGTTGCATTTTCTACCTTCATTTTGAATTTGTTTGTTGACAAGCATTCTCAATCGAGTTTGGCTTTAGTATAGTTGGGGGACGCCCTACACTCCGCTTGCCGAGACGCGGTCTCCCCTCCAGGACCTTTCGACTCCAACGACCATCAGTCGTTCGACAGGCAATAATCTATTCAAATTAAGAAAGTTTTTATGGTTATTCAAAAATGCTGGTATTATAAACGAAATTATTATTACATAACTATTTAGTTATTTACGTAGAAACGACATGTCGTCTGCAATTTTTTTGCCTATGTGGTCCGATATTGCTACTTAGTATGTGGACTTGCTTATAAAATGTTTGATTAATGGTCTATATATAGAATCTAAGTGGTACTTACTGTGTTAATAATTTTTTTTATCGACTACAAGTTGCTATCACACCTGATGTTAAGTAATGATGCAATCCAAGATGGAAGCGGGCGTTAGGAGTAGGACGAGAACCACACCCCTTTCATTTTCTAGATGACATCGTACCGGAATGCTAAATCAAACTGCCCTGCCGAGAATCGGACTCTGGACCCGTCTTATGAATCCACCGCCCATTCCACTGCGCCCGGAGGTGGTCCAAGTTGTTGTTGTTAGGTACACAATACAATATTTAACTATTAATCTCTCTGCATTTGTTCATTTGTTTTCATCATTGTGTCGGTATAATTTACTTTGTTCGGTGCAGTCGCGAACAATAATGAAAATACAAGCAACGGAATTAACTAATCTGCATTTCTAGCTTAAAATTAAACACACGCGGTGAAACGCTACGATTTAAGCACGTTATACAGAGTGCTCCGAAAATGTCGGTGACAAGGGATACAGTCAGATTGAAACTCAAGCCAATGTAGACCTTGCTCCTAAATGATAGAATTTAAAATTGCTTGAACGTGTGTTCGAAGCAGTTTCTTGCCTCTGATTAAATCACACCTGTCACTCTTTGTTAAAGCGCGGGTATTTCACCGTTTTCGTGAGTTATTAGCGAGTGCAGTATATGAAAATGCAATATTGAAGGGTTTAATAATGTTTTGTAAAACATTTCGCAGTTGGCAATATAAAAATATTTACGAAGTCGATGAACGAGGAGTAAAACGTTACATTGATTCTTTACGGTTGATAAGTACAAAATAATACAATTAAGACATTCAAAACTGTTGGAAAGCAATAATGAGGTATTGGTTTATTTTATTTGCCGGGTGCATCCCAGTAGTACCCCCTAATTCTATGTTCTATAGAACTGTTGATACACCATATTAGAGTTTACTGTCCTCTTAGTTCTATATAGAATTAATGGGACAAAATTAAAGAAATGTCGATATCAACATCTTGTTTGTACGTTACATATAAATTACCTAGTTTTTATAAGTATAATATGAAATCACAGACAAAAAACGGAATCCTTATAGATTTGTAAAGTCTTTCTGTTCGTCTGTATGTAACAGCCACTTTTTCCGAAACTATAAGAACTATACTATTGAAATTTATTAAATAGATTTATTCCTTCACACAACATTATATACAAAAATAGAAAAAAAAAACAATAAGTTTTGGGGGTTCCCCGTACTTAGAACTGGAACACAACATTTTTTTTCATTAAACCCATACGTGTGCAGTATTTATGGATAGGTCTTTAAAAATTATAATGAGGTTTTTAATATCATTTTTTTCTAAACTTTTTGTAAAGTTTGCGTGAAATATACTTCCAAAGTAGTAAAATGTGTCCCCCGTGTAACTTCTAAAATGAGAGAATATTTTTTTAGACACGACTACTACTTGGTTTTAACAAGTTAGCTTGTGTCGCAGGGGACATTTTTTTGTTAAAAACAAAATGAAATATCAATTAAAATAATATAAAGTTTATAACATATATCCTATAAGTAAAGTCAAGAGCAAAAACTATACTACAGTACTATAAAGAACTATTGGGATATAATTTGACAGCCCGGAAAATATCCCAACAGTTCTATAGAACTACGGTATGGGGTACTACTGGAATGTACCCTATTTGCCTATGTTTTTTATTAGTAGCATCAAAATAATGTACCTATTACTAGTTTTACAAAAGTATAATAGGACAAAATCAAATTATCTTTTATTTCTTCGAATCAAAACATCGTATTTTTTTCTCATGACTCAACTGGAGGTGGTGTCAATGGATAGGAGAGGCCGATACCCATTAATTTTATGTCTCAATAGACGTAAAACCTGGATATGTGTTTATCACAACAGATAGGTAGCAAATAACAGGTTCGATGAACTTGAGTATCTAAAATATATTATAAGATTTTACCTACTTCTAAGAATTTAGAATATTATATTATGAAGCTGGACAAGCTTTGACAATAAATAAATAAATATTATAGGAAAATTACACACAACGCTATATAACCCCAAAGTAAGCGTACTCGTAAGTAGCTTGTGTTATGGGTACTATGATAACTGATGAATATTTTATATGTATTATACATTAATATCTATAATATATAGATAAAGAGACAGAAGATAGGACACTGGAAAATATCCATGCTCATTACACAAATATTTTCCAGATGTGGGAATCGAACCCACAGCCTAGGACGTAGAAGCAGGGTCACTACCCACTGCACCACTCGGCCGTCAAATATTTACTAAGTTCTTTTTTGGGAAAATATTTTTGCACAAAGCTTTTTGTTGATTGATGAAACCTCATCAATCCACATACAGCCTAAAAAGTCAAGGTATTTGATGCAAATTACCAAAATACTAAATTAAAAAAAAGTAATTTCAAAATATTGTTTAACTTTTGTTTTTCTAAACAAAATGCAAGCAACATCTTGTCAAAAAAACTGCTAATCTTATTTCTACTTTCATTCCAAACATTCAACCTTTGGACTGTAGGGGTTAAGTTTAGAAGAAAATGTACGCACCAAGGCCACGGGCAAGGCGTCTCCATTTCAGGGAAAACGTTAAGAGCAATAGACAATCCAAAGTTTCCTTCCGCCACTGTATTATGTTTTAAGCACTTACGCCCGGTACGGTATTTTACTTCAAATATAAACAACCTTTTAAGTTAGGTACTATTACAAATATATAATACGCAGTATAGAGATAATAGGGGCGCAGCTTGTCGCACAACTTTTCCGGAGCAGTATTATTATGGCTATTTATTCCGCCCAGCAATATAGGTGCATTCCGGTCCCGGTGTAATTATTACAAGAACATGATGATGATGATACGGTTCCAGGTTTGTAAATAGTTTGATAATGCTGAAGGTAAACTATATCGTGCGTACGCTATTAACTTTAGTAATCTCTATCTCTTTCTACGTTGCTTACTGAAGTTCCGTCTGAAATTATATGCTTATTTATGCGTGATTGTCTGAAGTGGTTGCCAATTAAATTGCGCCGTCAGCACCGCCTTCTTTGCTTCTTATATTCTATCCTTTATAATCTTTTCTTTCCTTCTTATCTGAAAGACCGTTTCATTCGCGATGTTGATTCTCACAATCTCCGTTCCCGTAATGAGAATCGATTGCATTACACTCATTTATTTATTTACAATTATTTTTTTAATTTTTAACAATGCTTATAAAACAATTACAAAAACACTATTAAAAATTTATAAAAAAATCCATTCCCCTCCGAGGTCCGCGCGAGTGAGAACTTCACTGCCCATTTCAAGAATTACTGCCTTCTGTATCCGCTTGATCCAACAATTAAGCGAAAGCTTTTTAAGATGTTCGTCAAAGCTTTTCGCTATAAACCGTTGACTGAAAATAGGAATTATATTGTTATATTAACATTTTATGTATTTTGATACTTTTTCCTTTTCAGCTTTCATCAGATTATTATTACCTTTCTTATGTGGTTTATTTTTTTTAAATATTATATTTATATTAATTTAAGTAATTTCTTCTCATTGCACCACCCCGCTTACGATACTCAAATGTCCTTTCAATAGGTTGCTTGTAAGAGATTGCTTCTAGCAATAAGGCCGCCTTTGCATGTTTATTTTAATCTTTTTTTTTCATGTATCTGTTATATCTACTTTTATGTGTAATAAAGTGTTTCTTCTTCTTCTTATTGTTAAGTCAACCATCCCTAAAGACACTCCAGTGTCATGATAAACGTACGTACGACACGTTGGAAGTATTTTTCCAAACTTGTGGACATTATAGCACGAATTAGGTTAGCAAAAAATTTGTCATTCAATGAGTTTTTAGTAACAATTTGCTTAGACGCTCTTGATTAAATTAAATTAAATGTAATGAATGAAAAAGAAAATAACAAAAATACAACAAACTGGTTATGTTTTATTTCGCAAAATGGGTTTCATTCTCACAAAAATAGAAATTCAATCCTATAATAAAACAGTGCCTTATAAATATTCTCCAATCATTGAATATTGATGTGTTCATAAATATACAACATACGAATGAGGTCACAGCTCACAATATTTTTATTGATATTTAAATACTTAAGCTCTGTACGAATAATAAAAAATACGAATAATAATATCTATCACAAATAAAATTCGACCTTAATGTATAGTTTGTTGGTTCCATATTTCAGTGTTCTATTCAAATAATCGCGGCTGATGTGATCAATCAATTTGACAGCTATTCAATCGGCAATTTACAGAGAGACGTTATCAAATTTCGTCCCCGAAGCCCTTAAGTTGGGGAACAGGTGCCACATTGCCTATGATTTATTGGAATTCTGAATATATGAATGAATTAATTCGCAGTTATCTTTTTCCGTTTCGAATCTTACCAGGGCCTCGTTAGGAAAGAGGAACCCTAGAGCTACCACGCTCCTCCGACATGGATCGACGGGCTTTAGGGTGCTAATGTTAATTTCTGTAAATATTATGTTATGTTTAAACGGTTGGTAACACCACAAAGTTCCCAGAATTTATTGCAAGAAAGCTTTTTTCGTAGCTCAATGAAGTTGGTACTTGGTACCAGGGCATCATGATTCTATTAAAGAAACTTTTGAGAGCAGCCCGAAGCTCGGTATTATTAAAGTACACTTCAGTGCACCGGAGAGTAGGTTAAACCATCGATCCTGACTGTTCTTGACTTGACTGTCAAGAGTGATCATTACTGAAATATACGTTATTCCTCAAGCTCGTCGACTCGCAGCGTGGTGGTTCTCTACTCTTCAATAAAAATAAGTCCTGGCCCCTACTATTTAAATATTCTGCCAATGATCAGGCAACTTATCATCATCATCATCATCAGCCGATGGATGTCCTCTGCTGAACATACCACTTTTATAGGTACTTCCAAAACCCACCCTATCTGCCGCTCTTTGTAACTCGTTTGATGTCGTCAGTCAACCTGTTGGAGGTTAACTAAAACTGCGGTCTCTGAAGCAGGGCTGTCATTTCTACACCCTAGCAATATGTATTTATTTTCCCGGATGCTCTTTCTAATCCCGACATCTCTTCCTAAACAAAATCCAATAAGTTGGAAACCAGTGCATATCGTTGAGGTCGTGAAATCGCTAAGTAATTAGAGATTTAATTAACACCACGCGTGTCCGCGTCTAATGACCCAATTCCGACAATCCGACGAACAAATATGCCTTAGTTTAAGTTACTACCTTTAAACTACGGATACGTCCGTCTGAATTTCAATTTATGATCTCAGTGCTTTGTTTTTAAAGTCAAAAGCATTATTATTAGTGGTTACTGCTAGACCTAGGCTAGGATTAGCTGCAACGCTCTTGATCTGTTGTATTTGGCTGGGGTACCCCACAACAACCAACCAACATTGTTCTATTCGTAGTTGCCATTCCGGCATCTTAGGACTCTAATATCCATCGGTTCTTCTATGTGTCCTGCCTCTTGCCTCTTCAACTTGGCGTGCCAGCGCATGAGCCAGCGGCATGTACTGACTTACTTTCGTTGCAAGCCGATTAAAGCCGAAGCAAGATTCGAGCAAATAGGTTACTTATTTTGTCCTGATTTAAAATGACACAATGTCAATGTTACATTGCGTCTTTACTAAAATTCGTCAAACCAAGTAGTCGTTGGTACATCATGGTGGCATAGTGGGTGATCTGGTTATCACGGACTCTGAGATCATTTATTCACCGATAGTTTACCCTAAATAGTTACTATACGAGTAATCCTCGCTTTCAAAAATCCGTTATGTTATCTGTTTTTAAAAAAAGGTTACACATACCTACATAATTTTACTTTTAAGTAAAAATTCAAAACTCAATTTATTTTTTAAATATAATATTTTTTAAACGTACAGACTCCGGTACTAATTATAGTTTTGTTATAGTACTTATGAACTAATGAAGTATAGATGTGGATAGGGTGGAATGTTTGCGGAAATTTCCCTATTTGCACAGGATCTAGGCCCCCTGCTTTTATGTGTCGTTAATTTGGACCCTGGGAAGTGTGGAATAATTAATATTATTTACTCGCCCTTCATTCACTGTAATGTGCCGAAAAACATTTAATAAATAAACTAATTGTCATCTCACTCATCTTGTATGGAAAAGTTGACTTTGATAAGCCAAATTAGGAAGCGAATGTTCATTTTGCTGCTTATGCAAAATTGGATTTAAATTTAGAACATCATGAAGCACGGTATTAATCTATGTTTGTGTAACCTGGTTATTTTTTCTAATATATCAAATTCTCGAGTCACGGTGTTTGTAACTAAACTCCTCCGAAATAGCTCGGCCAATTTTCGTGAAATTTTGTGTGCATATCGGTTATTTATCATTTCCCTAAAAGTGGTCCCTATTTTTTTTTAGACAAAATCTTTTGATTTCATTTTTTACACAAATACATACAACCCAAAATTTGCACCCCACTACGATCAACTTCTTTTTTTGTTAATTGAAATAATACACGAGTACATGGCAAAACAACGTTTGCCGGGTCAGCTTGTTTTTGTATAAAATGTGAAAGTTCCAAAATAGTGTTATCCGTTGGTTTAGTTTAAGTTCTTATATTTTCGTTATTTTCCATTTTATATTGATTTTCTTCGACCACTTACAATAAATTAAAGAATTGCCAGCTATTGTAACAGCAAAATTATGACTAAAATAATATCACTAAAGAGGATATCTTTTGTAACTTAAAAAAGAGCAATAAATTATTATCATATTATAACTAACTCTACGTTTGTACAAAAATGATTTGTGCAAAGCTGACGCATAAAAGAAATGAGGTCTCGAAATTGAATTAGATCAAAGATGAGTTGGGACCAAAGTTGGGAATTATGGCCTACTTGTGGATCTTAGGCGGGCTTCTTTCTTAATTTGGCGATAAAAGACGGAATACACCCTTAATATAACTAACATGACTATTTTTATATACGGCTATCACGACTTTTTTACAACCTTGCTCGACCTAATCACAATAGATAAAATAAGTAGTGTCTCCTAAACATGAATCCGGATTTCGTCACTTTACCCAGTACCCAGTGGTTAGTTTCAGTGTCGATTCACGTAGGTTCAATTCGGACAATGAAATATCCATAAAAGAAATTCTAATTAAAATTTTGGAAATTAATGTTACACCATCGTACTTCACTCTCTCAAAAAAATTTACGCTATCTATATTTTTATATCTGAATCTCAAGACTGAGGTTTTAAACAGTCGAAGTCATGGAAGTTTCCTACTTAGTTCCTGTGCCTTAATTCAATTAGTTTAAGCCTTTTACGATCGGTCTGCGGCGAGCAGGCCCGGTCTGGCAACTAATTGAGAATTATTACAATTACCTTCGTCTTGAAGAAAGAAACATACACAACTTGATAATTTTGAATAAAAAAGGATTTTTAAACGATAAAAGCTTATATAGACTGCGATCTCTCCTGTGTCTAGACTATTCAAAGTCGAAAGCACGCTATTCAAATACGTCAAGAACTTCAAAATCAAACCTAACCTAAGACTATTCGATTATACAACACGGCTCCAGTTGTTTATAAAATACAGATACAAAATTAAGGTTGTATAGTTATAAAGAAATATAAAAGGGCTCATCCATGTCGATATATTTGCGCGAATCTTAGGCTTGTTCTTCCTGAGTACTGGTATAGTTTCTCCAATATTGAAGTTGATTAAAACTTTTACGAAGTTTGTGGAGAAATCGCATCTCGCACGTTCTAAGATATTTATAAAAATGTACCTGTTATAGTATATATTTTATTTATAAACTAAGTTATGTAAATGTGAAATTTCAACTACCACCAAAAATATATCTTAGTATATCATCAGACCATATCTAAGTCACTCTCATAGTAAATTATAGAATACGAAAATTTTCGTCATTTTAGCCATAGTTTGGTGAAAATCCTATGCTCGGAGTGAAAAAAGAAAACTGTGCGGGACAGTGATTTATAGTGTATATAATTTATAGTGTATTTATAGTGTGTAAATAGTGTGTAATAATAGACTCAGTAACAATAGACATTAATAGTGATCATAGCGTGCATAACCAATAGTTTATAATAAGCAAATGTATAGTCATTGATTTTTTAGGTCGCGCAATAGTACAAATATTGTAAACACGCCTCGCGTGACCAATTTGTTTTAAAAGGAATAGGTATATAGGCCCTCTCGCTCTAACATCGACCAATCAGAAAGCCCGTTTTAATAGAGCGAGAGGGCAGACGTTAGACAAAGATAGATAAACACATTTGATTGGTTGTTATATGGGCTCTCTAATTGGATATCATTATGCACCAATTAGAGGGCCCGAATTAATTTGTATAAATACGGGGCACTGTGCCGACAGCGACACAGTTCCCAATCGACCACCGAGAAGATTGTAATAAGAAGAGGTACCAATAGAAGAATAAAAAGGCGTTCTTGAAGAAGTGTTTCATTGAAGAAAACCCGCCCAGTTTCGTCCAGAGCAATCCAGTAAATAGTGAATGTACTATCCCGTACATTGAATGGTCCTTCGAGCCGGATCGTCTCTGCGAAACTGGTGAAATAGTGCAACAGTGAAAATTCGTCGTGTTCAAGAAAATGCCACAGACGCGTCAAGACAGTCGCAAGGCAAAGAAGTCTGACGACGGCACCTCTTCTTCTGAAACCAACACGTGGGACGCTGGGTCCCCGACGCCTCAGAACTCGAACGCGTCCACCGCGTCTGCGCACGCATCCACCGCGTCCGCGCCCGTGTCCGCCGGAAGCGCGCCCGTGTCCGCGTCCGCGCCCGTGTCCGCCGGGAGCGCGCCCGTGTCCGCCGCGTCCGTGAGTGCATTCGCCCATCCGGCGATGGCGCCCGTAGCGCCCGCCGCGCTCGCGGAGCCTGCCGCTTCCGACGCGTCCGCCGCAACAGTACAGTGTGTGAAGACTTCGACAAAGAAGCAAATGGAACGTGGTCACGTTATAGAAAAAGGAACTGTCAAACATCAAGAGCCGATGGATCATCAGACAGCGCGACCCCCGCTCAAGAAGGGAATGGGTGGGGCGTCCACTCATAGCAAATCCAAGACGCTCAGAATAGCAAAGGCGAAGGAGGAACTACTACGCCTTCAAGTCGAACTAGCAGCCGCGCGCCTCGCGACTCTAGAAACGGAGAACTCAGATCAAGAAATAGATGAAGAGGACGACATCTCCGTGCATTCGAGAATAGAAGCAAATGAATTTGTGCATAGTTGGTTACAAGACCAGCCACCGCCACCGCCGCCGCCTCCGCTATCGCTGCTGCCGCCACCGCCTCCGCCACAGCCGTGCCCCGTATTAGCGATCACCGAAGTGCCTCACAACCCAATCAAGGGTGCGGCGGGGTCACGGAAGAACCCAGAAGCGCAACGGGGTCACTTCAGTGAACTACAGCCACCGGCGGGAGCGCCGCCGAGTGTTCCGGCCGGCGCGCCCACAGGCATACCGGCGGGAGAATCGAACGGCGTCGCTCAGCTAGCAGAGGCTATCACCCACGCCATTAGAGCAGCGCAGCGCCCCAAGTTCATCGAACTGCCCGTTTTCAGTGGATCTCATCAAGAATGGCTACCGTTTCGTGCGGCGTACTACGAAACAGAAAATTCGTTCACAGCAGTGGAAAATACAAACCGTTTGCGGAGGAACTTGAAAGGAAGAGCTCGAGAAGCTGTAGAAGGCCTTCTCATCACCAGTGCACACCCTTCAGACGTCATGAAAATCTTGGAGTCAAGATTCGGAAGACCAGAGTCGATCGCTATAATGGAAATGGAAACTCTTCGTGGACTAGCGCGGCTCACCGACTCTCCTCGTGACATCTGTATATTTTCTACGAAAATTTCTAATGTGGTGGCTACACTGAAGACTTTGAACTGTGCAAACTACATGTATAATCCAGAAATTTCGAAAACTATTGTGGACAAATTGACGCCTACGCTTCGATATAGGTACTACGACTTCGCAGCGCTACGACCTAGGGAAGAACCCGATTTGTTGAAAATAGAAAAATTCCTTATGCGCGAAGCGGAGCTGTGTGGACCTTATGCCCTACCTGAACAGGTAGCACAAGTCACTCTTCAAAGAAGACCACAGAAGGTGAACAGCGTCACGGAAAAGAGAGAGACATCGGAAAAGAATTTCACAAACAAGTGCCTCGTATGCTCCGATGAAACTCACACCGTGGTCAATTGTGAAAAATTCAAGAACTTGGATTCCAACAGTAGATGGGACGCTGCCAAGGCCAAGCACCTGTGCTTTAGATGTCTTCGCCATAGAACCAAGTCGCACAGCTGTCGGCCAAGGATGTGTGGACTGGATGGGTGCAAGTACTACCACCACAGGATGCTGCACTACAACAAAGCTACACGTACAGATAAAAAAGAAGATCAAGATAGTATTGTGAGATCAAGATCAAGTGATTAACTCCGCGTGGACCATCAAGAGGAAACAGTCATACCTAAAGATTATACCAGTGCAAGTGGTAGGACCCAAGGGGGCTCTCGATACCTACGCACTGATGGACGACGGGTCAACAGTGACATTGATAGACAGCGCCGTGGCCGAAAGCATCGGCGCGACGGGACCCATCGATCCTCTGAAAATAGAAACAATCAACGATATGAAAACCTCGGAGTCTGCCTCGCGAAGAGTCAACATCAAGCTAAGGGGACTAAACGATCACGAAGAGCGAATTCAAGCGCGCACTGTGAATAACCTCCAAGTTTCATCGCAGCGCGTTTCAAAGGAAATGGTAGACACGTGCAAGCACTTAGAAGACATACGCGAATATCTCGTGTACACGAACGTGAAGCCACGAGTGCTAATAGGGCAAGACAACTGGCATCTCCTGTTGACTACAGAGGTGAAGAGAGGAAGCATACATCAACCGGTGGCCTCCCTCACTCCGCTGGGATGGGTGCTACATGGCAGCCAGACCCGTACGATCGGACACACAATCGATTTCGTGTCACATGTCACAGAAGAATCAGAAGATAACTTAGAAGGCCTCGTGAAGCAATATTTCGAAATGGATGCACTCTGCCTACAGCCGAAGAAACCGAAATCGGATCCGGAGGAGCGAGCGTTACGCCTACTGGAGAAGACCACCATCAAGATAGACGACAGCAAGTATGAAACGGGTTTGCTCTGGCGCACAGAAGACGTCACTCTACCGGATAACTACGACAACTCGCTTAAACGACTCTTCAATATTGAAAAGAAGCTAGATCGAGATCCCAAGCTGAACCAGAAGTACACGGAACAGATGGAAGCCCTTATCTCAAAAGGATACGCCGAACCAGCTCCAGCACAGAAGCCGGAAGGGAAGACCTGGTACCTACCACACTTCGGAGTCATTAATCCAATGAAACCAGAAAAACTCAGAGTGGTGCACGACGCCGCGGCGAAGACCAGAGGGGTGGCTCTCAATGACATGCTGCTCAAGGGGCCTGACCTTCTACAGTCGCTGCCTGGTGTTGTCATGCGATTTCGGCAACACATGATCGCGGTGACGGCTGACATCAAAGAAATGTTCATGCAGGTGAAGTTACGAAATGAAGACCGCGACGCACTTCGTTATCTGTGGCGAGGTAATAGAAGAGACAACCAGCCTCCGGAGGAGTACAGAATGACGTCTCTGATATTCGGCGCGTCAAGTTCCCCATCTACAGCAATATACGTAAAAGACTTGAACGCGAAACAGCACAAAGACTCTCATCCGGAAGCCGCCGCCGCCATAGTACAGAAACACTATGTTGATGACTACCTTGACAGCTTCAGAAGCATAGAAGATGCAGTCAGAATTACGAAGAGCGTTAGAGAAGTTCACTCGAAAGCCAACTTCGAACTAAAACAGTGGAAGTCAAACTCTCCGTGTCTACTGGAAGCACTCGGAGAAAACGACCCAATAGAAAATAGAGAGCTTTACAAGTCAGAAGAGCAAACAGAACGAGTACTGGGTGTGATATGGAAAATCAACACCGACGAGCTGACGTTCAACCTCAACCTCGCGCGCATAGCCCCCACCATAGCAGATGGCAAGACGCCTACGAAAAGGGAAGCCCTGAGAATAGTGATGTCGTTATTCGATCCTCTTGGGTTCGCTTCGCCCGTCACCATAAGGGCGAAACAGCTGCTGCAAGAAGTATGGCGAAGAGGGACGTCATGGGATAACGAACTCGACGAAGACTTAGCGACGCAGTGGCAAGACTGGATGACACATCTGAAGCAGCTAAGCGACGTCACGATACCCAGGCGTTACCTACACTATAGTGACGCGACTTCGCTACAGCTACACGTCTTCACCGATGCAAGCGAAGCAGCCTATTCAGCAGTACTCTTCTGGAGGGCGGTGGCGCCGGACGGTCAAGTTGGCCTCTCACTCATCATGGCCAAAGCCAAGGTGGCCCCATTGAAGTTGACGTCCATCCCGAGGTTGGAACTACAGGCAGCAGTCATGGGCGCGCGTTTAGCTGAAACAGTAATAGATGAACACGAAAGAAAACCAGATAGCAAGATTTTCTGGACGGACAGCAAGACCGCGCTCACATGGATACGTACCGGCTCACGTACCTACAAGCCGTACGTAGCGTATCGTTTAGCAGCTATAGAAGAGACTACTAAGGTCACAGAATGGCGATGGGTTCCAACGAAATTGAACGTGGCTGATGACGCAACGCGCGACGTACCTAGCGGTTTCAGCAAGCACCATCGCTGGTACACGAGACCCGACTTCCTGTACGAAGCGGAAGAACTCTGGCCTACTGAAGTCTCCACTACAGTTATAGAAGAACCTTCTGGGGAAGAGAAGGTGCAACACGTGGTCGACAGGGCGAAACAGAAGCTCGCCGAAGGCCTGCCAGAGGCATCACGCTTCTCCAATTGGGATAGACTTCGCTACAGTGCAGCTCGAGTCCTGCAATTTATCGAGCTCTGCAGGGCTAATAAGGAAAAAATTAATTACAGAAGGACACGTAAAAACAAAGAAACGGACCCGAGCTGGCAGAAAATAAAGAAACCTGTACCTAGGAGACAAGAAACCAACATAAAATTTAGGTCTTCAGACAAGAAGTACCTACCTGTTTCCGCCGAGTTACTTAAGAGAGCAGAGGAGCTACTATTACGCGCTTCTCAAGAAGATTCCTTCACAGAAGAAATAGAAGCCTTGAAGAACGACAATAGAATGAGGAAAGAAAGTCGTCTGTATCAGCTCAGCGTCGCTTACGTTAACGGCGCCGTGAGATTAAGAAGTCGTATTCAAGCAACAGAAAATGTATCGGAAAGCGTAAAGAGTCCTCTAGTGCTCGACGGTGACCATCCGACGGTCAAACTCTGGATTCAATCAGTACATCAACAGCTGCATCACGCCGGTGTGGAAGCTACAGTGAATGAGTGCAGACAGCAGTACTGGGTGCTGCGCGCGCGTCCTGTTACCCGAGTAATAATAAGGAGATGTTTATTTTGTAGAATGAAGACACAGACGTCGCCATACCCGAGGACCGGGGACCTGCCCGCATGCCGCCTAGCACACCACAAGAGATCCTTCACCTTCTGTGGACTGGACTATTTTGGACCCCAGTCTGTCACCGTGGGCCGAACGCGACAGAAGCGGTACGTGGCCATATACACGTGCCTAACAACGAGGGCTGTGCACCTGGAAATGGCAAGTTCTCTCAGCGCAGACTCGGCGGTGATGACTCTCCGAAGAATGATAGCAAGACGGGGATGTCCTACAGAAATCTGGTCCGACAACGGCACGAACCTGAAAGCAGCAGACAAGGAGCTTCGTCAGGCAATAGACAGCGCGACAGCCGAGGAAGCAGCAAAGAGGACCATCGCCTGGCGCTACATACCGCCAGGGGCGCCGTTCATGGGCGGTGCTTGGGAGCGCCTGGTACGCTCCGTGAAAACTGCACTGGCAGCCACCCTTCACGAGCGACATCCAACAGAAGAGGTCCTGACCACCTTACTGGCTGAGGTGGAATACACAGTCAACAGTCGTCCGCTGACCCATGTCTCGGTCAGCGCGGACGATCCCGAGGCCCTGACGCCTAACCACTTCCTGCTGGGCGGCCCAGGACGTGTGCCGCTGCCTGGCACCTTCGACGAGCGAGATGCAGCATCCCGATCTTCGTGGCGGGCCTCACAGAGGCTCGCTGACCTCTTCTGGACGCGGTGGGTACGAGAGTAACTACCGGAACTCCAACACCGGCGGGAGCCGCACGGCCGTGGACCGGCTGTGTGCGTCGATGACCTAGTACAGGTCGTTGACCCCAACCTGCCGCGCAACGTGTGGGTTCGTGGGCGCGTGATCGCCACGTACCCGGGACCAGACGGCGTGGTTCGAGCCGTCGACATCCGGACCAAGGGAGGCGTGCTGCGACGACCCGTGCGGAAGCTGGTCATCCTGCCTCTACCTACGAGCGACGAGCCCGCACCGGGAGATGATGCGACACCCGTCGCACGGCGGGAGAATGTGCGGGACAGTGATTTATAGTGTATATAATTTATAGTGTATTTATAGTGTGTAAATAGTGTGTAATAATAGACTCAGTAACAATAGACATTAATAGTGATCATAGCGTGCATAACCAATAGTTTATAATAAGCAAATGTATAGTCATTGATTTTTTAGGTCGCGCAATAGTACAAATATTGTAAACACGCCTCGCGTGACCAATTTGTTTTAAAAGGAATAGGTATATAGGCCCTCTCGCTCTAACATCGACCAATCAGAAAGCCCGTTTTAATAGAGCGAGAGGGCAGACGTTAGACAAAGATAGATAAACACATTTGATTGGTTGTTATATGGGCTCTCTAATTGGATATCATTATGCACCAATTAGAGGGCCCGAATTAATTTGTATAAATACGGGGCACTGTGCCGACAGCGACACAGTTCCCAATCGACCACCGAGAAGATTGTAATAAGAAGAGGTACCAATAGAAGAATAAAAAGGCGTTCTTGAAGAAGTGTTTCATTGAAGAAAACCCGCCCAGTTTCGTCCAGAGCAATCCAGTAAATAGTGAATGTACTATCCCGTACAAAAACAATATGCCACCGGGCAAGATTCGAAACCAGGATCACTGTCTTTAGGCAGGTATTTTAAACGTGAAGTCATTGAGGTTTTAAAATGTCCTTGAATAAAATTATCTTCTACCTTTTGTCTATGTCAACAACTTGTCTGAATGCTATGTTTAATTTGGGTGGTTGCTCTGTATTATTATAACGAGAGTGTCTAGTACGAGCTCTATTATAAAGTAGGTATTCACGAAATGTTTGAAATGTTCTTCGCTCCGTGGAGAGACGGTAATGTTCTCATCTAAAAAGTTAATTTATATTATTACTGGTACTTTCATACGGTTTTCGGCTACTAGTATATAGGATAAGCAATTAGCTGTATGAATCCTTGTCGTAAGCATATCTGAACCGGAATCAGAATAATTGAAGCTATACGAAAACAACACATAACAACAACACGTAACATAGGGATTGAAAGCTTGTATTTGAAGTCCTTTATTTTTCAAGTTATATGTATGAAAGTTAGGATAAAATACTGGGATAAATATTTGTTGATACCTTATAGAAGCTCAACTTTATATTGTTTTACTGTTGAAACTTTATATAGCAAGTCAACTTAACTTGTTGATTTCTTATAGAAGGTCAACTTTGATATTATGTGTTAATGAAATACCTTTTCATTATTAAAATGTTTAATGCGCCATCTTGAGCGTTACATGGTTATATACAACTATGGTACAACAGATCGTAGACAAAAGAACTTTTGAAATCTGACAACAGATCAAAACTTAAATTGTTTATGTGTTGAACAATATTAATTAAAAACCAATTTATCAAACAAAAATGTGTCTATAAAATTAAAAAGCAGGATCTAATCAAGTTGCCTTAATGAAAGTATGGAATATTCAAATTTAAAGCAATATCCCCAAACAATAATTAATGAACAACGCAAAGTGCTTTGAACAAAATGAGGGTATTCACTGTTGGAAAACACACGCTTCTTGTTTTTATTCCAGCGTCGGCTCTTATTAAAGGAGATAAGTTTGTTTAAGATGAATTCCTTTTGTTATTTTGCGTCGTTTGTCAGCTTTGGAATACTAAATTTTTACTCATTCAGGAAAGCAGGGCTCTTATTTCATCCTCAAGCGAGAACTTAAGATGATAAAACATGACTCTGGTGTTAATATTGTGCCTAAAGGTCTGTATAATTTATCAAATGATTTAACCCCCGACTTAAAAGAGAGGTGAATTGAGTCTGACGTATTTATCTGCATGTAGTTCACAATTAGATACACACATCGAAAAGCTTTTTGCAAGAGCTTTTGTAGAGCCGTAACAAAGTCAGAACTATATTACTGATTATATTGATTATTTTGATAGTCAATTAAAATTTTTCAACTAACATTGTAAACACAAAAAAAACCATGTCATGTCATCATTAAGATATGTATCAAAAATAAATAAATTTATTATGTATCAGGGATATAATTATATTTTGGTCTATCGGAAGTATTTAGAACTACATGCACCTATCGGAGTATCAGCATTCTACTTGACATCTCTTTAGTCGTTCATAGTTTTTCGTGAGCGATCAGGGTTAAAAATGCCTGCACAAAAGTCTTTGCCTTAACGAACAGATTTATTGCAAGTTTACAAAGTTTTGATACATGAAGTATATTTCTATAATTCCTGACGTATTATTAAGCTTCAGAGCAGTAAGTTATCGACACCCATCTTACTTTCCTCCCTAATTTAATTTACTTCTTAAGAACACTTTTACTCTGGTCCAAGTCGACCAAATATCCTCACCGCACTCTAGACTAAAATGGTTAACTCAACCTCTTTGTTCCATTCGAGATGGTGTACATACTCTACCAGGACTTTCCCGCCCTGCTCTGTTATTGATTTACTAAGCTAAATCCTATTGGAGGCGACATAATCAAAGAAGAGACTTTCATCTCACATCAGATCATGTGATGAGATATTACGCAACATTTAAACGTTATAAATCAAATTTAATTTAACTAGGTAACTTAACGCAAAGTTTTTACTAAGCACATATCTTATATCTCTCATTAAATGATTAACAATTAGTTGTGTTTTGATTACTTCCACAGACAACCTAATATCATAAACAATAATAGTACCATAGACAATAACACTAGCGACATCTATCCTATCACAATGTTACAACAATCTACTCTACGTCTCTGAAACTACTTTCTCTGACATACCTATTTACCGGCAGAACGTTGTAGATAAGCTGGTATACGCCACGAAATTATTGTCAGGTATAACTTTGTTACCGATTCAAAAGGCCCCTTATACTGAGAACCTGATATTTTAGAATTTAAATATAGATATTAAAATCGAAAAACGGCTAACTCTCCTAATTATATTTTCATAATTTTACAACCAGCTGTTAGGAATGTAAAAATAAGTTGAAACTTTGTTCTACTCCAAGTTCTCCAAATATTACCAAGTAGTTTTCTTCAAGTACTTACAAGTGAAGTGGAGTTATCATTCAGAATATTATTTCTTGAGAGTTATGATGTAAAAACTTTGAATATTTGAAAACTTTGAAAACCTAATCATGCAGGTACTAAAACTAGCGATTAATATGACAAACGAATAATTATGGCATAAAACGCTATAAATGGCATTTTGAAAATTGAACCAAATGAAAAGTTTCAAAAATGTTTACGTAATTACAGAAAAATTCCGATGGCTTTGGATTGGCTTACCCAATCTTCATATAATAACCATTTCAGTCACATCAGGTTTCAAACAAAAAAACCGCAAAGTAATCGGTCTATCTTTTAGAAGCTACGATGCCACATACAGACACACATTCACAGATAGACACCAAACTTAAAAAAAACCTCTTGATACATGGGAGCATAATACCTACTTACTTAAGAGTATAATACTGTTATGTGAACATGAAATAAAGATACGAAGTTATTCTGTAAAAAACTTTGCTCTTGATAAGAAGTTTAAAAATTTGATTTAGTGTAGCCAAGCCTTCAAATTAACAAAGTAATCCCCGAACGTAATGAATGAATGTCAACTGCTGGAGTTTTGGCGAAGGGACGGGCAAACAAAGGAGATTGTTTGTTAAGAAAACACATTCCTTTTTATTTCTGTTTCAGTCAACTCACAGGTCGTATTAGCAGAGATAAGTTGGGTTTGATGAAGGATTTGCTTTGTTATTGGACATTCCAAAATTTTAATAAGTTTTACCAAAAGCAGTCAGTCCTTTGTATCCATGATAATAATTTGTTTAATAAGTGATAATTGATTGATCAACGCGCCGTGCAATGATTTTTGATATTATTGTTCCGCATGACGATAATCTGGTGAAAGCTGAAAAGGAAAAAGTATCAAAATACTTGGACCTTGCTCATGCCGTCATGTGGAATGTTGATTCAACGATGATTGTTCCTTTAGTCATTTCAGTCAATGGTCTTATAGCGAAAAGCTTTGACCAACATCTTAAAAAGCTTTCGCTTAGTTGTTGGATCAAGGGTTGGATACAGAAGGCGGTTATTCTTGAAACGGCGTGTATTGTGAAGAGGTTCCTCAATCTGGAGCCCTGAACACCGGTTGCTTGGACCCCCGGGCCCCGAAGCAGGTGGACTGGATTTTTTTATAAATTTTTAATAGTGTTTTTATAATTGTTTTATAAGCATTGTTGAAAATTAAAAAAAAAATTGTAATTAAATAAATGATAGAAAAAATAAATTTGATTTATAGGTAATTTTATATGTTTATTATTTAAAACTGAGAATTTTAGGATCTGCCTGTTGCAGTGTTTGTTTACAATTATTAAAACCCATTTGACCGAGCTTTACTCAGAATTATTTTCGAATTTATATTTAGATTGGTCATAGTCATCCATGATGATTTCCGCCCACAATACACAAGTGTTTTTATTACACAAGTGAAAAATAAAACAGAGTCCGCAAATTAATAAAAATTCGCTTCCGAACCTCATTTATCAATGACAACTGCCGGTCTTCAATAGAAGGGCCCAATTCAAACAGAGATAAACATTTTTGTATAATCACGCGCTCTTCTGTTTTATTTAGCCTCGTATTGTAATAATGGAGATGAGTTTATTCTGTTAAAGAACTTGTATACCAGTGAATGAGTCAACATTTTTGTTTTTGCTATTTGCAAAAAGTACTTCATTTTATGCTTGCCATGATTGCCTTAACGATATATAGGGATATTCTCAAGACTTCTTAAAATTGATAAAAGATACCTACATCATCATGAAATAATTTTCCCGCAGGCAGCCGGCGTAGATAAATAGCACCTACCTGAAAAAGTCAACCCAATGGCTCTCGAGTACTTACTCTACGACATAATTATTTTTATTAAGTAATATTGTGCTGAAGTACTCAGGTACAGCGATTTTCGATAACTATAATTTTAAAGTGAGCAATTCAATCAAAATTGCATTAAAATTCGACAATACTATAAAATTGTTATAATCTACAGATCTATTAAGTATCTTAATAAAATTTCATTTCTGGTGTAGTTTCTAATAATTAAATTTTATTAATCTTATTGTACAAAGA
The DNA here is from genome assembly GCA_034621355.1 of Mycalesis mineus. Taxonomy (NCBI): domain Eukaryota; kingdom Metazoa; phylum Arthropoda; class Insecta; order Lepidoptera; family Nymphalidae; genus Mycalesis; species Mycalesis mineus. The sequence continues at coordinate 15,512,459 of CM067887.1, read as the reverse complement.
CATATTTAATAATAATAATACAATTAATTAATGACAACTATACATTCCACGAACGGTCAGGAATTCGAAATAAAAGATTCTTTGTGAGAGATCACACGCCTTTTTTTCTCTTTTATTTCATTCGCGTTAGAAGAGGTTTGACGTTTGTTTAGATGAGGATCTTTGCCGTTTATTTTGCTGAAGTGTTTGTCATCGTTTCACTGGCTTCGGAACGACTTGTTTGAGATGGAATTTGTTTTTTTTTTATTTTACGCAATGTGTTTGTGAGTTTTAAATCTGGTTTTTTAAGTTCAATTTTCGTCTCCTAATCGTCTCGTTGTTTTTGAAGAGAGAAGGAGAAACAAGATATAAAAATATTATTTTATAAATATAAATCCTTCCGCCCCCCTTTCTCTATAATCAGACTTTAATTCTGTCTTACGAGTGGAGAGGGCAATAATCTAAGGCGCCACTTTCGACTAATTACACCTATTACCGAACACATTATAGCGATGTGGTGGTGTGCTCCGGATGGATGCGTGTGGAGTCCCGATATTAATCGTCGCTATATAAAGTCAAGTTTTGAAGTTGAAGAAGGAGCGAAGAAGAAACGATAGTGATAGCACAGAATAGAGTTTATTAATCACAGGCACAAGAAATATTTTACAGGCAAGCAGAACAGAAAAATTACATAGGTTTAGCGTAAGTATATTGACACTATGTCTATCCGCGAGGCGTGGTTAAAAACGGACTGCTCTGTCGCGCCGCGCCGGTTTTGGCGGCGGGCGCGCGATCTACGTTTAACGGCAGCCTAGTGTGTGTGCGGCGTTGTACAATATATGCACACAAAGGCCGCGCGCTAAAACGCGGAATATTAAATTATTAAGTAAACTAATTATGTACTAATATATATAAAGGTAATGTATACTATGAAGTAACTAGTAATTAAATAATAATATATATAATGAATTTTTAATATAAGTTACAACTTGTGCCTAGGTATCAAGAATGATAAATGCAATATATATTATATAGGTAGATAAAATAAATAATATATGGCAAGGGCAGAAGTTGCCCACATCACTCCCCCCCAAGAGACCTAGTTAAGGTCGATGAAAACAAATGTAGGTAATTTTTTTTAAACTATAATTCGTCCCTTGACTATAATTCTACCAGATGGTAAGTGACAACACAGTGGAATCATTACAAATATGAAAACTAGCTATAAGTAAAATTTATAACCCGATGAAATTTAATACAATATAAAATTTAATCTAAACACATCAAAACAAATACAAATACAATCAATTACAATACATTAAGCCATTATTAATAACAATATTATAACATTAAAATACAATTGTTAATTATTTACAAGAAGAAAACGCAAATAATTCGCGATGTATTAAAGTTATAAAGTAGTTAATTACCTATCGCTCGCTTAAACGTCGCTGTGGCGAGCTCGGCGCATCGGCTTATCGCAAACCGGTTTACCGGCGCGGCGTCATGTAGTGACGACGCGACTACTTTACATTGATATTAGTTCAACTAGACATTAAATATAGGTCGGCCGATAGAAATCGGGAAAACGAACAATACGTCCCGAACGTGACTTTTTGACCGTTTCCTGTTGTGTAGTTTTGTTTTGTTGTATGGGATCTTGTATGTTTGGATGTAGTTGGTTGGGGGGAGGTTTAAAAGGGGGAGGTTGGGTAGGGTTAGGTATGGAAAATGTGTCAGTCTGTGTGTAAGCCGGTTTAAGGCGATTGATCGATACTGTGACAGATTTCCCTTTCACAAGAATATTAAAAGTCTTGTCTCCTCGTGAGATTACCTTGTATGGGCCTGTGTAGGCCGGCTGGAGAGGGGGACGCGAAGCGTCTTCGCGGAGGAAAACGTATTCGGCGGTCGCGAGCTCTTTGAACACAAAAATAGTATTTTTGTTGTGTCGCGAAGCAGGGACTGGTTTTAGCTTTCCGGCGAAAGACCTGAGGCGCGCTGTAAAATCAGACATATCTGTCGTACAGGGCCCACAAGGGTCAAAAAATTCGCCAGGAAGTCTGAGGGGCTCGCCATATACCAACTCCGCAGAAGAGGCTTGTAAGTCCTCTTTGAAAGCACTGCGAATACCGAGTAGGACGAGAGGCAAGACTTCCATCCAGTTATGATCAGCATGACAGGTGATTGACGCCTTCAGCTGTCTATGGAAGCGCTCTATAATTCCATTGCATGCTGGATTATAACTGGTGGTGCGCTTGTGATGAAATCCGGCCGTTTTTGCCAGATATTGAAACAGGGCTGATTCGAATTGCCTACCTCGGTCAGTCACAATGCTTGCCATTACCCCAAATCGGGAAATCCATCCGGAGATCAAGGCTTTAGCCACGGTCTCCGCAGTGATGTCCGGGATGGGTATCACCTCAGGCCATCGAGTGAATCGATCGATGGCGGTGAGGCAATATTTATTTCCTTGTGAGACTGGGAGGGGACCGATAAGATCTATGTGTACACACTTGAAACGTGCACGAGGGAGGTCAAATGTTCCAATTGGTGAAGAAACATGTCGAGAGACCTTTGACCTTTGGCACGCTAAACAAGTTCTGCTCCACTCGCGACAGTCCTTTCTTACGCCAGGCCACACAAATCTCTCAGCTACCAACTTGGCGGATGCAGTGGCGCCAGGGTGACTCAGTGAGTGTAAGCTTTGAAAGACTCTCTTGCGAAATTCTTTGGTGACGAATGGTCTGGCCGTCGTTGTACTGACATCGCAGTACAGAGGGATGCGACAGCCAGGTATGTTCATCTTTTTCAGACGAAGAGAAGATTCTTCGCTGTTGAGAAATTGGGTCAGCTCTGGGTCCTTATCCTGAGCCATGGCCAAGCCGGTTAGGCAAATAGGAGATGCAAGTTCATCGACGCGAGATAAGGTGTCAGCGACAACGTTGTCTTTTCCTGAAATATGCCTTATGTCCGTCGTGAACTGCGAAATAAAATCTAAATGACGAAACTGTCTTGGAGAACAATTCTTCTTCCTTTCATGGAAGGCGAAACTTATAGGTTTGTGGTCTGTATAGACCGTGAAGTGCCTAGCTTCGACCATATGCTGAAAGTACTTAATACTCTCATAGATCGCGAGAAGCTCACGATCGTATGGTGAATATTTCTGCTGGGACGGACTTAATTTCCTAGAAAAGAAAGCAAGGGGTTGCCACACGTCATCATGTTGCTGCTGCAAAACTGCCCCTATAGCCAAGTCTGAAGCATCAGTGACTAATGCTAACTTAGCATTGCAGTCTGGATGTGCAAGAAGAGCTGCATTGGAGAGGCTGTCTTTTGTAGCTTCAAATGATTTTAAAGTCTCACCTGAAAGGTTGATTGGTGTGGAACCTTTGACAGTTCCCGTAAGCAAAGCATTAAGTGGTGCTTGGATCTGAGCCGCGTTTGGCAAGAAACGTCTATAAAAGTTGGCCATGCCCAGAAAGCGCCTCAGTGCTTTGACGTCCTTAGGTGGAGGAAAGTCTCGTATGGCTTGTATCTTCGTGTCTAAAGGCTTGGTCCCGTTCTTGGAAATTTGATAACCCAAGAAGGTTACCTCGGGAACTCCAAATACGCATTTAGACACGTTGATTACCATCCCGTATTGGCGAAGTCTATTAAATACCTGGCGTAGGTGATCTTCGTGCTCGACTGCATTTCTGCTGAAAATCAAGAAATCGTCGAGATAACAGTAGACAAAGTCCAAGCCACGCATCATCTCATCTACGAACCTTTGAAAGGTCTGTCCAGCGTTACGAAGGCCAAAACTCATATAGGGGAACTCAAACATCCCAAAGGGCGTAGTGATTGAAGTTTTAGGGATATCTTCGGCGCAGACGGGTATCTGATTGTACGCTTTAGCCAGATCAATAGTGCTAAAAATTTCACAGCCTGAAATATTATGTGCGAAATCATGTATATGCCTTACCGGGTACCTATCAGGTATGGTCCTGGCGTTGAGCTGTCGGTAGTCACCGCAGGGACGCCATCCGTTGTCTTTCTTGGGCGCGAGGTGCAGGGGAGACGACCAAGGGCTGTCTGAAGGCCTCGCTGTACCATTAGCGAGCATCGCCTCAAACTCTGCCTTCGCTACCTTCAATTTGTCGGGAGCTAGACGTCTAGGAGAACAGGTGACAGGTGGTCCAGGTGTAGTGCGTATGTGATGTTGTGTGTTGTGAGGTGTAGTGCGGTGTGTACCAGGAGGTCGTGTAATGTCTGGGTAATCGCGTGATAGAAGTATGTGGTACGGCGATTTTCCAGTGAGTAACTTAACAGATAACACACTACAATTTGATGCTGTACATGCTGCAGAGGTAAGAGAAGTTAAATTATCTAATAACATCTTGTTCTTACAGTCTACAATAATGTTATAATGTATCAAAAAGTCAACACCTATAATTGGTTTCGTAACGTCCGCCACTACAAAACGCCACGGATATGTACGACGCAGTCCAAGGTCTAAGTTTAGGTATGTATATCCATACGTGTTGATGGTTGAACCGTTCGCTGCAACCAGTGTATAGCCCGCCGGTGCTCGGCGCTCCTTGAGGTTTGACCGAGGGAAAACACAGAGGTCACTTCCAGTGTCCACAAGAAATTGTGTCTTCGTTGCGCGGTCGGTAACAAAGAGGCGACCTGAGGTGGTGGGGCAATCGTCCGTCGCCATTAGTGATTGCCCATGGCGTTTCCCGAAGGCTGATAATCACAGGGCTTCTGGCATCTCTTTGCATCCTTTCCAAATTTGGCATGGTACCAGCATACGGGATACCGTCTGTAGCTGGAGGCTGAACGCGATCCACTTCGTGAAGACGCTCGTTGACGTGTCACTGTACGCGCTGAAGGTCTTGGTCTGCGGCTACGTTCATCCAGTTTTGCAGATAATCGCTCGACCATCCTCCGAAGCTCTGCGATCTCACCGTGCACGCCTGGTGAGTTGGTCTGTGACGTGGAAACAGCTGCGACGTCCTTTGATGCTGTTATCTCATGCACGCGGTCTGCCAGGTCCAGAAGTTGGTCCAAAGGCTGGGAAGGTTGTGTAGCCAGCACTGTCTGAACGTGTTTGGGTAGTCGGCTGCACCAAATCGTTTTGAGAAAATCTTCTGGAATGTTCGAACCAGCTAGGTCTTGGAGATGACGAGCAAACTGCGACGGTTTTCTATCTCCCAACTCTTCATGCATTAAAAGTTGTCGTACTTTCTCCTCGTGTGAAGCGGATAGTCTTTTAATCAATTCTGTTTTTATTTTGTCATAGCGGTTAATCGTGGGTGGATTGACAATTATATCTTTGACAATTTTTGCGAATTGTATATCTAGGTTATTAGTAACATGGCCAAACCTTGCGTGATCTTCCGTGATGCCGTTGATGTTAAATTGGCCTTCCAGTAATGCAAACCACAATTCTGGGTCCTCCGATGAAAACGCCGGAACTTTGATATTTGGTTTGCTGACCGCGCCCGTTGAAACTTTTTTCTTCGGCCGCGTAGTGATGTGGCCGTCGGAAAGCTTCACGTCTAAATCTGCACTGCTATCACTCATGTTGATTTATGCAGTCCTTAGTGGGGTCATCAGTATAGCGATGTGGTGGTGTGCTCCGGATGGATGCGTGTGGAGTCCCGATATTAATCGTCGCTATATAAAGTCAAGTTTTGAAGTTGAAGAAGGAGCGAAGAAGAAACGATAGTGATAGCACAGAATAGAGTTTATTAATCACAGGCACAAGAAATATTTTACAGGCAAGCAGAACAGAAAAATTACATAGGTTTAGCGTAAGTATATTGACACTATGTCTATCCGCGAGGCGTGGTTAAAAACGGACTGCTCTGTCGCGCCGCGCCGGTTTTGGCGGCGGGCGCGCGATCTACGTTTAACGGCAGCCTAGTGTGTGTGCGGCGTTGTACAATATATGCACACAAAGGCCGCGCGCTAAAACGCGGAATATTAAATTATTAAGTAAACTAATTATGTACTAATATATATAAAGGTAATGTATACTATGAAGTAACTAGTAATTAAATAATAATATATATAATGAATTTTTAATATAAGTTACAACTTGTGCCTAGGTATCAAGAATGATAAATGCAATATATATTATATAGGTAGATAAAATAAATAATATATGGCAAGGGCAGAAGTTGCCCACAACATTAATAAATGGTGGTTGTGGAGTATAGTACCTACTTGCAAGCTACTGTACCGGAAAATGAAATGAGATAAAACGAAATGTAAAATTACCATGAGGTAAATACACAATACAACTAGATCGGACAGTAAAATAATAACATAAACATGAATACATAATATAATACACATAATTTACAGTTTATTACTAACTAACAGTTATATACGCTAGGTATATAAAATAAACGAGTATAGACAAGATCATACATCCCCAACATTCTCCGCGGCTAGGTTAAACAAAGATTAAATTTTCATGGCGACTCTGTACTACAAGGAACAATAATCTCGGAACCGTAATGTGGTTTATGTCCACAAAGGGTTGCGTAATCATCACCCACTCCGTATCAAAACTGGCAGCCTGTGAAATTTAGCCCAGAATCATAAACAGACCGCCTTGTTTAATACCGAAAATAACTTGAGAAAATAGTAAATCTTTTGTCTTAGAATATGAATAGATATCTTTGTATAGATGTTTCTATCCCGACAAATACGAAATCGGTGGCCTGAAATCTGATCGGTTGTCTGGTTTTTATCCCGATATTGATTCGGCAACGCGGTTGAAATCCTGTGTCACGGCTGATCCTTCCTTTACCAACCTACAACAGGTATGCTAACAATTTTTCCACATGTAACTTTTCAATCTTTAATCAAGCATGAAGAATTAAATTTTTGTGACTGACTGATATTTCTACGCATAATTCAAACCACTGAACGGATTGCACTGTAATTTAACACACATAAATACGTAGCTATAATGATATGATAGCGAAACTTGGAAGAGGAAACACTAGACCGAACATTATGGAGAAGACTTGGGAGGCCTATGCTGAAAAGCAAAACAATCGAACCGGTGTCTGAAAAGAATATTCTATTTACAAATTTTACTAATAATTTTCTTTTCTTTTCAACTAACAGTTTTTTTCTTTATAGTAGAAATAAGACAAAATGTAAATTAGTTTTAAGATTGTTAATAAATGTTATTATTATTATATTATATTATATTATAATGATATAGTGTGCCACAAAAGAATTTACCAAAACTCACCCCCAAAAGGAAAACTTGAAACAAATGAAAAATAAACTAACCGTCTCAAATCTACTAATTATTACAAATAAAAACATGCTTATTTAGATATAAATAGTAAAACCATAGAGTTCATCTAATCAAAACTAAAAACCTTCAATTGACATCAACAACTTGGTTGAGAATAAACTGCCTCTCAAATAACTTTAGTGATTGATGCCACTGTGCACAAAATAAACGAAAGATAATCACTTTGTTTACAATTACAAAGAATTGTAAACTGTACGTGTTCTTGACGGCTCTTAAATCAATCAGTGCTTTGAACTTCCGACGAAAATTTGTTTTTAAATTAATTTGGAAAGTTTATACTAGACCGAGTTAAGACTCTGAGGTTTGGTAAAATAATTTTTCTTTATTTTTTAAAGCAACCACTAACCTAGTTGCGTCGGGCTATTGAGTTTCTCTTTCTTCTAACAGATTATCTATAAATTCTCAGACCAGAGTTAGGAAGTTATAGATGCTTAGAGTCTGCGTTAGTTTGAGTTAAGCTAAAGTCTGTTAGCAGCTCTACCACAGAAAGGGGAGATTCTGTGAATACGAGCCGGCGACAAACTAACCTATTTTCCATTTGAAACAAAATCTTTGTTATTTATTATTTCCAATCCAAGTTTTCTCTTTAGTGTGCAAAGCCGATTGCTTCCAAGAATCTTTGCCGGAAAGTATTGCATGCTTTTAGCATCTTCTACGGGAGAGGTATTAAAGAGAGCAAAAACTTTTTAAAATATTTCTTAATTAAAAGTTGCAGAACTTATTATATTTTAAAGACTATTGCGAGCACAGTCTTAGATGTTGCAACAAAGTTTCAAATCTTAAGTGGCATCGTACCTAGTTTCTAAAGGTATATATAGCAACTTGCTATTGAATCTTTTGGCAGCAGAAGATATTGTCTCTCTAGCTATTAAGGTGTAAGCAACAAACATCAGCAGGTTTGTATGAAGCTTCCTTTGCTGTCAAAGTGCGTTATTGTTATTATTTTTTTTAATTATGGTTAAACATTAGATTTGCTCCGCTCTATCCTAACGGTAGATACTTTATAAGGTAGGTATTTAAAAAAAAGAAAATCTCGTTAACTCGAAAACTCTATAACTCGAATATTTTGGCGATTCCTTTTAAAATTTGACTTACAGAGGTTTTATTATGTATTATCACATTCTATTCAAAACTCTACAGCTTACAGCGATAATATTTTCCCCTAACACTGATAATCTGATTAATGAACTTGGCAGTTATGTTCGATCGAAAAAAAGCAAGATCAAAGTTTTCCAATTATCTCAAATCAATTTCATTAAGAGTTTTCAAAGGCAATAGATAACCCCAAATAATTCAGCTAAACTTTCTCAATTATTTCTTATTTATTGCCAACTTAATTGTTTTCAATAAACTAAAACTTTTCAAACCAAGCGACAACTTACACAACGACAGCTACTGATTTAAATCTATGATTTTATAAACATAGTTGTTTATAAAACCACTAAAATATTTTTTTAAAATTCAAAATCTATTTATTTAGGTAGACTGGTATCTTGTTCGTTTTAATGCTTTTCAACAATGTTGACTTATGTAAAGACTTTTTAACCCTACGGTTAAAAATCTCATCGGGTCGTAGTCACATCAGGAACATCTGTCTACACATTTGTGTTCTGTGTGTCTTTTTGAGACGTCACAGCTTCTAAGCGAAAGCGACCATTAAAACAGCATTTTTTGTTTGAATGCTCTATAATTAAATTGGTCCTAGTTATAAGTAAATCTGAAGATAGCAGGCGGTCAGACTACGTTCCTTGCTATCTACACAGTGTTATGAAGTTACATACTTTATAGAGATACAACACGGAACGCAAAACACAGAATCTGTCTGTCGTGTATTTGTGTCTACGCGGGCTTAAAGAATTTGTACAATTTTCTCTCATATGTTGCCCATTTCATGCACTGTTGAGTGCATTAAGTATTTTATGTTCAGCGGGGGAATTTTCCAGAATGAACGCCGAAAAGTAAGGCACAATATAGTCTGTCAAGGATTTCTGCCAACTATATAAAGTGAATTAAATTGGAGAGCTACTGAGAAGTTTTAACTTGACGGTCTCTTAGCTAGAAATGCCTCTTTTTTTTTTAAATCCTGAGATCAGTACCCAGGTAAGGTCAATTAATTATTTTATACCATCTATCTGAAAAGATATTTATGTAAAGTTACACGATGTTGCCTTACTTTTAGATATTACGTTAAAGTAAGTGTTTCCTTATTATTGAAATGTTAAATTTTGGTTTATACTACCTTGCGTGAACAAGTTTAGTATCTAAGTAAAAGCCGTAGTAAATTCCTTATAAAATAAGACAAATTTATCTTAGCAATCTATGGATTCACCGTGCGGGTGTCAGGTCTATCATGTGGTAGCGAAAAAACCCAGGATTTGTGACAGATGTAGTTTTAAAAGAAGCTCATTTGTGGCGGCATTCACCTTTTCTTAAGTGCTGTTCTCCCTACTAAAAGCGCCGCGATGTTTATTCTGTAATGCCCAGCCGCGTTTGGCAATATCCTAGGGCATAATTAGATAATTACGAAAACTATATAAGAACTGTTCAAGGTAGTATTTTACTACAATCAGAAAGACAAATGTCGGTAGATCTTTTTGTAAAAAATATTATAGCACTCTTAATTTAATTATTATAGATACATGATGTGAAGCACCTCCAAGTGTAAGGTGGGTACTCCATAGAAATTGTTACGTATTTTATCTCTCACTAAATTGAATCCAATTTTCTAAAGGAAGCCGTGCTGATGATCATATTCTGTACTTAATGTGTAATATTTCGAGTTCATTCGCGATGTCTGTTGCTTAGTGAATTTATTTTTTTACTTGACAGCTTTATTTTTATTTAATTAAATAAACTTACATATTATTTAGGTTTTTTAACTTGTCCTAACTATATATATATTTTTTTATTGACTACAAGTTAGCCCTTGACTGCTATCACACCTGATGTCAAGTGATGATGCAATCTAAGATGGAAGCGGACCAACTTGTTGTAACGACATCGTACCGGAACGCTAAGTCACTTGGCGGTACGTCTTTGTCGGTAGGGTGGTAACTAGCCACGGCGGAAGCCTCCCACCAGCCAAAATCTACTGTGTATTAGCGAAATATCTACTGTGAATTGCCTCATCAGTCTCTAAAACATATACACTTAATTGATTTGAATAGTTACTCATGTCGCGATGTACCTAGACACTCACTAAGAATTCATTTCTCGATACTCCCACAAGAACGGAATGTTCACGGATAAAAAACTCTAGGCACAACTAGTATTGTATAAAGAGGCAGTGACCTGAAATCGTACATCTTTCTTTTCTTTTTCCTAACAAAGATAATTATTTTTTTATTTCTTTTGTACTACATTTTTCTATCGTATTCCGCTCACAGATAACACCATGCCAAGAACGTAGTTCGTACACTTCGCTGATTCCAGATTATAATCTTGCTTTTACGTCTGTTCCGCTTACTTTGCTCATTTTGTCGTTTATTTGCATTGTGATAAAATAAAAACATTCTCTACAATTTGTACAAAGGCTTAGGCGAAAGCTAATAGAATATATTTGTTTCTTTTTGCTTGGTTATTGCTTTAACAAAACTAAGAGGTCGGATTAAAAAGCTTAATATTAAGTATAAGTCCGTGCGCCGTTCGCTCGCTTTAGCTAAGTTTAAGAAAATGTATAGTTTCCAAAAAACAAGCAATGCTCGGTAAACCCGGTACTAGGTCAATAGCACACGATATGTCATTTTCGCCTATTATAAATTTGTTAACGCTATCAAGTATGCGGTAGTATCTAACTACTTATCAATTCAAAGAACTATCGCTCTAGCGACGACAGCCCATGTAGGCTAAGTATTGTCAAAATAATTGTCCCATTACGTAGTCTCAGACGTTTGTATGGCCGAGGCGGGCGGAATCTCATAATGAGGCCCTTAGAGTCTCGGCCTGAGCATTCACTGCGGATCGTAGAGTTCAAGCCGATTACGGACACAAATCGACCGACTGTCTGAACCCGACGGCGATTAATTATTCTAGTAGAAAACAAAAACATCCATCATAATTATATGCTACATTTATCTTGACTAACCTGATGTGAGGCGATGCTCTAAAGATAACAGTGTACTTTGACAAGGGAGTGGTGTTAATTTTGAATAAACTCAAATTCCCTTTTTTGTCGCTTAAATTCATTTATGTATCTTATTTGTATTTGAGCAGGCGCAGTCTATGTCCGGTATATGTTGCACTCACTGCCTAAGAAACAGCCAGAATATTCTAAAAGTTAGTAAAGCCGCCTGCGTCATATTTAGGACGTCAAAGGATTGTGGAAGCAGGTGTTTCGACTTTCCAACTTATTCGTCGATGCAGTGATCCGAGTCTCATACTACCTTCTTCGGCAGAGCGAGTGAGCTTCAACCACCTGCTCTCTCTCTCCGGCTCTCACCCCCTTTAAACCAAAAATCATGTACTTACAGACTCAGCCTTAGCATTCACTGTCGATCGTAGAGTTCAAACTGACTATGGACACAAATCGACAGACTGTCCGAACTCGGCGGATCGGATAGGATAATACCATTAATGAGTATTTTTTTATATAACTAAAAATAACGACGTAGTGTAAGATGGCAGTGCGCTTTTTCGAGGAAGGGGAAGTATCTATCTTTGAATTACCATTAACTACAAGTTATCGGTTGACTGACGAGACCAATACTTATAAGTAATTTAGTGTACCTACCTATTTGATACGACACCTATTGATTTAAGAAAAGTAAATAATTTAAAAAACAAAAATCAATCAAAATCGTTTATTGTTTTATTTTTGTGTCTCTGTATCTTTTTATGTGTGCAATAAACAGTTTATCTATCTATCAAGTAATTTCAAAGATTATACTTATAAAAGTAAAATTTAAGCAAAGTAAAATTTCAATAAAAAAAATTTTAAAAGTAGAATGTTTAAAAATCTTTTCTTACTGTGTCTCTATATCACAAAAGGAAACCTTCAGTGTGCTAGAAATCCTTGGTAAATTTCGATCTTTGACAGTATTTTTCAAACAACTGCCACGAAGCTGTCTGTTGACTATTAAGAGGATTTTTCATAGGTAAAGTGATAAAAATTACGCCTTATACTTTGATGATATGGACCAGTATAACTGCTACTTCCAAAAATCTGCATGATCAAAACTCCATAGTTGCCTACTGCTGTTAACTAAACTCTCATTCTATGACTTGACGTCTTTCATCATGAAGTTTTTGACCTCACTCTTAAACTTAAACAACAATCGTTCTGTGCTCCTACTGTATGAAATTGGGATTTCCTCGCAGACTTTATTAAGGAAGTTAGCCTTTATTGTTCGGTACAATTTTCCAATTTAGGAGCTAACTGGCAGGTAATACTACAATGGGTGAAGAGAAATAGGTTCATAATAGCGTTTATAAAATTACTAACAATATCCTGTTACTGTATTTGTATACCAAAACACAAATTGTATATACCTTATCATTTAAAATCATCATCGTCATTATCATTATCATTAGCATCATATATATATATATATATATATATATATATATATATATAACTGATGGGCAATCACTATATACACAAGCCTCCTGTAAGAATTTCCAAACATCTCAATTCTTAATTTACTTGCATTCAGCAGCTACTGTAACCCGCCTGATCTCATCGGCATATTTAGCAGAGCGTCAATCAAATCACATAATATAAGAATATGACGGCGCCTGCGTCATCGTACACGACTAGAAAGAAGTCTGTGAACTGCACGTGCATGTCGGCGTAGTTCCATTATAATTTTCGTTGGGATTCATATTATATTAATACAACCAATTAATTAAACACAACACAACACACAACACTTGACTTTTATTGTATTTCGGGCAGAGTAACAGCTTACACTACGGTTTGAACAATAATGATCGCTCTTGGGTGGCGAGTCGGCTTATATAACAACTGATAAACAATCTCTTCTCCCACCACTTCCGATGAAATAAACAATTTAATTTAAAAATACATTTATCAAAATAATTCACATTAATTAAAAATATTGTTTTAATTATAGATTTTTTTATATAAAAATAAATTCAAATAATATTGACAGCATTTCATTATTTAATTTTAAATCATAAGCCGATTACCGGAAGGTGTGAAAATAATTTAAATTTATCGAGTCTTTTTAAATTTATCGAGTTTTTATATAATTATATTAATTATTATATTTTTATAATTTTCAAATTAATAAATTAATTAAATTATACATTTGCCGCCCATACGGCCATTCTGATCCAGCGCGCTCTCTGCGCTGTATCAAAGTAACATTACAGATCTTACAAGCTATTACATAACATAACACGTGTAGAATAGAAATTTAATAACTTAATACAATCACTAGGCATCACGCATCTATGGATCTAGCTTACAATCAATCAGGCGTCATTATTATATAGAACTTATAAACTATTACATAACGTAACACAATATGTAGGATAGAGATTTAATAACTTATTAACTAAATACAAACACTAGGCATCACCCATCTAGGGATCTAGCCTACAACCAATCAGGCGTCATTATTATATAGAACTTATAAACTATTACATAACGTAACACAATATGTAGGATAGAGATTTAATAACTTATTAACTAAATACAAACACTAGGCATCACCCATCTAGGGATCTAGCCTACAACCAATCAGGCGTCACCCATTCCGGGATCTAGCCAACACAAATTAGGCGTCACCCATTCCGGGATCTAGCCAACACAAATTAGGCATCACCAATTCCAGGATCTAGCCTCCAAGACCGGGATAGGAAACGCGTGGTGGCCAGCCAGCGTTAAGGAAGGAAAGGTGGAAAAGGTTTAAATACAGATCTTAAATATAACATTCTTACATAACTATGACACAAACAACAACAACAACACTACATCTATTTTGACTCTATCACATCATCCGCCCATACGGAAGGTTCATCACTATCATCAAACGGATCTGTCTGTCCAATAGGAGCAGGTCTTAAATTGTCGTGACTTGCGATCTTTTCAGAGCAACCGCGTAAATTAATATGCTTTAATTTGTAACGGTCATTAGGTAAAATTTCTAATATTTCCATCGGGCCTTCGAATTTAGGTCCCAATTTTGTAGTATGGCGTTCATGAGTGCGCATTAAAACAAAGTCTCCAACTTTAAAGTTTTGAATTTTTGCCTTGCCTTTATCAAAACGAATTTTATCCTGTATAGATCGCTCGTCCATCCTTATTTTACAAGCATTCCTAATAGACATAAGGTCTTCTACTTGTTCATCGTCATCAGTTTGGAGAAGCTTAATAGCTGGCGGCGAACATTTTTTGCCAAGTAATAATTCTAACGGACTTTTTCCAGTGCTTTTAGAAACTGTGCAATTTATAGCTAATTGTAAATCGTGAATCGCCTTATGCCAAGGCTTATCAAGCTCTACCACTGCCATATTATCTTTAATAACTTTCATCACCCTTTCCACCTGCCCATTCGCTCTACTAGCGCCCTTTGCCACCACGTGATGTTCTATACCGAAATTTTGACAAAATTGTTTAAAATCTGTAGACGTCATGCTTTTATCTTGATCAGTTATTAATCTTGTAGGGGTGCCAAAAATGGAAATGACTTCGCGAAAGCATCTAATGGCTGAATCTGATGTACGATCGGTTGAATAAACTAAATGAACATATTTAGTGAACGCGTCTATGAAAACGAAAGCGTATTCGGATTGATTACGTTTACCGTTCATTTGGCCAGTAATATCTGCATGCACGGTATGAAAAGGTATTGAAATTTTGTCAATGGGGTGTAGAGAAACTTGTCTAGCACCTGAGATTCCTTTCCTTACACGACAACTTACACAATTCTCAATGAACTTCCGGACTAATTTTGACATGTTAGGAAACCAGTATTGTTCACGTATTTTTGCTAATACTTTTTCCCAGCTAAAATGTTGTAATGAATTATGGTAATGTGAAATAAGATTCCAGCGATAATTTCGGGGAACTATTATTAACTTTCGCGTTTTATTTTCTATTTGTACTTTGCGTCTCAACAATTTATCTTTTAAAATTATGTAAGTATCTGCTATGTTTTTAGGGATTGAGTCAGACTGTAATTGATCTACTATATTCTTAAGTAAAGGGTCGCGTTTCTGTTCAAGAAGTAACCAGTTGTGATCGAGAGCGGAGGTATTGATGGAAAAATGCAAAGTTTGTACTGAGCGCGACACATTAACATTTTGAGCCACAAATTGTTGTTTTTGCGAGCTGCTAATATCGACTGGATTTCTACTAAAATAATCCGCGTGGGCTAGTCTTTCTCCTTTACGGTATTCTACTTCAAATTGGAAAGACTGTAAGAACGACCACCAACGGTGAACTCGAGGCGTTAGTTCTTTCTTATGTCTAGAGGCTTTAAGTGAATTGCAGTCTGTTACCACTTTGAACGAACGACCATACAAGAAATGCCGAAAATATTTAATTGATTTGACTACAGCCAGTGTTTCGAGCTCATATGAGTGATATTTACTCTCTGCACTGGTGGTTCTCATACTAAAGTAACCAATAACATGGGGAGTCTGATCTTGTCTCTGTATCAATACCGCACCATAGCCGATGGCACTGGCGTCAGTATGCAACTCGGTCGGTAAGTCAGGGTTAAATATGGTTAACAATGGTGAGGATGTTAAACGATTAATTATCTCTGTTCTAGCATTTTGTTGAGCTTCAGTCCAGTCCCATTTTACATTAGATTTAGTTAAGTGATATAAAGGCATCATGATTTTAGAAAAATTTGGCACAAATTTTCTAAAGTAACTTGCTAAACCATTGAATTGACGAAGTTCTTTCACATTTTTAGGGACGGTAGAATTAGATAGAGCTTTTATTTTTAGAGGGCTCGGCTTAACAGTGCCATTTTCAACTACGTTGCCTAAAAATTCAACTGAGGTTTTCAAAAAAGAACATTTTGTGATATTTAACGAGAATCCGGCTTCGGTTAAACGTTTGAGAACAAGGTTTAAATTGTGTAGACCTTCCTCGGGGGTCACTGACATGATCAAAATATCATCGATATAAACAAGAGTCGGCAATCAATGGTAACGGATAGTGATCTCTTAGCGTATTGGCATTGAGCTCTCGAAAATCCACACAAAGTCTATCAGAGCCATCTTTTTTCTTCACTAGCAAAATCGGGCTACTAAAAGGAGAAGAACTATCGCGAATTATGCCATTACGCTTGAGGTCATCTATAATAGTCTTCACTTTCTCACGTTCTAAAGGGGATAATCTGTAGGGTCTGCGCTGCACAATTTTGTCGGGGTTTTTAAGTCTAATCGTTAATTCACCTGTGTTTATTTTAGAAATATTATTTCCACTTGTAAAACTTTCTCGATAGGTTTCTAAAATATTCTTTAATTTTTCAAGTAACGCTAAATTTTTAATGTCGGTGTCAAATTCGGAAAAAGATATTAAATTTGTGCATTCATTTACTATATTTGCAATATTATCGTTGGATTGGTTCACTGAAATTCCGGAGTTTGTCAAAGTAACGCTAAGACCAGGGATTTGCAAGAGATCATAACCGATCAAAATATTAAATTGAGTTTCAGTGTCTCCAACTACGTAAAATTCCAACTCTACACTAACCTCATCGATCTCAACGATAGTTGTAATTGTTTGCGTAGAACGCACCGGACAACCACCAATACCCGAAAACACAACATCAACAGCTTTCCTTTTTCCAGGAATCGAACCAGAAAAGCTAAACCGAATTAATGAACAATCGGCACCGGTATCAAATAAGCAATCGTAAAGGTGGGAACCAATTTTGATTTGAGTTGTGCTGCGCTTCACTGAATTACAATAATTTACTCACTTATTTTTTAAATTACGATCGTCATTTTGTTTTCGAAAACAGTTTCTTTCTAAGTGACCCATTTTGTGACAATATTTGCATTCTACAGACTTGACTTCTTGCTTGACAGATTCACTAGGAACGCCATTAGTTTTGGAGGAAATTGGTTTTATATTTAAGAGGGAAGAGGTGCCGTCCTCTTTGCAATCGCGCATACGATGGCCAGGCTTATTACATTTATAGCAAGTAAAAGTTTGGTTATTTCTTGTAAAGGTTTCAGAAATTCGCGGCTTTTTAACGATACTATTGAAAGGTTTTTCTGAACTGTCAAATTTTCGCTTACGATATGTTTTTAATACCGAAACTAACTTAGGCAAAGAGTCAGGCGTGTTTCGTAGTAATTCTGATCTAATATGCTCAGGATAAATACCTGTTAACAAAGCATCGATCACCTCGGCATCCGATGCCTCCGGCCGCACCCGCTTGAAGAGAGTCCATCCAGTGGTAGCGTACTCGGCGTAGCTGGCAGCTTGATCCGATGTGTAGCTGCGCCACTTGTGAACGTCATCAGCATACCGGAACTCCTTTCCAAATGTTCGTATTAAATCATCCTTCACTTGTTGCCACGTCGTCGACTGGAGTGACCAAGTGTCGGCCCACGTCTTGGCTCGTCCCTTCAGTTGGAGTATAGCCTTCATTCTTGCTTCTTGAGGTGAAATATTGAAAGTATTTATAGTGTCGTCAACATTAGCACACCAATCTCTAATATCGTGTGAGCGGACGTCGGGGTCGAACGGCGGCAGGTAAAAGTTGCTGCGGTCACGTATTGTTGAAGAGCTGGACAGTGCTGCGGTTACCGCACTGGCAGCTGCTTGTTTTGTCACACTTGTCAGCAAATTCATCACTTGATCCATCGAAAAGGTAGGGCTGGCTCGAGAAGGCTCGCCTCTGGAGGTCTCAAGTATAGGCGATCCCACCGCTGCTGTCGGCGTAGTTCCATTATAATTTTCGTTGGGATTCATATTATATTAATACAACCAATTAATTAAACACAACACAACACACAACACTTGACTTTTATTGTATTTCGGGCAGAGTAACAGCTTACACTACGGTTTGAACAATAATGATCGCTCTTGGGTGGCGAGTCGGCTTATATAACAACTGATAAACAATCTCTTCTCCCACCACTTCCGATGAAATAAACAATTTAATTTAAAAATACATTTATCAAAATAATTCACATTAATTAAAAATATTGTTTTAATTATAGATTTTTTTATATAAAAATAAATTCAAATAATATTGACAGCATTTCATTATTTAATTTTAAATCATAAGCCGATTACCGGAAGGTGTGAAAATAATTTAAATTTATCGAGTCTTTTTAAATTTATCGAGTTTTTATATAATTATATTAATTATTATATTTTTATAATTTTCAAATTAATAAATTAATTAAATTATACATTTGCCGCCCATATGCACCAGCTACGCCCTCTTGCGGCTGCGCATCGTTCGATACCCCCACTCACCCCACTACTTGAGTCATTCTAAGTTGTATAAAAGGAGCGGGTCTACAACTGGCTGGCAGTCTAGGCTCTGGCGTGGCGCGGTGCAGACCTTGTACTTTGCTTATCGCTTAACCTAGACAACTCTGATAATTAATTTGTGCAAACGAATTAATTATTATTCTCAGCTTGAGACGCAGTGTCTTGAGGCTTGCATTAATTAACACGAGACGTTACGTATCATTGCAATACCATAATTTGTCAGTAGTAATTCACTGTTAATTAGGTTGCTGTTAATTAATATCTCAGTTACCTATTTCTAGTTATGTCTGACCCTCTTTCGACATCAGAAGTGGGATCGGATCCATCCCCATTACAAAACCTTATCATTGCTCTTCCTCACTCACAAAGTAAAGCAATTATCTTAGTAACGATGACGTGACGGCGGATGATTTAAAAACCGACATTCATCTAAATAATCTAGAAGTTGATTATCAAATTAATCATATTGAAATTATTCGTCTATGCCAAAATAATTCAGATACCGTATTAGTCAATTCTGGACATAACGTAACTGTACATTTTGATACTATGTCTGCCAACTCTGACACTATGTCTGACAACTTTAATACGGACTCTGTACAATGTGAACCTCACAACATTGTGATGCAGGCTGATGTTCTCATAACTAATAAAAAAAAAACAAAACAAAGGAGAAAAAAAGAGAAAAAAAAATAACTATCATTGAAGGCGCAAGCGGACCAATGATAAGGCTATAGGGAATTATGAGTTCCGGTCTAGCAATAAAAAGAAAAAAAAAAAAGTCGTTGTAGGGCTTAGCCGGTCCAATGACTTTGCTAAAGGGATCAATGTCCGGTCTAGCTCCACCAGCTATAGGGAATTGATCTGGTCTAGCATTATCTGCTAAAGGGATCAATATCCGGTCTAGCATTATATCCGGGCCAGTTAATAAACTGAAGGGATCGCTGTAGGGTCTACTGACTGGTCCAGCATAATCTGAAGGAACAGATCTTTATGTTTGTGAGATTTGTAAATATGGTAAAATGTCTGTCAGGATGATCGAACTGTCATTGTTTATCTCAGATAAGCAACAAAGACGCCCACGAGGACGTGTGCTGGTCAGTATGGCCGTGACGGCGCCTGCGTCATCGTACACGACTAGAAAGAAGTCTGTGAACTGCACGTGCACCAGCTACGCCCTCTTGCGGCTGCGCATCGTTCGATACCCCCACTCACCCCACTACTTGAGTCATTCTAAGTTGTATAAAAGGAGCGGGTCTACAACTGGCTGGCAGTCTAGGCTCTGGCGTGGCGCGGTGCAGACCTTGTACTTTGCTTATCGCTTAACCTAGACAACTCTGATAATTAATTTGTGCAAACGAATTAATTATTATTCTCAGCTTGAGACGCAGTGTCTTGAGGCTTGCATTAATTAACACGAGACGTTACGTATCATTGCAATACCATAATTTGTCAGTAGTAATTCACTGTTAATTAGGTTGCTGTTAATTAATATCTCAGTTACCTATTTCTAGTTATGTCTGACCCTCTTTCGACAAATATATATATTTTTTAAATTTATAATCAAACTCGTCGAAAGACTTTAATAGGCTAAATTCTAGTCCGATGGGTTAAAAGCAATGATTGAAATAAATTGCGAACCCTAATGATTTCGAAAGATATATTGATATTATTTACCTAATAAGTAGATCGGTGCAGGGTAAAGCAAAAAGCGAAAGTTTACGCACTCGGCTTGATTGGAACCTAACAAATTGGTTTCGTTGACCTTTTTGGTCACGTGTCTATACTTTTTTCACAAACCGAAACCTGTGTGAGGGTGTTTGATTAAAAAGATTTCGCTTATTCGAAAAATTAACTTTGGCAGCTCATTTATCTATGAGAACTTTGCCTTTGGATAACAATATTTTTCCCTTTTGAGTATCCTACTTTAATTAGTTAAGGTATAAGAATTCTTAAAGTGAGGCCTGGGCTTCCTCTAAATAGGAGAGGGGATTTAGAGCTTACCAATCACGCTGCTCCAATACGGTTGGGTGGGCGTAAATTGGTCATGGTTGTTGTAGAAAGAAAAATTCAGGTGGCCTGATGGAATGGTGATGGTGGACGGTCGCATACCGCGAATCAGACTATTCTCAAGACCAGGTTTATTTCCTATTCCCTAATTCTCATAGACTAACATTACTTTAGTCTTGGAAGTAAGTCCAACTATACATGAAAGGGAAAGGGGCCGCCAACCCGTATTGGAACAGCGTGGTGGGTGTACGCTCCATATCCCCTCTCCTGTAAGGAGGGATGTCTGGCCCTGTAGTGGGCCGTTAATAGGCTGACAATGATACATGAAAGGGCTGGGATGACATGCCTAACAAAATAGGCAAAAGGTTTTTTAAATAATTTTAAGCTAGATTTCATACAATAAACTGTTATCTCGTTTTACTGACTTGTATCGCAATGGCAACACTTTCACGAAGGTATTTCATGTTAGAAGCACAGCGCCAAAGATATTCCCGTCGTATTCGTAGTAACTTTAAAACTATTTGCTTAATTTACTTAGTGAAAAAGACAAAGTTTAGCTATTATTATTAAACTTATTTATTTCGACAAGAATCATCCCTTAAAAACAATTTTTTTTATTATTCTGTAAAAAACACAAACTTTTGTTAATGTTATTTTGTGAGAAGAAATATCTCTATAATACAATAAATATTTTATTGATCCAATTTGGATTTCTTTATTTAAATACACATTTTTCAGGGAAGGTAGTATTTAATGTAGAATTAAGAAAATTGATGTATAAACATTATAGTGTGTATTGTCTTGTGTGAACAAATAAATAAATGCGTAAATAAATGAAATATAATTAAATACTGTATAATTTGAAGGTGTTTCGTTTGTTAAGTAGGATACAATTTAAAACTCCTTCGACTTAAAGCTAAGCTAAGTAACAAGTCGTGTGTTTTGCGAAACTTCATTTTATACTTTGCAAATCTGGAAATTTCTGACTAAGACAGAAAAGTACGAGTATTTTACATTACACAACATGTTCGTATTTGTACCTTTGATACTTGTAACTTTGTACTTTGAGCTCTTATCGCGTGGGAATCACTTTAACGTAAGAAGCAAATGCATGTAAAAGGTCTCTGGAGGCTGAAGGGGGACCGGCTCACCTGACGAGTCGAAGCCAATGGGGGTTATTACTATACAACTAGCTATATAGCTATAACTTATTGACGGCCTTCGTGGCGCAGTGCGGTGGATTTATAAAAGGAGGTCTCGGGTTCGATTCCCGACAGGGCCGATTAAGATTTTTTGAATTCTTTCGGGTTTGGCTAGTGGGAGATTTCAACCGTGGCTAGTTGTGTAACTAGCCACGGCCACGGTAGGGGTGTCTCTATCGACAAAGACGTACCGCCAAGCGATTTAGCGTTCCGATACGATGTCGTGTAGAAATCGAAGGGGTGTGGATATTTTCTACTCCCAACAACTTAGCCCGTTTCCATCATAGATCGCATTATCACTCACCACCAGGTATGATTGCAGCCAAGGGCTAAGTTGTAATGAATAAAAAAAAAACTAACAAAATAATCTTTTACTAATTTTTTAAAATAAATACTACTGAATTTATCTTTGGCATATAATTGATCTCGTTATCGAATACGTTGGTAGAATTCTAAGGATTTGTGTATTAAATACGCTAATAAAGCGTTTTGACTTGAAATACCTAAATTATGGACATTTTTAAATATTCGAAAAATAAAAACTCTTTAGAGCATTCAGAATATTAATTTCATTGAAAATTCGGTAACGGTAATAGGAAAATGGGTATTAATTTTATATTCCCATGACTTGACGTATTTTTCACAACAAACATTTGACGTATTTTTCAAGTTATAGGGTGGACTAATCTAAAATGTTAGTCAAGCTTCTAACCCTGTATGGAAATTAACCAAAATTGTAAAACAAAATTTAGAAAACATTCTAATCTATACCTAAATAATTAAAAACTTACCTATACATGCACTGTTTCCCCCAATTTAAAAACTAGACGCAATAAGTTCTTGACAAAATTACATAGTCAATTTCATCACATAACTATTCATAAACACAGAATTAATACAAAAATCCATTTCCACACACATTATAAGGAAAACACTATTGCTGTATATTAATTTAATTTCTATTTACAAACTATATTTTTTAGATTAAAAATGTATTTAATAAACACTCACTTTTAATAAAAAACAATCAACTAGTAACGTTAATAGTGTCAATACAAAGCGTTGTAAATGTTAATAAAAGTTTAAACAAAACTATTCTTTAATAGAACTACGTAAAACTTAAATTTGCGAGCGCTCTGCGACGGTGCAGGCGTGCGTCGCCTACGAAAGCTGTATTTAGAATCGCTTCAAGCTGAAAACTGAAAGCGATAGGGTTGTCGCCCAAGGGAAAACCAAAGTGATGAATAATAATTCTAAAGTTCCTTAGTTTGGAGATCTAGCAGCGGTATTTTGGACCTTCAAGATCGGAATTAAAAAAATAAGCAATCTAAGTATGTTATATCGCAATATATTTTTGTGGTTGAGTGTCTTGCGCTTGAATACAGTCCATGACTGACGAAAAGCAATGGTGACGTTTAGCGCTTACCTAGAAAATGCTAATTCACTATTTCTATTCACTTCATGTAGATTTCTACAATAATATTAAAGACTCTGATTATATTTCAATAAATATATAAACTTATAGTGAACTTTGTAATCTTCTAATAATTAATTAGGTGACTAACGATTATTGTTGAATCTTGTAATACGTATATCTTTTTTAATGTGAAAGAGTTAATTGCTTAAAGTGGCTATTATAAAGCTGACTGAGCTGATTTTAATTTATTAAGACTAATTATTTTAAGGTGGCAACCCTAGGAAATATCAATGAAGTCTACGCACAGCATCTTGCACATAACTGATATCGCTTTTATTACCAATAGATAAGGTTTATAATTGTATTGCATGGTTAAAATGGTGAAGTTGAACTTCCGTTCGTTCGTGCGTACGCAATGAACGCACTCTTTACTTCTACTATTGAAGTCATTTAACATCCACCGTTGTCGGCTCTTTAATCAGCTAACATGACAATTATTAATAAAACACGTCCGTGGTCCTCTAAAGATCGTTCCTAATTGACTTACTGCGATGTTAATCTTCTATAAGGTCATTGTTTACTCCACGCTCCTGGTTGATGAGCCTGTCCACTTCTGTAACTTAACCACTTCTTTCTAGCGTGATAACTGTAGGTCTAGTAGGTAGGTCACCCAAGCTGTTGCAATTTAGATATATGCTTAGCCTAATTTTTGTATATAATTATAGTTGAGGAAAGAAAGATATGAAGTATCACCAATATTATTGCAATAAAACGCCGGACATTATGGCCTGCATTATTGGAGACAGATTCTAAGAACAATGCGTTAAGTAACAATCCCGTCAACAACTCGTATAGGTGGTATAAGCCTCACATACCTAAAATTTTACCGGTCTAGCCATGTCAATATTGTTTGGCGGCAAAAATAAGCTATAATAGGTAAAAACAGTATGGATCGATGTGGATATCTGGATCTTCTACTGCACGAATCCTGCACTTCTACTGATGCTAGAAAATTCTAGCAAGCTCTTGAAGTTCAGCAACAACACTTGAATGATTAGTTCGTGGAGTACAACTGTATACTGCAAGAATAAAAATTTCTAAGTTGAAGTGATAAAATTGCAAGTGTCACTGTTTTCCGAACTAGCGTCAACTTGGGAAACCAAGTTAGGAAGTAGTAGAGAAGTTAGCTAGATGTGTGTATGTGTAAGTAAGTTTGTGCGGATTTGTGTGTGTATGTTGAGTGACATATTTGTAATATTGAAAACCTTTGGACTAAATGTTTGACTACAATTTAAGCGACTTACAAACGAAGGTTGAGCATTCCACCCGGTATTGATGATCGAGAATTAAAGAGATAATGATTGAATGATTTTAAAAGGTGTGTAGGCATTATGATGGTGTTTAGGATAAGGTTTTGTATTGTTATGTCATTGTTACAGAGTAGATTAAGTCTGATTTGGATGGAGCATCGATTCGTTGTTTATATAGTTATAACAGCAGGTAGATATTCTACTTTGTGAAGACGATTTGCTTAGTATCTAGGAGTATGATAGGGCTAACACGTTTCTATGTATATATTAAAGGAGTGTCACGACAGTTAATACTTTAATAAATATTAAATGGCCTATTAATAGGTAAAAAATAGAAACACGTTTCCTAATACAAAGTAGAACTGTAAAATGGTTATTCACATATACATTTTAACTTACAAAAATATATTTTTTTTCCTGACACTCGTCACACACACTCGCCTGTATACTATACGCTTTAAAACGAAACCAAACTATTTTATAAAATAGAGCAACAAAAAATACGAATTTACAAAAAAAAACCTTTAATCGAAGCCCGGTCATTCTGATATATGCTACTAAAAACTTCTGAATCTGGGACAAACAAACAAAAACCCGACATGTCCGAATTTACAATCGTATTTGTTAGCTGGCTCGTATAACCACTGCTAGTAATAATTTGTTTGCTTTATGTGGCGTGGACAATGTGACACTTCTATGGCGATCTATAATTTTACTAGGCCCATGTTTTTCCGTTATTCAATAGGTCTACTTGGTCTCGTAGCTAACCTGACTTTAGCAAATGAGATCTTTGTTTTGAGTCCTAAATTAGGGTGTTAAATATTGTGTTTATCTTCATTATAAGTAATTCTTATTAGTAGAAAAAAATACATGATAGGGCAGGTAATACCCTTAAATTTGACTCTTTGTAGAGCACACTAAGCGGTTGCGCAGGCCTCTCACGTTATAAGGATATACTGCTTATACCATACTGCTTCATGTGCATGTTGGCGGTTGATTGACGGCCTCCGTGGCGCAGTGATATACGCAGTGAATGTATAAGACGAAAGTCCTGGGAAAGATGTCCACCTGGGCCGATTTTTAAATTTTCTTATTTAGTCCGTGGCTAGATTTTGCGTTCCGGTACCAAAAGCGGTGTCGAATTTCTCCTACTCCTATTAAGTTAGCCAACTTCTATCTTAGAATGCTTTATCACTTCCCAAATAAAACTAAGCTTACTTCAAATAACCGACCACAAAACATGGGACCATCGAGGCAAAAACCTTATTTGCTCGGTTGAAACCCCAGATCTAAAATAAACAGAATAATCTAATAAAATTTTAAATCTTATTCTTTTAAGCATTCCGCTTGAAAAGCACAATTCGTTGAAGCAAATCTAAAATAGAAATTCCAGTGCAAGTGTCCTCCTGTTGTAAAGGAATGAAATTTTAAGATCAAATTGCTAGGTAGTAGGTATTTAAATGTTTTAATGCTTTAAAGTGCCCCTAACGGTTTTTTAATGTGCCCTTTTGCTTAGTAAACTTGATGGTTATGGTTATTGTTATGTTCCGAGTCATTACATTCTACCTCAAAGTATCTAAGTATCTAATTTAGCGACAAAAGACAAGATTTCAGAATCCACTTTAATTTGCGTTTACAAAAATTATTTTATTAACTTTTAACTTTACCCGTATCAAGGTTCCGACATCTAATCCAGGTGTGATCCAGTTATTGTTTTTGCTGTCAATCTCTAGGTCTTGGGTTCGAGTTCTGGATGGGGTAAGTATATGTAAATTGTTTTTATACTTTCAATAAATTCTCGGTTCCCACAGCGCTACTCTAAGTTCTAACTTGACCATATAATATATAAGAAAAATAAAACACATTGGAGTAGTGTGGCGGGTTTGAGCTCCACATCTCTTCTGACAATTTGGCTGAAGACCCCAGAGCCAAATTGACCCGACACTATACCGAAGATATCCCGGACGTCAGCCTAGACGAGATTAGTATGGCTCTCGAACACCTAAAGAACAACAAGGCGCCAGGTGATGACGGAATCACAGCAGAACTACTGAAAGCGGGTGGTAAACCGATACTTGAAGTCCTTCAGCGATTGTTCAATTCCGTCATTCACGAGGTCAAGACGCCTCAGGCGTGGCACAGGAGCGTGGTTGTTCTGTTCTTCAAAAAGGGTGACAATACCTTGCTGAAGAATTACAGACCAATCTCGCTGCTGAGTCATGTCTACAAGTTGTTCTCCAGAGTCATCACGAATCGTCTCGCTCGTAGGTTTGATGACTTCCAGCCTCCCGAACAAGCCGGTTTCCGACAAGGCTTTAGTACCATAGACCACATCCATACGCTGCGGCAGGTTATACAAAAGACCGAAGAGTATAACCGGCCACTTTGCTTGGCGTTTGTGGACTATGAGAAAGCCTTTGATTCGGTGGAAACCTGGGCTGTGTTAAGGTCATTGCAGAGGTGCCGAATCGACTACCGGTACATCCAAGCGTTGCAGTGCCTGTACGAAAACGCCACCATGTCAGTCCGTATACAGGATGAGACTACGAGGCCAATCCAATTGCAGCGAGGAGTGCGACAGGGAGATGTTATCTCCCCGAAGCTATTTACCGCCGCATTGGAAGACGTCTTTAAGCTCTTGGACTGGAACGGACTTGGCATCAACATCAATGGCGAGTACCTCACTCAACTGCGGTTTGCCGACGATGTAGTGATAATGGCAGAATCTCTAGATGACCTTAATAATATGCTCAATGACCTCAGCAGAGTTTCTCAACAGGTGGGCCTTAAAATGAACATGAGCAAGACAAAGATCATGTGTAATGCTCATGTTTCGCTCCACCCAGTTATTGTTGAAAATTCTGCACTCGAAATTGTAGACGAGTATATATACCTAGGGCATATGGTCCAGTTAGGTAGGTCCAATTTCGAGAAAGAGGTGAACCGCCGAATCCAACTCGGTTGGGCAGCGTTCGGGAAACTGCGTGACATCTTTTCGTCCAAAATTCCTCAGTGCCTGAAGACGAAGGTCTTCGAACAGTGCGTGTTGCCAGTGATGACATACGGATCCGAGACTTGGTCGCTAACTGCGGGCTTCATAAGAAAGCTCAGAGTCACTCAGCGGGCGATGGAAAGAGCAATGCTCGGAGTATCTCTGCGTGATCGAATCAGAAATGAGGAGATCCGCAGAAGAACCAAAATAACCGACATAGCTCAGCGAGTCGCAGAACTGAAGTGGCAATGGGCGGGGCACGTGGTTCGAACAGCTGATGGACGTTGGGGGCCGAAGGTGCTAGAATGGCGACCCCGCACCGGAAAGCGCAGTGTTGGTCGACCCCCCACCAGGTGGACTGATGACATCAAACGGGTCGCAGGGAGCCGCTGGGCTCATGCGGCTCAGGATCGTTGTGTTTGGAAGTCCCTAAAAAAGGCCTATGTCCAGCAGTGGACGTCTATTGGCTGATAATGATGATGATGATGATGATCTCTTCTGACGATACGCCTGACCCTATAGTGATTTAAGATCTTTCTTTTCTTAAAATAATTACAATAAATTCGCTTATATGAGAAAAACTATTAATTAATCTAAGTAAACTATTTACGACTGTATCTACATAACAGTACATAATATTTATAATAAATTATTTAATTGTTAAAGTACCCGCACTTTCAAAGTTACAGTCGGCCGTTAATAGGACCATGATAAGAAAGTTAAAACTTGCGCCAGTAATAATGATAATTATTACTATAAAATACTATTTAACAGCTATTGAGCTATATTATTATCGTAGACACTCTTAGCAAAAGTTAATCATTTAGGGAAACATTTTCATCACCATACACGGGCAGTAGGCGTACCTGCCTATATTTTCACATCATGAAGCCGAGATCGGTCAATGCGCCAATAAAATACCAAGACGCTACTAGTAAAAGTTTCTATTACAGACAATAGTCTATAATGTCGTGGAGTTATGGAGGTGACCATAAAATAGAGTTCATCTTGTCAGAACAAGATCAACTTTGTTTTATGACCATCTCGAAACTTACAGTGGTTTACACTTTTAAAAGCCAGTAGTTCTTTTAAACGTCTACGTTTAACTTTAAATTACTAATCATTTAAACTTACGTATCACATTTTTTTTAAATATAATAAAACATTACAAGTATTTTGTATTTAAATCTTTGAAATATTTTTGAATTAGTTTTCATGAAAACGTGATCAATGCGCAGTCTATCAGGTTGATATTCGTCGCGCCCATTCATTAACAAGCGTACAAAAAATTCATCGAAATCGGTTCAGACTTATAGTAGTTAGGTAAAAATAAACGTACAGAAGAATTATATTAGACAAATTGAACTTGAAATTCAAATTTGAATTTGAACTGGAGCACTAAGTGTTAACCCGTATCTTTCAGGATTCCGTAGTACTACTATACAACGTATTACCAACTATTATACTGTATTCTTTGGTTTACTTAAACATCCAACAATCTCTCTCATTCTAGGACGAAGCTTAAAAGATCTCGTGAACGCATTGTGGGGACGATGTTTAATTTCACAGATGCGTCCCATAATGGTCAACGCAAATGAAAGTTCATTTTAGCGCCATTTTATTATTCTGCGCGTACGTGCCTCGCATGGACGAATGAATAATAGTTTGCAAGTAGGTTATTACACTTTTTGTGCTAGAACTTTCCTTTTTTTCATTAGGAATACTTACGTTCAAGTTCTTCTTGAAAAGTATTGTTTGTCATAAGTATTTTATAGGATGGTAACACAAATATAGGAACGTGAGCCAATGCCTTAAAACAGGTTCTTAGTTTGATCGGTATGCTTTTATATAGGTCCGCAATTATCTCGCGTAGGGTTGAATTAAGCTTAAGGATTAACCGACTTACAAAAGGTGGTTCTCAGTTTTACCTGTACGATGTTGTATGTATGTTATATGTTTGTTTGTAGGTATGTTGCACTTTGAAGGTAGTTTGCGTTTCCTAGAAAACAGTTATGTGTTATATGTTTGGTTAAAACAATTTAACACGACAATATAATATTATAAACAAGAATTTATTATTCCGATTTTTTAACGTAAAATAGAAAATGAAGTAAGCAATTTTTAAATTAGTTATTTTTTATATAAAATTGAAATCTAATAGAAAATAACTAGATATGCAAAAATATATTTAATTGATTAAAAAGTACCTAATTTTTTGTGGTAATAAATAAAGCTTGTACCTAATATTTCAAACCATTTTTACTGCCCTAAGTCTCCCCTGTCATAACAATTAGCTAAGTAGTATTAAGTGTCAACCCACTTACAAACTTCTAGCATTGCGGTTAATCTACGAAGTTTTGGCAAAATGAGTATATATTTACATTGTCTTCGAGTTATTATTTAGTTTATTAGTTATTGAGATATTGTTTAGGGAAGGATGACGTTAACAACATCCATGCAAAATATAACCATGCAAAAAGAATAGAAACTAACGCGTCTTGTTTGAGATATAAACTCGGCAATCGCAACATAAACGAAGTTTACTTTCTTGTTGAACAAGTAACTACTTAATTTATAATTTATACTGACTTCGATTTACTACGATTTCTTACGATTTACCCAAGTTACTGGTTAAGTACTAGTCGCTGCCCGAGACGTGTTGAAAATTATTTTTAAAATCATTTTCTGAATTAATTTTAACCTCTTTTATTTTCCCAAACCAAAGTTCATTACATATTTCAATTGTTTACTTGGAAAATAAAGGATTTTCCATAAAATTTCGTTCCTTTTTCACGCTTGTTTGTTATTTCCTTTTTTTGCCCGTCCTAAAACCTTAACACGAAAATATGTTTAAGTCAAAGCTATCAATCAATTAGTAAAAACTGTTAAATACTTAAGGGATATTACAAATAATACCCTGTAGGTATATTATTTCTAACATCACCATTACATTTTATAATCTAAAAATTGACGATTCAAAATAATCATAAAGATTTAATTGAACAAAGATATTTTGAGTTTGAATATAAAAAAGATATAAATCATTATTTTCGTAACATCTTTACAAGGTTACGCAATAAACACATTGGCATTAATATTCCAGCAGTGTTCCGTAGGATACTATTATATTATCTGTATAAGTGAGTTACTCAAAATATTCCTGGAACTGAGTAAGTGATTATATTAATATAGCTTTCATGTATGGAATATATTAAAGAGCTTTTGTTTTGAAGCCACCACGTTCACAAAATAGAGATTCTATCAGAACGGGGAACAAAAGGATGTTTCAAGAAATTCGAGAAAACAGGCCCGGCGTAAGTTAGGGTAGAGACGTAGAGTTCGGGTCGCCATTTTGTCAAATAAGTTTTAAATGGAACACGCTGCTGTTTCCCCCATAATGACAGAGTTATTTGATAATAATTAATTAATATCTGGGTAAACGTAGTTCGTTCGATGTCTTTTTATAAAATCTTAAAATATATCACGTGTTTTTTATCTTAGCGTCCTAGTCTTGTGTAGTCATGCTGTTTAACTATTGTAAGAATTTGTGCGCGTAATGTTTAATTAAGTGATAACTGTAAGAATGTTTCATTTTGATTATATTTGATGTCTTTGTAAATAAATTGTTCCGATTAAGTTTGTCTTTTGGTGTCATAAGTTTTATTCCCTTCTGGCTGTTTGTTAACAATTGAATTTGGACCGAACGAAACACTAACAAAATAAATATTTGAAGTCTATAAAACATTTTCGGCCGAAAATATTTAGGACGTGGCCATTCATATAAATTAGTCCGGAAAATTAAAATTGAGTTTAATTTACTAAAATGGGTAATACAGCGTTAAGTTGTCAATATCCATTGTATTCGCCAATCAAGAGGCGTAACCATGTTATTTTTCCGCTTAATGAAATCCATCTCAGCGATATCAAGTCTCCACTTCATACCGCAAATTGAACCAGACCGTAACTTTGTATGTAGATCGAGAGCCTGTAATCGCTAGACCTTCGCCATTTAAGAAAGGCTGAAAGTTTGTCAGGTCATGCTTCAACCATATGTAAGTAGTTATGATAGGCAAATTTGGAGATTACACTATGCATTACCACGATGCAAAAGGTTTTTCTCAACCATTCAAGAAGTAACTGTATTTTTATAGCTTTATAATTATTAAAAATCATATCACCAGTGGCCAGTCACTTACCTTTCTGGCAAGTTTTTATGTATAATATTTAACAGTTATTTTCAAAAGAATAACTTAAATATTCTTTAAATCTTCAAGGGTCTCTAGCGCGTATCTGGTATTCAGTAAAAGTATCAGAAAACCATCATGGTATTCAGTAAATATGTAAGATAGGTTCCATGTTCTTAACTCCAAAAATGCGTATCGTACTTACCTACGGTAGAAGCATGAGTAGAACAGCCTTCAACTTTTATAAAATGACGAACGTTTTACAATCACAGGCTCTTACTCCAATACATCACATTCGTAACATGTTTCTTAGTCGAATGATTTCATATTATTGCCTTTAGAACATAATTTTATCTGTTACTCTAGAATTTGGACTTGAATCATTTAGTTTCGTATTCCCCTATCTTAGTTTGATTTACTCTAACGTAAAATTATGGTTTCTTAGTGATTGAATAAATATTATTCAGAGCATTCTCTGAAAATCGACCATATTGTAGAGACGATTTGTGAAATTAATATAGCATGTTATTATTTCTAGTTTTGACGTGATACGTCTTTGAGCTTGCTTTCTTGGTGGTAGCTAATTTAATAAATCTATTCAATATTTAATTACACCATTAGATTGATGAAGCGTCAAAGAATTCGAAGAAGAAGGTGACGCATCAAGTACATTATATTTTATTCTTAATAGGCAAGTAATCAATTTTTGTCAAAAATCATAGGAAATAATATTATTTCAGTAACAAAATTGTAAATAGGACGTTAATAAAAATCTTTTTATTATAATTACACTAGCTGTGCCGTATTACTTCACGTAGAAAGTTCGGGATAAATGAAAATTATGATGACAATAGTAAGTCTAGTAGATGTACTTGCTCTTTTGCTGGCAAGCCGCTGCGAACGTTTGTTGCTAGATTCCCTATTACGTATGTTCGACATATTCACATGGTTAGCCAGTCTGAGACGTTTTAGTGCTGGACTCTCTCACACGTCCTGCAGAGGCAATAGCTCTTTGGCTGACAAGCCGCTGCGAACGTTCGATGCTAGATTCCCCATTACTTGTGTATGACATATTCAGTCTGTAGTTAGCCAGTCGCTGAGACTTTTCAGTGCTAGACTCTCTCACAGATCCTGCAGAAGTTATAGCCCTTCGGCTGGGAAGCCAATGCGAACGTTCGGTGCTAGATTGCCTATTACGCATGTGCGACATACTGTCTGTGGCTAGCTAGTCACTGAGACCCTTTGGTGCTATACTTTCTAGCAGATGCTTGCTATCTATAAGCTCTTTCATTATCAAGACGCCGTGCATGCTCTAAAGATGTCTCTCCTATTCGGCGTACAGTGGCCACTCTTGTCAGAGATAGATATAGATTTTGTTTTTGATTTAGATAGATAGTTGAGATTTTGTTTTCGGCATTCTTACGTTATTTCATCAGAAAAATGCGATATAAGATAATATTATACCTTCCTATATAAACAAGACAGGAGGGCTACCTAAGAAGCTAGGAATATTCACTGGAACCAAGGTGATGTTGCGTTACAATGTAGATGTCTCCAAAGGTCCGGTGAATGATGCCATTGGATATATTACAGAAACTATATGACCCTGCTTCCGAAGAGCACAAATGTGTGACACTGATATACCATCCGTCCGAATAGACTTTGATAAAGACGAAGTCCACCTAATTCAGCCCAAGGCTGTGCAATTTCTAGCTAAATATAGTCACTGAACCGCGGAACGAAGAATGTTGCACATTGTCTTATGTTGGGTTTGTGCAATACAAAAAATGCAAGGTAGCACTGTTGATTACGCCGTTATTTACTTAGGATCGAAGGTATTTGTTGCTAGTCAAGCATAATTACGTGGCCTTAAGTACCTAGGATAAAAACATCAAGATCTCCTTATTGAAAAACTGGACTGTTCGAAATTAACCGGCAAATGAATTTGAAAGAATGATGCGTTGCATGAGATGAATGATGCGTTGACTGAGAAATGTAGCCAGCGATGACTAAAAAATAAAAAATAAATAAAAAGAAAAAAACCATTTTTAAAACATGCTTTTATTTAAGCGCTCTAAAAAGAAGAAAATAAATTTTGCCTAAAAATTTTAACTATGAACTTATAACCAAATTATATTCAAAATGTGATAAATGATCATAAAAGCTTGTCGCCAGATTTGTAAATAAACTAGTACCAATTCAATTATGAAAATTGATGTGTTAATTTTATTTTATTTTCAAATTCAACTTAAATATTGATAGCTAATTAAAGCTATAATATTGTCGCGGATTTTTTGTAAAACTTTTTGAATTTACAAACTTACAAACTTTACCTCTTTATAATATTAGTAAAGATTAAATATATTTTGTTTATAGAAAAGTTGATTGAAATCAGACCACAAGTTCTAAAGAGATTGGACCAACAAATTACGCACCAGCCGTTTTGCCAAATTAACCAATTTGTCTTTGACCAAAAAATAACTCTGTCGGAAAATACAAGACATTCACTGATTGCAGGGTATAAGGAAATTTGTGAAAGGTTATTTATGTTTTATTTAGTAGTAGATAAGACCTCTACTAGTGATGGAATTTATCTAGCGAAGTACTAGCAGAATACATGCTTAGTTCCACCGCCAAGGAGCATTGCTATTGTTCTGGTCTGAAGGTTACGTATATAGGTGCCGATGTAATTTTAGGCAAATTACCTTGTTATTTATAAACATATAGGCTGAATTAAGCTGATAGGGGTACAACTGAATCTGCGGCAGCAAAAGAGCGGCACGAACAAAGACAAAGTCTCGAGTTATCATCATAAAGCTAGCCACTGTAACGGTTTATAATATGCCCACTAGCCAGCCTTTTTATACTTATGTGCCCTCTTTATGACTTCGTAGGAACTTTTATCTACGGATAATGTCTGCCCTTGCCCTTGGCTGACCTTCGTAATGTTTCCACATAGCATGTCCTGTCGGCAAGTTACAAAGGAAATTGGGGTCTGAGATATTTTTTTCCGGTACCTACTTTAACGCCTCGTGTTACATTTACGTTTTTGTTAAGATTGTCAAGTTTAAAATATATTTGATTAGTTTGATTTTTATTTTATTACAATCGTTAATGTAGCATTTGTCTCAATGTGAAAAATCATTGCCTACTACAGAGCAAAACTTTGAAGGATAGGCAAGAAAACGAAGTATCTACAACGTGTTGTCCTGTAGCATGTCACATTGGCAAAGAAACCCTTAAAGGACTGGATCAAATAAATGCTGCTTGGTTGCAAAAATAATTATGTTTATTAAATAACATTAAGAATAATTTTCAAAAATAATTAATTTATCTTTATCAAATGGTTGAATCTACAGTAGTAAAATCACAGGCACACAAGGCTTCCAACTTATGATTCAGGTTGATTGATGGCCCTCCATCAATGTATCACAAAATGTATTTTGACGTGACTACGTCTTATAATTCGATAGAGCCGGCTGCACGCACGAAAAAACATGACGTCATGCGTCGTTACCTCGCTTTGAGGCGTTCCATGTAAGGCTTGAAGTGCAAGCGGGAGCGCGGAACGAGTGACAAAGAAGCACAATCGGCCTTTGCGTTCGGCAGCGTTCGACATGCGTCTATTAAATATAATTATTAAATATATTAATTTTAAATTAAAAATTAATATATTTATAAATTAATATATTTATTATAAATTTATAAAATCAAAATCAATTATTTTATTAATTTAAATTAATGTTTATAAAAATATACTTAAATAAAAAATTTTAATAACCAATTAAATGCTACCATTCCATCAGTATTTTCTTCAGACGTTGTCACGTTCAACTATCGTCAGTAAACCGACTTTACAGACAACCAAATTTTTAAGTTGACTAGTGCAGAACAGCGCATCTTAGAAAGTGATCTCTTTATACGCGTTTGAAGTGTCACATCACATTTTGTCAACTATAAAGAAAAGGTATTCCTTTCTAATACTGAGTAGTAAAGAATAAGCGTCCTGAGCGAATGTTCCACCGGGATTGGGCACAAGGCTCAATAGAGCGTGAGTACATGTTACAAATACCGGAGTGAACGCACTAGTTATTACGGGGAGAGTAATTCTGGATAGTCCCTGCGGGGTTTATCGTGGCCGGTTATTTGGCTGTAACGGTCCTTTTTAATAAGCTTAGAATTAGTGGAGATTGCCGTCTTGGCTTTGCGTGGCCTGGATTTTTCATGGCGTTAATTTTTATCTCTGTTTATGGGATATATATTTTTTTCCGTGTAAAGTATGATGAAGGTTAATAAGTGAAATAATTAATGAACTAAGAAGATATTCCTTTAAAATTTATTATTAAGTTGTACATATAAGAACACGCATGATAAGTCGAAAATATTTAATATCAGGTAGGTACTCGTAGAGTTTTTGTGATAGAGCTTGTTATGTGAAGTAAGTACGAGGTATCAGGGAAGAAAGGTTATTTGAAGCCAATACCCACCACGCTGCTGAGGTGAATTGGCGGGCTTAGAGTGATAATAATATTCGACTTCAAACGACCTGTCAGATTTTAAAGATAAAACCGAGACCGGACATTATGTGCTGTAGCTTTTCCAAGTTACAAGATCAACGACTTTTCAAATTCGGGCTTCTACTAAGAATTCTTCAGAAAAAAGGAAAGCTCAATATTTGAAAGCCCGATCCAGGATGTAAAGCAACGTATCAACGTAAACCTGAGCAACGAATCATTTGAAAGTAAGGTTTTATTATTCATTGGTGGGCGCTTAGTTACCAACCCACCGCTAATATCATGATAGCCACCCACGTGAAAGTGCTTATTGAATGTACCTCGAATATTGGCTCTTTACACGTCAAAGATGGAAAGATCAAAGGAGCCATCTCTCAGGCTCACTCATATTACATTTGTATTTCATGAGAGCTACTTAAGGAAAGAGGAGGAAATTCTACTCCTACGACAAAGTATTCGCAACTTTTTGAACGCTATTCACAATGAAACTATTTGCGTCCAACTATTCATTTATAGCAGGTACAAATTTTAAGGGAAAAATCTACAGAAAACGGCGACTTTTTATAATAGCCTTATAAAGGCAATATGAACTTTTATTTTCCTTTTACATTATTTTCCTTATTTCTATACTTATTTTCCTTAATTCAAATTACATGGCTTTGTGAAGGCGGTAAATGCAGCAGAGAAAAGTTACAAACTGCACGTGTAATTGCTAAAGTTTTTGCTTTTTAAAGAAAAATAAAAGTTTGAAGGCTTATTTTTCATGTTAAGCATGTAACGGATTTGCATATTGGTACGATATAATACGAATACGAAGTTTGTGTAAGTAATATTTAGTGACTATAAAAATTACGAAAAACACTGAGATAGCAAATAATCAACTTTTGAAATCGTTTGTAATTTAAGCCTACTTGGAAAAAGCTTGTCAAATGCAAATTCGTGTGTTAAACAATAATATCAGGACTATAACTTTAAAGCAATAAATTACTAAATTAATGTAACAAAGTAAAATTTTAATTAAAAATAAAATCTGATGTAATCATTTTTACACTTAATCATTAAAATATTTGAGAAGAAAAATCTTAAGATCGCGTGACTTATCGTTGTTTCGCTATTAAAAAAGTAATATTACCACTTTTTATTTCAGGTTAAGTGAGTTTGACGCAAAAGTTATTTTATAAAGGGTCTCATTTATTTCTTAATTAAAAGGGAAATTAAGAAATATTTAGTTACGTTCAATGTTAACCTTGGCTTTGCCTAACGGATATCAATACCCT
Organism: Mycalesis mineus; assembly: GCA_034621355.1. Classification (NCBI taxonomy): domain Eukaryota; kingdom Metazoa; phylum Arthropoda; class Insecta; order Lepidoptera; family Nymphalidae; genus Mycalesis; species Mycalesis mineus. Next base: position 15,474,807 of record CM067887.1, on the reverse strand, counting down.
ATTCAAAGCAGTGGTAAAGAGTGACTAATGTTTTTTCATACCATTTTTATTCAACAATAAAAGGTTATGACTCGAATACAGGCTTGCCATTCAACTACGCTGTCATTAGTTTATGATTAAATTATTTAATAACTAGCAGTCGCCCGCGACTTTGTCCGCGTGAAAACCTCTTAGGTACCCTTTTAATTTAAAGACAGACTTTCATATAAAGTGTGCTCTTTCCCCGCTACCCCTCTCAATTTAATTTTTTATAGATTCCCGTCCCGTGTACTAAAGATCTGCATTTTTGTTAAACATTGTACGATATTAACATTAACAATATATATTTATGGCAAGCTGATGTGTATAGCTTGTATTTAATAGTTTATTTCAATTTTGAGTCTAGCTTTCATAGTAAAGAAAATAATTTACAATCTGACACGCAGATCTAGAGATTAGCCCGTTTAAACAAACGAACAAACTTTTTCGTATATTATATAAATATGGTCTGCCATGTCAAATAAATTGAAAGAGAAGATCAAAGATCGAATTCTCAAAGAATATCAGTACAAAAATGTTGACCCCTATTCAGTACGTATAATATGACGGAGACCAACTTAATTTGGACGATATAGCGGCAGTGTTATGTTTTATAGAGATTTTGTAATATCTCCGAAACTGTATAACTAATTAACATACTGTAAAAGGCAAATCTTATCTGTATATTAATATCCTTGTGTATTAAATAATTTATTTTGATAAGGATTTAAGTTTAGTTGTATAAATAATGACGTAAACTTAAGCATATGAATTCAATGATTTATCACAGAGTCGCGCTTTAAAGCAATTTTGTAATATCTCCGAAACTATATAACTAATTAACATACTGTAAAAGGTAAATCTTATCTCTATAATATCTTTGTGATTATTAATGAATATAGTTTGATAAGGATTTAGGTTTAGTTGTATAAATAATGACATTAACGTAAGCATGTGAATTAAATGATTTTTGAAAACACAAAAAGTTATATATCTGCCAAATATGAAAGATTGCGGACTTTTTTGTAGTAGAATTTTGAAGATGCATAAATTTTTCATACAATTTTTTCAATTTATATGCAATAGCCAAGGCAGCGTACGCGCATAAAGCCGTTTTAATAAATTTCCCGGTCCGACTCGCGCGAGAAAAACTGTGATAACTCGGGTAATATATACAATACAAATATAAAATAGCCTATGACACTCACCGATAATGTAGCATTCTACTGGTAAAAGAATTTTTAAAATCGGATGAGAAGTTCCGAAGATTAGCCCTAACAGAGTTATATTTACAAACTTTACCTTTTTATAATATTAGTATAGATGAATTTTTCTTGGTACCTGGGAACTATATGTTTGTTTATATGCCTATGCTTCGAAAATAATATAAAATTATCGGTCATAGACAATATCTAGTGATCATAAACAAGACCATAATCATCCTAAACCCGTTTCGCACTGGAGTAGCGCGATACGCTTAAACTCAAAAACCTTTTTCTATAACTTAGTTTTTGCGTGTTGTACGCCTTCAAAGTAGGTTAATGGTAATGAACATATAGATTAACTGTGACCACATCATATTAAATGACGATGCACTCTTACACTATAGCATGTTTATTTTGTGATTTATATTTTCATTTAATCCTATTGCACGACTGACTTCTTCTAGCGGCACACACTAAATGTGATATTACACATGTACCTTGTGAAGGTACAGCTGAACTGCCGACAAAATTTTATTCTTTATGTTCGTAATTAGGCAAGGTAAGGTCGTAATTTGGTTTTACCCTTTTACGTACTAAGAAAAATTCGTTAAAGCATCGGTCCTGGTTATTATCACCAACTCCTAAAAGTAACCGAAACATTTACATCAAATAAAAAAATTGTATACCTTGATTAACTAAATCTGGTGAAAACATTTAGTACAATTTTAGGAACAGTGCTTTAAGTAGAGAAGAGTTTGAAAATTCCATGTATAATATTTTTATCATTCTACAAACTAATAGCACTATTAAGTTAATAGCATTATTAGGGTATTTTTATATATATTTGTAATGTGAGTTTCAAATTCAGATCAATAAGTAATAAAAGTAATATTTATTAATAAATTATCGATGACTTTTACAGAACTGCCCTGACTCTTAAACTAAGCAAGACCGTATCTTAAAGGCCAGTGAAGTGAGTAAGTGAGTCAGTGCTTACAATTATGTTACTCGAGTTAACTAACCCAACAAGCAGATAGTATTTAATTAGTTCATCCAATTATCAAGACAGTGAAACAAAAGAGATAATCTAAACAATAAATCCGACAAGACCGCCACAATTTGTTGTTCCATGCAAGAAAATCAAAACACGACATTGCTAGATGATTAATTTTGTCGGTTTCGTCGTGTAAATTCACTGCGACATATTTTGGCGGAGATCCAAGTGAACTGTTTGCTTGCAGAGGATTTACTGCGCGACACCTCATAAAACGACTTCATTTGTCAAGTAATTTGATAACTCGTGCATTGTGCAATGATTTATATTGCGTGGTGTTTGCATATTTCTTTTTATGCCACAGTGAGATAAATATATTTTCATGGGTAAGACATTTTCTTTAACCATTTTCCATTCTCTTTACATAGAAGTAGTATAAAATAACGTCGCTTCCGCCGTCTACGCTTAGACATTTTAAGCTACACAATAATCTTATTGCGGTTTGCAGTTTTCATTAATTTATACTGATTCAATAGAAAGGTTTATACGTATTGTTCAATGTTGATTAGGATTTTCATGCAGACAAAGTCACAAGATAAGAATATATAAAACAAACTTCAGCCAGTTTAAGAACTTTACGTACACAATGTTATATTATAATCTTACAATAACAATAATTTAAAGTAAATTTTGTACTATAACATTATCTAATTTCACAATTTTTTAATAAATCACCAATATTCCGGTATTCAGCTTACAGTAACTAAAATAATTTATCATGATGTGCAAATAATCATAAATAAATAATTAGTGCTATTTTCGAAAAAATGTGTATAGATAAGGTATAAATTTCGACGACCTCCGTGGCGCAGTGGCGCGGCGCGTATGCGCGGTGGATTTATAAGACGGAGGTCCTGGGTTTGATTCCCGGCGGGGCAGATTGAGAATTTTCTTAATTTGTCTTGGTCTGGCTGGTGGGAGGCTTTCGCCGTGGCTAGTTACCACCGACAAAGACGTATCGCCAAGCGATTCAGCGTTCCGGTACGATGTCGTGTAGAAACCGAAACGGGTGTGGATTTTCGTCCCACTCCTAACAAGTTAACCTGCTTCCATCTTAGACTGCATCATCACTTAACATCAGGTGTGGTAGCAGTCAAGAGCCAACTTGTGGTCGATAAAAAAAAGATATTGTATTGGATCGTTTATAATTTTCATAGACAAAACAAATTGCTGGGCAATATTGCATTTGCGAAGCATTGCGTGCTCATATAACATAGTTAATTAGGAATAAGTAGCTTTTTGTCTGGTAGGACTGTCACAAAACACTGTCTAATAATATCCATGGAATACAAAAGTGACACATTACTAACAACGGTTAAGTAATGTGTCACTAGTTTGTTAGTTTAGGGTCCGTATTAGTTAAGTTTAATAGGACGGCTTACAACAAGATAGTTAATACATAACTATTAGTAAGATGAGGGGAAAATTTGCGTCCATCACACTATTATAAAGTTAGCAACTCAAAGGAAACTGATAGCAAATAATATTGTAACTGTTTTGAACTGGATCCTTTAGATGGACACAATGAAGGTTTAAATTGGTCAATCTCATTAGTAAAGTCGAATCTTCCTTTATCACGTTGCGGCTATTTCCTGTTCAAATGTTTACCAAAACGTAGATATAGCAAATCAGATGATCTGAAATCTGAATGAATTTAGTATATTAGCTGTGCCCTGCGGTTTCATTCATAGATTCTGAAATTGATTTGAGTTTTTATTGAGATGTGAAACAACAGTAAAAGAATAACCAATATAGCTGGTACAGAGAAAAGTTAAAAGCTCAAGAGTGCGTGACGTGCTACCAATGTGGCTGGATCAGATGAAAACTGCTATCAAGGGTTCGAACAAATGTGCTAAAAGAGCTAATGGCAGATATACATCAAATGTGATCACCACTCAGTGAAGAGACGAAGAATATGACTAAGAAAATTTATTACGTTACAAAATATTCATCTCTGCGTAGTGTTCGTGTATTCATTCATAGTTTCGCCTTCAAAGTGAAAGGATACATAATAATATTGTTATCGGAAACGTTGTTTTGACGTACAAGGAAGGGACCCCGGAAGGCGCAAATAAAATCGCCCGTAAAAAGCTCGACATTGCAAGGGCTCGTGGAGTCAAGGTCGGACAAGGTCACGGCTCTGTCCTCGGAAGGATGTTCCCCTATTCGTAGAGAGAAAACGTTTTAACGGTTCGTTCAGATCCCTTTGCTACGGAGCGCGGTTTTGCTACGGTGATTCTAAATAGGGCTTAACAGTCTCGTAAAAGGGCTATAAAACTGTTTTTGCTGACAACTATAACGTGGTTTAGTTGCGGCAGTAAACAGAATTGATGAGCATTTTCACTCAGTTGATCGCTAGAGGTGAAAACTACATTTAGATTTTAGTTGCATTATAATTTACCACTTCCAATCAATTTCAAATAACATTCGCCGTGGCTAGTTACCACCCTACCGACAAAGACGTACTGCCAAGCGATTTAGCGTTCCGGTACGATGTCGTGTAGAAACCGAAATGGGTGTGGATTTCATCCTACTCCTAACAACATTAGCCCGCTTCCATCTTAGATTGCATCATCTCTTAACATCAGGTGTGATAATTTGTAGTCGATAAAAAAAATCTTTGGATTTAAACATTCTGTTACAGTGTAATTGTAAAGTACTCATAAATGTTCTTTATGAACTCCAATTTAAATTTAGTCCATTTGTTATATGCATATTATAGATATTTTAGGTTATTTTACATCACAGTTATTTTAGACAATCCGTCTGCATACAATAAACTTGCCAATGAACACATCAAAAGAACAAAACAATGCTTGCCGATACGGGATTGGATACTGACTCCTCGGTCATCCCGACCAACTCGCTTGACTGCTTCGTTGGATCAGTCCTCAGACCTCACAGACGTGAGCCAAGTACTTCATCTTTCGTAGCCACGAATCAAGGAGTAAGTAAGTACTTGACTCGAAAACTGGGTCATAAATTATCACTGTAAGCTTGCCAACCTTTATTGGAGCAGTATGGTCAGTGTAAGCTCTTGCACCTTTTTTTTTTTTTTTTTTTTTTCGCTGGGAAATGCGTTACGCATCCCGGTCGGAGACTGCGCAAAAGCCTGCGCAGTCCGGCAGGGTATGTGGGACTCGCTGGCTAAAGGTAGCCAGAATACCCACTAAAACCCAGCGGAGCCGCCTGCGCCCTAGTTGGGACGTCAAAGGATCAGACGGTTATTCACTTTGACAACCCGGCGCTCCCGTCGGTGCACTCAATGGTGGTGCAACTCACTACAGGGGTGGCAGAAGATGCGCATAACGGCGTCTCCTACCTCCCGTTCTTCTTCTGCGGAGCGGGTGAGCATCAGCCGCCTGTTCTCTCTCCCGCTCCGCGGCCTCCTTTAAGCCGATGATGGTCTAAAAGTGAGACCACCCTTCCTCGCTGTCAAGCATGTACTTGACAAGACTCGACAGCGAGAGGTCTCCGTTAAGGGAAGACATCAGTGAGTGCCTTTGCGGCGCCCATGACACACACTCCGCCAGAGTGTGATGCGCCGTGTCCTCTGGTGCACCACACTCGTGGCATGCCGGCAATTCCTCCCTCCTCGCGATCCCGTACAGGTACTTACCAAAACAACCGTGTCCGGTAAGCAGCGAGACGGTACGACAGTACGCCATGACGTCGATTGAGCCATCGCTCTAAATGGGGCTTAATGCCTTCAATCGTCCAAGTGCCGGCCACTGGAGACTCGAGATCTTCTTTCCACCTTTGGACCAGGGCCGCACTCCCGAGAGTTCTTATTCGTCTTACCTCCTCAGGCCCTGGTCGTTCTCCTCGAGTCCTCAACATAGACCGGTACCGGTATACCTGGGCGAGTAACTCGGCCTGCAGTTCCCAAGGCGGGTCACCCGCAAGGAGGGTGGACGCCGCCCACGACACTGTACGGTACCCTCGGATAGAACGCACCGCAATAACCCTTTGCGGTCTCCGCAGAAGGGACACATTCTGCGGAGACAGTGCGTGCACCCAGATGGGGGCGCCGTACAGCGCCATACTCCTGACGATACCCACGTACAGGCGTCTGCAAGCCGAATTCGGCCCCCCAACATTCGGCAAAAGTCTGCCTAGAGCGGCGGCTGCCCCGACGAGCCGAGGACCCAGCAGCTCAAAATGCCTGCGGAACGTCCATCTACCGTCCAAGATAAGGCCCAGGTATTTCATTTGGGCCTTTACCTCCACTCTTTCTCCCTGGACAACGATGTAGGCATCTCGTGGAGGACCCCTACGTGGGCCATGAAATAGGAGGACCTCGGTTTTGGAAACTGAGACCCTCAGACCCAACATTTGGATCCTTCTCACCACCAAGGACGCTCCAACCGTGGCCAGCTGGGAAGCCTCTTCGTAGGTGCTCCGGCGAGCCGTGATAAGGGTGTCATCTGCGTAGCAGAATACCCTCATCCCGGGAAGCAGTGGTGTCCGCAGGAGCCAGTCGAAGCCGATATTCCAAAGAATCGGCCCCAAGACCGATCCCTGCGGCACGCCGTTCTGCACCTGCCGTTTTCTCCGCCCGTCACTTCCCATCCAATATATCCATCTATGTCTTAGGTACGACTCCAACAACCTCCCGAGATATGGAGGCACTTCATGATATCGAAGTGCCTCCAACAAAGTCTCGAAAGGGAGGCTGTTGAAGGCATTCGTGACGTCCAGGGAGATGGCGAGGACGACGTCCTTTCTGGCCACTGCATCATCTGTAAAAAGCTCTTGCACCTGCTACAAGTAGACCTGGACTAAATGATGAAGAACCTCAATTTTGAAGCCTAACAGTCCAGGCAGGAAATTCAAGTTTATTAAACTATGACCAGCCATAAACTTTGCAAGGAGACTCTCTTAAATTCGTTTTAATAATAAATCACGCCCAAGTTTAAAATTTTCGGCAGCATTTTCTTAATTGCAATGAAAAGTACTACTTAAGCCGTTACGAATTTAGGGCATAAAGCCGTCTGACCACTGGAGCTAGGCTAGCTAGAACAAAAAATATATTAAATGTTTAACTTACGACAAGTTAGTCCTTGATCGCAATCTAAAATGGACGCGGAATAACTTGTTAGGAGTACGATAAAATCCACACCCCTTTTCAAATTGCTTACAGGCATTGTCGGTAAGGAGGTAATTATCCAGGGCCAACCAGGCCTGGAGTAATTTTTTAAAAAATTGTTTAATAAAATTAAGAAAGCGATAGTTCCTTTATCCAGATAGATAGCTTATGTTTCAAGGTCCAATTTTTTAGATTTCATAATAAATTACCACGTAAATTTTTCAAATTGGTTTTTTTAAATAATTAATCAATGAAAATTATTATTTCAAACACATCGCAAGCTATAAGCATATATCCTAGCACAGTTCTAAAGGAAAGGTACCTTAACACTAATAAAGTCAAAAACGAGATGTAAAGTCCATAAAATTGTACGAATTACACTCAGTGCGATGAACTTCGACAATTTATTTACGAGGGAACTTTTACGACTCAATAAAAATTTATACTTTATTTCCTTGAAATTAGGCGAAAATTAACCGACGAGAATTTGTAGGCAGTCCAGGCTTAGCCCTTAACACGTAGTGGCATTTCACTTTGCCGATTTTATGGGTCGACTAACATTTAAGCATTTCGAGCTTAGAGTTTTAAGTTTTGAATTTATTCTTAATTGATTTTGTACCTGGTTAGTCGTACATTGGTACAGGCTTTTAAAATTAATTTTTACTTGATTTTTAATTATTAGCCAAGAAAATTAAGTAGTAATACATATTATTATATATTATAAGTAAGTGTAGTAGGCACAATGATGGTTAAGATTTGTGTTAAGAACCTGTTGAATTTCGTATAGCTCTAAAAACGTTCAACAACTATAACTTGTACTTAATAATGTCTTAGATCACATTTTACTAATTAAAGTTGACTAAGTATATTTATTTAAATATCTAATAGGTACCAGGTATTATAACATTTTATACGGGAAGACAATTTCTGACAAGAAAATGAGCTCGGGAAGCCGGTAGCTACTATTAAAAAGATAGTTTATATAACGATATGTACATAAATTTGTGTAATACTCAGCAATTATGTCAAACTGCCTAAAGTGGGTCCCAGAACATTAAAGACATCGAACAATATTACCCTAATATCGTTGATGTGCCAACAAATCGCGAAAGGCGAATTTTCCAGCAATTTCATGTCGGATTTACTTCCTTTATATTTGGCTTTAAGAGCTTGAATATGTGCCAATTTTTCCACAATATCCTACATCCACCTTTTCTTATAAGATGCCTCAGCTTAACGGAATATGTTCCATATCCAACGAGGAATTTCAAATTTTATTCTTATAAATGTTCGCATCTTATTGCACCAAATTATATTTTATTTACTAAGTTTGACGATCTCCGCGGCGCAGTGGTTTGCGCGGTGGCTTTATATGACGGATGTCCTGGGTTCGATTCCCGACGCGGCAGATTAAGATTTTTTTTAATTTGTCTTGATCTGGCTGGTGGGATAATATGGTGCTTATGCCGTGGCTAGTTACCACCCTACCGACAAAGACTTGCCGCCAAGCGATTTAGCGTTCCGGTACGATGTCGTGTAGAAACCAAAAGGGGTGTGGATTTCATCCTACTCCTAACAATTTAGCCCGCTTGCATCTTAGATTGCACCATTACTTTACATCAGTTCAGGTGTGATAGCTGTCAAGGGCCAACATATAGTCGATAAAAAAATATATAATTATACATATATATCTCTTTTTAAATAATGTAATCTCCCCTTTTGATTCCATCATGTTAACTGCCTATGAATGATATATTTTATTTCCTTTTGCTTCTCTTAGGGAATTAAAATACCTTCAACCAGGTCATTTCAGAAGATGTCCTTCATAAAAACAATAGATTTTGCTAGGACTTTTCTATGAATCTTAATAATTTAATTATGTAGGTAAATTATTTTTACGTAGCATTTTGACACATTCACGCACTGTTCGAAGATAATCTACGAAATGAAAGACATTCCTCATTTAGTCATTTTTCAGTGACTGTAAAATGAAAATTACATCTACTTATATACAAATAGGAATAATGAATTTAAGTAAATTTCAGTTTTACTCAATATTTATGAAAAATAAAAGAATCATTTAAGATATTTTGTTCTATCTTGATTGCAACAGTTTAAAGAATATTTGAGAACCTGAGCCATACAATGTTTGTGTAGGTGTTTAAGGCATTAAAAATACCTTTTAATTTTCCATTTACTGGCGCCGTACGAAGCGCTGACCCGTCCGCACGGTGGAGGTAGTACAAGTCATCAATTACATTCCTTAAAACAATCGCTCTTTCTGACGTGAACGATGAAAGCTTTCTGCATGGAATCGCATTCGGCCAACATCTGTGTATTTTAAAAATCAATTTCATTTTTGCGCTAAATAAACTTTTACATATTTACTGACTGCCAAATTTTAAAAGCTTTTAATTTTGTTTGAATAACTCTGCTTTTTTCTTTGTTGAAAAACTCTTAAGTTTAAATTTATTTGTAGTTATGAATTAGACTTAATTTTCAAACAATAATTTTGAAACGAAAAGTTTTACTATTTATCTTGACTCTACCAATTAAACAGTATATATATATTTAGTTAAATATCAACTAGACAATCCTAAAAAGTATCAATATGCTAACTAATCTTTGCTACGACAAAGCAAAGTTATCAGACTTTAGATTTGGCCCAGACCCAAGATCTTAAACTTTCCGAATATGAAGGAAGTTTAATGGGTCACAGTTGAAATATCTGTTTCCTTTCTTGAATTTAACCAACAAATGTTATCAGAACCATAATAAAGGATTCAAGCTAAATTACTTCTATAGTTTTGCTTCTTGCTGCTTGCTTCCCTTATTTCATCACTGACATCTTTTTTACGCAGACGGTTTTTGACGGACGCAGCTTAGCAGTATGCGCGGTGATATTCAAGTCGGAGGTCCTGGGTTCCGGCTGGGCCGATTAAGATTCTCTAAATTGGTCCAGGTCTGACTGGTGAGAGGCTATGACCGTGGTTAATTACTGGCAAAGACGTACCGTCAAGCGTTACACCGTAGAAACCGATAGAGGTGAAGATTTCACTATCTCCCTAATAAGTTGGTCCGCTTCTGAATGTATTATTACTACAGTACTATAAATAAAAAAATGTTTGTTAGATCTTAAGTTTGTATGTACGTATGCAATCGGATACATAATTTTATATTTCAAGTAGGTAATTTGTTACCACACGCGCCGCCGACTGTACAGCAATTTTACTATCCTGTTTTATAATAAAATGTTGTTACCATTTTTTTATATAGGGTATGATATTGATATGGTTGCAAATTATTAATAAAAATATATAGTGAGTCTCTATAAAAAAGAGTTCTATTAGGTAAGTGCACCTGTATGAAAAGATATTTATTTTATTTGCATACATGGCACCCTATATCACTAATTACATTTTTATGCCTTTATATATATAACTAGCTTTTGCCCGCGACTTCGTCCGCGTGGAATTAGTTATTACGGCAGCCTAATTTTTCTAAGCTTTGAATGTCATATTTATTAATATCTAATCAACTGCCTAAGAAATAGGTCTTGAGCTTTTAAAATGACGATACTTTCATACAACATTTCATCCCCCCTTTAAACCTTTACAACCCTTTTTTCGCAATTAAAAGTAGCCTATGTCCTTTTTCAGGCTCTAGACTTACTGTGTACCAAATTTCATTTAAATCGGTTCAGTAGTTGTAGAGTGAAAGCAAGACAGACAGACAGACAGAGTTACTTTCGCATTTATAATATTAGTTAAGATTAAGATATTCCATTTTTTTTAATTCAATAACTCTTCTTCAGAAGGTTCTTTCACAGGTTCGTTGATCGTTACTTTGATCATACTTTCAGAAATCGGTGTCTAGTCTCGGACACGTCAACTTTTTCAAACTGAATTGGCAAGATAGGATTACATTCGATACCGAGAGATCCGATACATGTGATTTGACCAAAACCAATTTTCACATACTGAAAGTACCTTGCGCTTTAAATAAAAACCAGATTCAATTTCTGTAAGAAAGACATCCAGACGGTTTTAATATGTTCACACACAAATTGAAAGAGGTTGGGTTTTGGTCAAGATGACATTAATAGCACGATAGGATATCTAAATTAATATGTATTGTGTATTTTATAGAATGAAGCTTTTTAGACCAAAAAATTACGAATCTAGCAACTGTCCTACCTGTTGATAACTTAAAAGCCATCATCTAATAGAGTAATTTGGCAGGGCATACAAGGAACACTCCTTAACCTAAGGAGCCTGCGCTGTATTATATGTATTACCAGAAGCGTAGATATTAATTGTAATTACACCACAAGCATACCTCTCAAACTGGAACGTAGCAACGCTGCTTGGTGGTAGTACTTCCCAGAACGAGTGTCTTAATAAAACTAGCTCATATAAAATTTGAGATTTCTGGAAGAATCTACAAAACACTTCAGGACTCAAACTCAGAATGTCATGATCCAAAGCCACATTCACTGAACACTGGGCTTACGCGGCAGTTGACTTCTATGTTGATCCAAGTAAATATTTGGCCCAATAACTTGCTGAAATATTAACTGGCTAATTCGGATGCGGCGGATTTAGGGCTGAGAAATGGGAACGTAGCAATTACTTGTTTAGGAATAAGGATGGATTATATTGGATTATATTAAGGCAGTAATTACTTGACCACGCAATTAAACAACAGTAACTCAACTAAAATAAACAAAATTCATCCATATTCATCGCACAAATATTTTCCAGTTATGGAAATCGAAACCACGACTGTCCGAATAGCGGGCTTAAAACTTCATTTTCCTAAATAAAAAATAACAATTGACACAAGTAATATATACTGTCAAATAGCGGGCTTAAAACTTGGTTTTCCTAAATAAATAATAAATAAAACAAACGGGGTGAGCTAAATAAAACCGTTTAAAAATAACAATTGACACAAGTAATATAGACTGTCAAATAGCGGGTTTAAAACTTCATTTTCCTAAATAAAAAATAACAATTGACACAAGTAATATAGACTGTCAAATAGCGGGCTTAAAACTTCATTTTCCTAAATAAAAAATAACAATTGACACAAGTAATATAGACTGTCAAATAGCGGGCTTAAAACTTCATTTGCCTAAATAAAAAATAACAATTGACACAACTAATATTAGTCAGATCAAGATAATAATAAAGTAGTTGTAGAGCCCTCAATCCAGGTATTTTAATTTCCTCGTCTAAGAAAAACTTATATATGTATAAACTTTACTTCATACAACTTAATTAGCCATTTTCTGATTTTACATTCAAAGGCTTATTATCAATGTTGTCTCCATTTACACAATACGCATAACTTATGAGAATCCTGTTGGAATAATTTCTACTTCTGACTTTGACTAATGCTGTTTGCAAATTAACGGTATCACAATAACAAGTCTACCGAAAACTATGTTTATTGTTACAATATCAGCTATCTCCGTGCCGCAGCATTAGCATATAATTGAGTAGGTTCCCCCACCGGCCATATTTCACCGAGCCCATTACGGCCCGTTCATACGTGCGTATTAAGAAGATCTATTGCTACAGCCATGTAGGCCACAAACACAATAATTGATAGTTCAACAAACAACACCGCGTTAACCTTAGATCATACTATCGACAATATTATTTCATACAAATTTAAATTCAAATTCAAATTTCAAATTCATTTCTTGCGAATTTAGTAGGTACATAGAGATCTTATACAAATATTATAGGTTCTTCCAAATTCCGCCTAACAGCTTGCAATGTCCTTATCACTAAAAATACTGGTACTAGCTCTGTCATTCAAAACAATTTACGATTCTAACGATACCTTTACGTCAATAACATCAAAAATTAACTTTATGTTTGCCACAAATTGCAGTGTTACATATTGAGCAATACATCATTTTCTGTTGAGGCAAATAGCACATTTTTTTCTTTTTGTGCTGTCTGTAGCTTCAGTTTATAGAAGACTGGTTGATGAGTGACCCCCACTTTCACATTGACCTTCATCGTTTTCAATCCTTCTACTCTCAAGATATCTTTATTTTATTTTTCACGTGTGTGCATACTAACCATTTCTAGCCAGCTATGCAGTTTCTTCATAAATATATTTTTATGATCCGGTATATTTCTTAGAGTACGGGTTGGTCCTCTGGCGATATCTCCAATATTTATTGCAACTACTTTATTTGGAACACTCCTTTTCCTAGTAGACTAAACATGACAACTTCGACTTCGGATATTGATTTGTGAGAAAGTTAAAATACTCGAATTATCTGAGTTTGCCGCCGATCACGAAGGTGAAGAACGATGTTGGTGGTATAGGTAACTTATTTCATTATCAGAAAGCTCATATTGAATATCGTTTTCTATTTTATCCACTTCCAAATTATCTTCTGTTCTGGTTCCATTACTCTCCCTAGTATCATTCCACATTGTGGATACCTCCGCTGATCTGATATCTTCCTCTTCTAATAATAACCTCGCAATAACTTGATCTGTCAGGAATCGTTATCAGTGAAAACCAAAAAAAAAGTAAAGACGTTAGTTACAAGCTAACCATTCGTCGAAACGACGAACATTTTTGTAATATTTCTGTAAATCATGTACTTACCGGCAAAACACCATCGTCACCTGCGAGCACTCGGCGGACACTAAGTTGACTACAGTCGGCAAAGCAATCAGCACGCGCAAAGAAGAGAGAAAAAGATATTTCTATTTTGTGTTCGTCAATTTGACAAAGGTTAGCTCTCTATGGTTAACGGTGTAGTACGATTTGTCTATTAAAAATTTCTTTAACTTTTTTCTTAAAATTTATCACTTTAGAACTTTTTATATTATATGTTAATTTATTTTATGTGATAAAATTATATAATTTTAAAATAAAAAAGCTTGATGTCGTCTGCCGGCAAAGACGTACCGCCGACGAATTTAGCGTTCCAGTATGACGTCGTACAGAAACTGAAAGTGGTGTTATTCATCGTACTCCTAACAAGTTAGCCCGCTTCCATCTCAGATTGCATCAGTATTAGAGCTGAAATCAAAGTGTATTTGTTACCAAAAAATAAAATTTAAGTTTATAAGTTTGAATATGATTAAGTTTATTTATATGCTACAGAGTGGTCCTTATTAGCTATCTAACTAGGAATACCCTGTAATGCCTAACCAATGCCAAGATTTATTTTACAGTTTACAGATAGCCAATGCCAAGTAAGCATAATATGATACCTATATCTAAAGTAGTCACAAGTCCAAGTATCTTAATCATTTGATTTACCTTAAATATAGGAAGAAGATAGAAGCTTTCGCTTAATTGTTGGATCAAGGGTCGGATACAGTATACGGCGCGTATTTTGAGGAGGTTCCTCACTCTGGAGCCCTGACCACCGGTTGCTTGGACCCGCAAAGGCCCCGCAAACGGAGGAGATTTTTTTATAAATTTTTAATAGTGTTTTTATATATATTTTTGTATTACATTGTTAAAAATTTAAAAAAAATTTGTAAATAAAGATAAATGGAAGAAGATAAATTATTACAAAATAAAAGATCTTCAATGTGCTCTCGGCCTAACAGCGTGGGATGTATTGGTATTGTACAAACAAGACCTTAGATTAATATTCTTCAGTCGTGATATTATATTGTGTAAGAAGGAAGTGCTTGGGGTTTCTTTGTGAAGTGAAACTTGTCTAGGCGTTTTATGGGATAGTTTGCTAGAAAATAGTTTTTGCACCGTTAGAGAAAAATTGTCGTCGCTATGTTATTAATACACAAACTAAAAGTACTTACTGTAAATATTATGTTTAAATAATAAACGTAAATAAAGAACTTAATAAAGGAGAATGGCGAGATTGTATGTACTTTTGGACCCGAAGAAAACGGTAGCATTCAAAATAGAAACTTATTAGCAGTTGTAGAACATAACGTAACTAAGAAAAAAGCAAATGGTAAGTAAGGTGAAAAGTTGGGAGAAAAGAGATATGAAAGTTTTTATCTTATAACCTCATATATTTATTAATCAAAAATGAGCTGCTAGAAGGAGTTACTGTTTAATTGTATCAGGATATTAAATATGTAGGAATATGTTAAACATATACTCGTAAATATTAACTAGATATTTAAGTGAACATGCGGCACAAGATTGAAGTAGTTATACCACAGTTTTTTTTTTCGCCAATATATCGCTATGCTGGCATTTTGATATAGGTAGGTAATAGTTTACTATGCATAACT
Source organism: Mycalesis mineus (assembly GCA_034621355.1). Taxonomy (NCBI): domain Eukaryota; kingdom Metazoa; phylum Arthropoda; class Insecta; order Lepidoptera; family Nymphalidae; genus Mycalesis; species Mycalesis mineus. The sequence goes on along the minus strand of CM067887.1, from coordinate 15,459,186 downwards.
TCTGCATTTCAAATGTGAGATGGAAGATATTTACAGAAAAATTACTTTATATTTAAATAAGCCTAAGTAAAAATCTTAGCCAAAAGGGTGACAATAAAAAGGAGACAGTAAATCCCTTAAATACAAGTTTCCTAGCGTTTCGTTTTTCTGAAGTTACAAACTACTAATTCATTGCAGAGAAGAAAATGAAAATATTTTTACAACTTGGGTATCCTAAAAACAAGAGTGAATAGGCATTTTCTAAGCGAGTGCGTTTCATCTTAGACCACAATATCTACACATACTATCAATAGAGGTTGTGATCAAGCGCAAGCTTATTTCGTATAAAAAAGAGATCTACATAGATATAAGACTAATTGTATAGATCCACTGAAAATTATAAAAAAAATTACAGGAATAGATAAATAAAACAGTATTGACATAATGAAGGCTCATTTATTTTGTTGCTCAATGTAGGCATCACAATTTGTCAAAAAGATTCTACTAGTGGGCCTTCAGTAGTAGAATAATTAGTCTGAACTTCTACGACTTCCTCTGTGTTAATTTGGAGTTATATTAACTCCCTGGCTTGTAGAGGGCACAGGAATACCTGATCTTCTATTGGAGATAGAACGTCTCTCTATGCTCGTAAATAACAAGTAACACAGATGTTAACTGAAACAATATTTTAATGTTGAACTTCTTATAGAATAAATAATATTAAAGCTGTAGGGCATATCAAGGGATTTTAATTTGTTTTATTAAACTACCCTGTTGTTCCAGTGGTGAGCTTATGTGCCTTCACATAACTAGGTTTTTGCCTGTTTTCCTTCCTACTATATAGAAATGATGATGTTTAATACTAATAATCACTACAGTTCATTGTGGCAGTTTAAATTAAAACAACGCATTTTAATAGTTAACAAAGTCCAAATTGCTGGAAACCCGATGTCCAAAGGCAAAAGCAGTTGTCAGGGTCATAAAGCAAAATAATCAGTAAATCCAGTATATAGCTAAATCGTTAAGAGCAAATCACAAAAATGGCAATTACTTTCAACGTTTAAATCACTTGGAGTATATTAATTCAACGCAATATGTAACATTAAAACCCGAAAATGATTAACAATCAACATCAAACAATATTATTTATTAATATGACTTAGTTTTAAACACAATGACAATAGTGCTGCCAATATTTGTCTGTCAAAAAATAAAGTCTATTAAGTCAAAATAAGTATATTAAAAATAACAGATAAGTTCCTTTTTAAATGTCACTTAATTAATCAATAGCCTAGCACCACATGAACTCAAAATATCATGTTATAGCTTGACACCCTATATAGTACGACAATAACGGTTTTGATACTTTGATTTAAATACAACTTTTAATTACGATTTCACCGACACACTTCCAAAATAGTAGGATAGGAAAATAATTAATGAAACTTCTGAAAGGATGGTAATGTATTTTAATTAGAAAATCTGTATTCATACAATTATACATATTTAGTCAGAATCAAAAATGCTTCCGTCTAAATATTCCACGCCAGATAAGTCTTCAGCCACGTCTTGGCGCGAGCCAACTCCAGTTGCTGCTGCTATCTATCGGCTGCTATCAACTGCTGGCTATCTTCGGATGTGTCACTACTGATTTCATCTTGCAGTGTTTATAATTATTTTGTCAATATCATTATACAGAGATTGTCCCCTTTGGTAATAATCACTCTCTATTTTTATTACGGGTCCAATCGTCCAATTCTTTCATAGGTCGCCCAGTTCTGTGTTTTCCTGGTGTGGAGAAAATACCTTTATTTCTCTGTCCTTTCAGAGCAATTCGTCTTATAGTACTGACGAATTTACCTAAAAAAGGATATTTACTTAAGTATATACAGGTTTATTACCTACCGTTGTTACATAGGCGAAATCATATAATCCGCACATTTTTTTTCTGATTTATGCAATATCAACAAAAAAGTATCAAAATTATACAAACGCGCTATTTCGCAAATGCATTTTATAAACATAACCTTAGTTCCGGAATCTACTTTTATATGCAAACAAGCATACTATGAGAGGGTTATTGTATCTATTGTTAATTAAGTCACTCACATATACGATTACTTTATTTAAACCACATTTTACCAGTAATTTCAGCAGTTCTTTTGTAAACTTCGTTCAAATCGGACAAAATTTTTCTGGATTAGAGTTCTGCCAAACATCTCTTAAATACTTTGTAAATGATCTCTCTAGCCGAACTGCGGATTAAAGTTCTGTACATTTTGAGCACAATATCGCCACAATAACACAATAACATTAAAAATAACATGAACAACGATTATCGATTTTAAGAAATGACACATCTACCGACTTTACATGGTTGACAACCCGCAAAAGGAGTGTTGCCAGTGAGCATATGTTTTACTACCGTTTCACGACTTTTTTGCCAAGCTATATATATTTAACGAAAAAATAAAGCCGATTCTATAATAATTATTTGAATAATTAGGTCATACCAAAAAATCAAAATGTTCAATTTACACAGTAATAAAATATATAATGAGAATAATAATTGTAAATAGATAGTATTTTACATATAATTTTATAACTAGTAGGTAACTGTTATAATACACTTTTAAAACTAATACATAGTTATACGTTTTAAAATAATTAGAAAACTTACGTGATATTTTTTTGCTAGTTTATTAGCCCAGACAAGACAAGCTACACTAATTAAGTAGATATAAATAAACATCTCTTCTAAAATAAAGTTTTGACTTAAAACTACCAGATTTACTAAGAAATCCACTAAGTTGGTAACCCTGGAGCTACTGTCTTGTGCTACCTTCTACCAGAGAAATGTTCCGGTTACTGCAGACGACTAATTTTCTGTCAATTATAATTTTTTTTTCTTGTGATCCCCATCTTTAACAAATCCCAATTTCTTTATACAAGTATGACATAAAGTTGCAGTTTTAATTAGCACAATCTGGTATCTGAATGAAGCTTTAAAATTATGAGACCACTCTCGCCAATCTCCTTTAATTAAAAAATATTATTATCAAAACAAAAATTATTACATGTTTATATATACTAAACACATCGGCATATTTAGCGGAACATAAAAAAAGATCCATAATTAAAAAAATATGGTTTTATTTTCAAATCTACTTACTACACTTTTTTTGCAATTTAAGGTTTCATATGTTTTACTTAAAACGTTTAGGACTTGCTGAAAAGATAAGTTTAGTCCAGAATTCCAGCTCCTGCCAAAGTGCGGGTACTGCGAATTGCCGTAGTTGAGGAATGGCGGAGACTATCCCAGGAGACCACCGATAACATCATTCCCAGTATGCATAGACGGGTAGAAACTTTAATAAGAGCACGTGGAGAAAATACGCGATATTAATCACCATTTTTCTAATTTAATTAATTCAAATCAATCAATCAATCAATCAATTAATTTTCACTTTTCCTAGTTACATGAAAAGTTCAAAAATTTACCATTTTTCACAAATAGCCTTTACTCGCTAAATCTGTTCTCAATGTGATCTCATTATAAGTAAAATAAATGAAACTTCAAATAACATAAGAACTGTAGTAAGTAGATTTTAAAATAAAACCATATTTTTTTAATTATGGACCTTTTTTCATGTTCCGCTAAATATGCCGGGCTGTGTATAATGCAAAAAGTTTTTTTACCCTAGTATTTTATATAATAGTTCGGGGAAAAAGAACATGTTATTATTATTTGTTTTATATACCTTTTGATTTTCTTTCCCTTAACATGGAAAGTGACCTGCACGTGACGAGTTAGATAACTAAGAGTAAGTTTTGTCGCTAACTAAACGCAGAATATTTAATCAAAGCCGTTCGGTCAGTTCACACGAAATTGGGGCAATTTTAGATAACATGATTTCCAATTTACGGTCAATGGGCAGGTTTCCCACTATGTATACTTATATTTCAACTTTGTGTTAAATAATGTATTGTAAAAAAACACACTTTTCTAACATCTTTTGTTATATTTTGTTGTTCTTTATGTTGTGTGGCTAATAAATAATTATTCTATTCTATTCTAAAAGTTTAAGGCTAAAGCAAATGAAACTGTAGTCGAAGAGTTCTATTAATGTCGGTGTGCTAGTTAAGCTTCTTATACAAGAAGGGGGTATAGAGCTTATATACACCATGCTGCTCCAATGGGGATTAACGGGCTTAGGGTCAATATGTAAATATTATAAGTAGTCAACACGTTTTTTATTCATATCAAGTTAGCTCTTTACCGCAATCATACATCATAGTAAGTAATGATACAATTTGAGATGAAAGCGGGCTAAGTTATTAGGAGTAGCATAAAACAAATTCTTCTTTCGTTTTACTTTACGACATCGTACCGGAAAGCTTGCTGATTCTAGCACTAAGCAAAATCACACACCTAAGCCTCCCACTAGTCAAACCTAGATGATAACGAATTTCAATCTGTCCAGTAGAGAATCGTACCCAGGATCTTCATCTTATACACACACCGCGCATACTATATGCACCAGTATGCGCGGTATAATAGTTATAAGAGCGTAAAAGCTCTTAAACGAAATAAGGTAAACTCATCGAATTAGACATTTTATGTGCGCTGTAGGAGCTCACTATATAAGAACAAAATTCTCGGTAATCCCACAAACATGGTATCTACGTGGATCAAACTGCTGGGCACAGCTAGTCTAGATATTTTTGTACCATTTTAATATGAGAAGTCTATAAAGCTTTGTGCCAAAACCACTGAAATCCAGCTCCGCGGTCAAAATAGACCGACAAAAATGTTCTTATTCAAGTTTCCTAAAGCGGCATTCAAGGAGATATAGATTCTGTTTGTATTGTGCTATAAATTTCACAGCGGCGCCCCCTGGCGGCGGTCCAAAGTAACAGTGTGTTCACAACGGGGTTTATGTGAGACACCTCATAAAGAGCTCTCATATTTTGTCGTGTAATTTGATACTTATATTTGATTGAGCTAATGACTTGTAATTCGCGGTCTTAGGGGCCCTCAGTAGAATCTGTTATGACTTCGTTCAGGTTTGTCTAGATGAATGTAGTTTTAGCAGTAGTAGACAATTTTGTGATAGAGCATGGCTGGGAATACCTACCACTGGCTCGCTTAATTTACCTGCCCAGCCACATTGCTGTGCTCTAGACTGATGGGCATAGTTGCCAGTATAATTATAAACACATTAAGCTATATCTACACCTCACCTTATTGTACACAAGGCTCGGTGATGAATTAATTTACATGCCACTATCATCTCAGAACGTTACTTAACATTAAGTGAGATCGCAATAAACTTTTATTTAAAATAAACATCTCAGTTCAAAGGATATTAAGTCTTAGAACCTAATAATAATAAAATTAAGATAATTAAGTTCTAAGTAAATATTATCAAACGTTTACAGTATATTTGATATAACGCTGCAAAGTCTATCGTATCAAATCTTTTAATATTATGTATATTGGACATTTATATTGGAATCGACCCAAAACTCTGGGTTTGCTATCGGCATCAATTCTCAAAGTTAAGCAATAAAATACACGACGAAGTAGTAAGGGTCGCTTTGACTGAACAATACTAATTTGTCGCAATTAAATTCATGAACTTCTGTATAATAATATCTGTTGTAACTGTTTCGAAGTCCCATACAAAAGATAAACATTCGTCACATATAAATATAAACACAATTTACATCATGTTTTAGATCTTTCTAAAGGTTATTATACTTTTAATTTAAAAGTATTAGATTGAAGATTTTGAGAACACGTGATCGTCTCTCGATTAGAACCCTATTATCAATGTTATGTCCATAAATAACTCAAGTACTTTTAGAGTTTCGGAAGATAAAATTCATGCAACCATAAACAAATCTTGACTATCCCTAAATTCACACTTTCTCACTGTATTACATGAGCTGATTCTCATATATGTGGCCCCTTTCATGCTTTATAAATTAATTGATTTATATTTTTCAATACACGAAGTGTTTCCCATTTATGTGACCTCTTCGTGTATTGTATAATTTCAAAAATGTGATTAGAATTAAATTCTCTTAAGAACTTAAGATTCCAATCAATATTAGAGTGGTATTACAGATACGCACACAGAGCGATCCGAGTAAGTCCTCAGACAAACTTTAGATCGATGGCATCTTTCTACTGAAAGATGGTCAATTCTATTCAATATTAGAATGGTATTAAGATACGCACACAGAGCGATCCGAGTAAGTCCTCAGACAAACTTTAGATCGATGGCATCTTTCTATTGAAAGATGGTCAATTCTATTCAATATTAGAATGGTATTAAGATACGCACACAGAGCGATCCGAGTAAGTCCTCAGACAAACTTTAGATCGATGGCATCTTTCTACTGAAAGATGATCAATTCTATTCAATATTAGAATGGTATTAAGATACGCACACAGAGCGATCCGAGTAAGTCCTCAGACAAACTTTAGATCGATGGCATCTTTCTATTGAAAGATGGTCAATTCTATTCAATATTAGAATGGTATTAAGATACGCACACAGAGCGATCCGAGTAAGTCCTCAGACAAACTTTAGATCGATGGCATCTTTCTATTGAAAGATGGTCAATTCTATTCAATATTAGAATGGTATTAAGATACGCACACAGAGCGATCCGTGTAAGTCCTCAGACAAACTTTAGATCGATGGCATCTTTCTATTGAAAGATGGTCATATGCTCCATCCCGCATATGACGGTGGCCCGCTACCGGAAATGCTAGTTCTATGATGCCCGGGCCGAGTGAGGGTTACCGCAAAACGTCTAACTTAATAATTATAATATGATAGCCACACTTCGTGAATGCAGCCTCCGTTAATGTCTCTATAAACTTCGCTAGTTGCTTGAACATTCTGCGCTGACCGCGTCGCACAGCTCACCGAACCGTTTAAAGAACCGACACGATTCTGTGGAAAGAATCTAATAATCGAATCTCTTATTAGAGAAACCGGAGCCCCCCCCCCCCTCAAAACATTTCTTTGTGAGAGAAATGTATACGGCACAAGTTATAGAGGTGTGTTCCTCTTTAATTTCATACCTCGATACCGAGGTGTAAGGCGTTCGAAAACAGCACATTTTATAGAGGTGTGTTCCTCTTTATATTGGATTCTAATTGCGAGAAGTTATAAGAGAATAAGGCACTCAGTAAGTCAACATAGAGCTCAGACATCCGTTTCAAACATCTCGTCAAATGCAGATTCAGAGCTGAACCAAATGTAAGCGCCAGTATCTCACTCCTCAACCAATCAGATGAGTATACCTTGAGATGAGTTACGAGGTGTTATGCGTTCAAAAAGCTTTAACATAGATATAAAATACAACAGTCGTATTTTATTGTGTAAATGCCCAAGCTGTCAAGGCATATTTATATGAAGATGTTAATATATTTATATTAACATCTCAAATCATCAACATCATGTGTCTTGCTATCACATAATTCAATAATTTATTTTATAAAATTCAATATTCTCTCTCTCTTCAATAGACCTCTATGTATTATATTAATCGCTCGATGAAAACACAGAGGATACCTCCTCTCTCACACATCCCCACATAAGTGGCGGCGCGCGCTTCGCTCAAACACCGAGCAGATCTTCTGATCTAGCATTCGTTCGAAAGTCACTTTTCGTCTCCGGCAGCCCTCGGGGCGTATTTGACATACAATATGTATACAAATTTGAATGAGGAGCACTTCACAATTGTGCATTCAATTAGAAGATACTTCTAATTACTCGTTTAATATAAAACTGTTGTTTATCGTTTAACTATTCTTTAATAAAACACTTTTATATATTTTACATGTATATATATATTTATATATATTTTAATTATTTTTAGTGTTATTATATATGTTAGTATGTACGATTATGATCGTCACATTGAGTATGATGAGGGTACGAAGTAGCCTTAGATATCATTATCAAGTCTCTACTGAGCACGAGTCTCCTCTTAGAAATTATAAGATAACCTCACCTCACATTAGCAGACTTCACAGACCTTCTCTTAACTCACGTTGTTTTTTATCACCGTTGAAGCAATATTTGAACTATATAACTACGATAAATCTTCCCGAACAAAAGTATTAGCGTCAATATAATTATTTCATTCAAATAAAAACTTATAGTATTATTATCAGCCTATTAACGGCCTACTATAGGGCCAGGCTCCTTATAGGAGAGGGGATATGGAGCGTACACCCACCACGCTGCTCCAATGCGGGTAGGCGGGCTTAGGGTGAGGTTGTGATGTTTATTTCATTTATTAACGGTCACTATCTTATGTTTATGATATAAATACATAAATTATACTATATATAGTATAATTTATGGTAATTATCCTGATATTAAATTATAAATATTTGGTTCAAGCCCTATTGGGAAGCCAGAATTACATTTATTATTATAATTTATATATAATATTGTTAATCCAATCAATTAATATTAATTTGAAACTGTTTTGAAGAGCCTTACACCAAAATTAACGTATTTTAAATATGTAATTAAATGGATCATAATTTATTGCGTTGCCAAGCTTTTAATATTTGGACATTGTTGTAATACAATAATGATTGTCGAAACCAAACCTTAACTGAGTAATGGCGACCGATTGCTATTGTCACTGGGTAAAGAAATTTCTGAATGTAAGGAAGAAATCTTTTCTGTTTTCGTACTTACTTGATTAGAATAAATTTCATATAACTGTTCGCAGTTGTAGTAACAATCTCTAGTGGTAATTGGTAAATATACATTAGCATATTATATACTACAAGACGCCCGCGGTTTCACCCGCGCATTTCTCGTTCATTTGGGAATTTCGATAAAATGTCGCCTATGTGTTATTCTCATATGTAAGCTCTATTGTTGTGAAGTTTTATCAAAATTCATGTAGTAATTTTAATGTGAAAGAATAACAAACATCCATCCATCCATTCATCCAAACTTTCGCCTTGATGATAAGTAACAATAAGGAGTATTAATGTAGCAAGCGAATATAAAAACTTTTAGTATTGAATACTCATAGCTCACAATTTCTGATTTCCTAGGTAATGAAAATCCTCGAAAAAAATCAGTAAGAGCTTAAGAAATGTTTTATTAAAATCTATGGAATAATTTCAGTATTAATTATTGTTTATATTATTTATTATTTATACGGTATAGTTATTTATTATTTATATAACACGTCTTGATAAATAATATTCTCCTTTGTACTACTGAAATCTAACTGGTGACTGAATAGAACTATGAAAACCTCCATTTAAACCGCGAAAATATCGGTGCTTAAATTTAATGTGAAAACAGGAAATTAACTTTAACACTTTGGTCTATCGATATTGGGTATTGGTACAAAATGTATAATTTATTTTGTACCAAAAAATTTAATGTTACAAATTACAAGAAAGAAACAAAATTAAATTGGAAAAGGAAACACTTATCTCTTTAAGAGATCTCTACCAGTGACCCTTAGCAGTGGGAGAAGATAGGCAAATAGGTACAAGAAATAAACGAAGGAAACCTTATTACTAACACTATAATAAACTACTACTATTAAAATAATTAATACATAAATACTAATATTGGTAAAATGAATATAAGTATTAAATATATATACAAATACTATATATATAAATAAAATACCATATATAAATAAAAAAAATATTTATGATTGTAATTAAAAGTAATATTTATGATGAAGGTTCTTAAAACTATTTTTCAACTATTTTTTTTTAAGATCTTTGAACTCTGAACGTAACGTGAAAATCGATTTACCAGAAATAAGCTCCAAAAATAACGCTATTAAAATCATTCGTACGTATTAAATTGTGATCAATGAAGGGTTAAACAAGGGCTTTACGGACTAATAGACCCCGTTCAATCAAAGTCACTGCCACGCAACCACTGTTATTAAAACAAGAGTTGTTATTAAGCTCTCTGTAATTTCGTTCTTTAATTAACTCGATTTTGTTATGGTTTTGGAATACGTTCTAAATGCGATGCCTATGAGGAATAACATCAAATGATCCAAATTCGATTTTCAGTTAAAAAGAATACAATAAGGAACTTAAGCTAACTTATCCTAATAACTATACAAATCATGCCCACGTGGAATGGTGGCAAGAATACTGGCTGCATTTCCGCGTTGGATAGCCAGGCTAATCCTTTGCGCAAAAAATGAGCCAGCCTTTCGGTCACCAGTTGAGGCAATTAGGCGCGGTGAAATGTTACGGAAGAATTTTTTGGCACTGCGACTCCATGGCCCAAGGGTCTCCACGGCAAAAAGTACAAATATGTAACTCTCTGTCAGGCATACTTGTGCCACTTACCGGTTTAAGCCTTTTCTGCTGCGGCTCCCGGTCTTGATTCTGTCTCCCTGATAAAAAGTGATTTTTCTCTCATTTATATTTATTTACATATTTCTTTTAAAATTTTAACAATGTTATAAGTAATACAAAAATATATATAAAAACACTATTCAAAATTTATAAAAAAATCTTCTCCTCCGTTTGCGGGACCTTTCCGGGTCCAAGCAACCGGTGGTCAGGGCTCCAGATTGAGGAACATCCTCACAATACGCGCCGTTTCAAGGACTACTGCCTTCTGTATCCGACCCTTGATCCAACAATTAAGCGAAAGCTTCTTAAGGTGTTGTTGATCGAAGCTTTTCGCAAAAAGACCATGGACTGAAACGACTATCGGAACAATAATAGTTGACTCAACATTCCACATAGCGGTAATCTCGTGAGCAAGGTCCAAGTAAAAAAGTAACATATCGCCGTTGTCATCGTCATGCTCGGACTCGTACGAAACCCCGCCATCATCTGCGGGGGATGTGACGCCACCTCCATTGCGGAGGACACGCCGGGGCGTCACCGCACCCATTTCAAATCAAGATGACGATGACACGCGGATGCAGCCAAAGTGATTTATTTTTATCTGGTATAATTTTACGTATTACCGGGTAGTGATACTTACACCGTGATTAAATCAAATCAAATTAGAACTGTGAAATGAACAATCCAAAAACTGATTCATCCTTAGCTCTATGTCACATCAACAACTCAATATTTTTGTTAGTACGTTGTTAACTAGCCACGAATACGATCGCTATCTCTATAAGTAAATTGGCAAAAACTTAAATTAAGTAAAATCAAGACCGAACACGATCTATAAAAGAATTCCTGACTAGATGCTTTAAGGATGCCTTAAAAACTGAGACAAATCCAAAAAACCGAGGCGAATGGCAAACATAGCCATGACGCTATGCTGTAACAAGACGCCTACGCTGTAACAAGACCTACTCGTATTTATACATGGTTTCCATATTTATCCATAGCGCTGGGAATCGAACCAAGGACCTTCCAGCAACGCGCATCTGCGGCAAAGTGGTCATCATGTAGGCCATTATGGATATAAAGAGGCATTGCACTGTAGTCACGTAGGTTCTACACTGAAAGACTTTTAGAGGACCGTTGGGACATACCCACTTGTACTCGTACTTCGTAAACATTTCACTTGGAGACTTGCTCATATAATAAAAGATAGATAAAAGGACCAAGTGACTGTGTGTTGAATATTCTTATTGATGTGAAGTGCCTATTGGCACTTCTTGGCAGTAAAATGCCGTGACGCAAAATCACGTGACGCCGTTTTTATTTTTGCGTTTACGTCCGTTTTCCTGAAAACAAACTGTAGTTTGTATGCATCACCATTTAATGAGGTGCCATCTATTTTTTATTGGTTGTTTTTTACTGTAAGTGCAAACATGTAGATGTGCACTAGTAGCGGTATTATGCAAGAAAACTCGAAAGTCTTGTAGTATAGTAGTAGAGTATCTACCCATAATATCGCCTTAGACAATGAGAAATAGAGACGGAGTCAATACTCACACTGTTGAGTTTTGTTATAGACTAGCGCTACGGATCGGTCTGTAAAATGTTAAATTCTCTTTCTCCTAATAAATTCTTTACAGCAGATAATTTAATTTCATTAAAATACCAATTGATGACCATGATTATTGATGTGAAGTGCCTATTGGCACTCCTTGGCAGTAAAATGCCGTGACGCAAAATCATGTGACGCCGTTTTTATTTTTGCGTTTACGTACGTTTTCCTGAAAACAAATTGTAGTTTGTATGCATCACCATTTAATGAGGTGCCATCTATTTTTTATTGGTTGTTTTTTACTGTAAGTGCAAACATGTAGATGTGCACTAGTAGCGGTATTATGCAAGAAAACTCGAAAGTCTTGTAGTATAGTAGTAGAGTATCTACCCATAATATCGCCTTAGACAATGAGAAATAGAGACGGAGTCAATACTCACACTGTTGAGTTTTGTTATAGACTAGCGCTACGGATCGGTCTGTAAAATGTTAAATTCTCTTTCTCCTAATAAATTCTTTACAGCAGATAATTTAATTTCATTAAAATACCAATTGATGACCATGATTATTGATGTGAAGTGCCTATTGGCACTCCTTGGCAGTAAAATGCCGTGACGCAAAATCATGTGACGCCGTTTTTATTTTTGCGTTTACGTACGTTTTCCTGAAAACAAATTGTAGTTTGTATGCATCACCATTTAATGAGGTGCCATCTATTTTTTATTGGTTGTTTTTTACTGTAAGTGCAAACATGTAGATGTGCACTAGTAGCGGTATTATGCAAGAAAACTCGAAAGTCTTGTAGTATAGTAGTAGAGTATCTACCCATAATATCGCCTTAGACAATGAGAAATAGAGACGGAGTCAATACTCACACTGTTGAGTTTTGTTATAGACTAGCGCTACGGATCGGTCTGTAAAATGTTAAGTTCTCTTTCTCCTAATAAATTCTTTACAGCAGATAATTTAATTTCATTAAAATACCAATTGATGACCGTGATTAGGAATCTTATTTCTGTTTTTTAGACAATTTAATTTTAACACGTAATTGAAATTAATGTAGATATTCTTCTTCTTTTTCTTTTTCATTCTTCTTCTTTAAATTACAAAAATTTTAACAGTTTTAAAGAATTCTTTGTTCGTTCAAGTTTCAATTCAGCTGAATATAGTGTAATAAATTGAAAGGCATGCTATAAATCCATTTCATACAAAATCTGAGATTTATGGAAGTTTTAATACTTTCGTAAGTTATTGCCTTTACTTAGTGACTTCAATCCAAATGCAACATATACGTAAAGAATATGTTACCGTATAAACCGTAGTTTTTTTAATTGTTTAGGCACGTGTTTTATTTAATAACTATTTCCACAGACTTTTTATATCGTACACAAAATATTTAATGTTTCAAACTTTTCACCAAAATTATCTTTCGTTATTTAATATTTTTTAAGAAATATATCTATGGTAGTACCCAATTTATGATTCAGAGCGTTTGAAAACAAAGACGTATTTTATTAAATCCTAGTATCAATAGATTCTCGAAAATAGGTACTCAAGACTTCTTATTTCATCAAACAAATTTAATCAAACGACTACTAGGAACAGAATAATCTCCTTATTCTTTTATATTAAATGGAATATATTATAATGTAATTGAAACTAAAATTTGCCTAATTAAATTTCGTTGCTCCAATTAACACGAGTTTAAACTTCAAAGCGGATCTTGTTCTTGCGTACACATTATTTGTTGCTTTAATACTTTATTTGTTGCTTTTATTTTAAAATATATTGCTTTGCTGTTATATAATATAATAATAATAATAATTGTTTATTGAGGCAAAAAATCCATTATGTACAAAGTTAGATTACAAATGTATAATATAAAATATAAATAAAATACGAGTAAAAACACATTTTAGGAACATCGTAACTATATCGTACTAAAACTACTGCCTATTTGGATCTCGATGTACTGAGATCCAATGCGTCATTATAGGGCTACGTATGTCCCGACTGACTATGTGGAGGATGCTGTTATCAGAGCTACGCAACCTTTCCCAAAATGAAGATATCCGCGCTCTGATAACAGCAAAGAAATCGGGCATTGCCGCTTCAGCAAACATACTCGATGCGCTGCAGTAGCGAGGTAACTTCATAAGGATGCGGTATTCATCATTGTACTGCACCCTTATGGTATTGAAGGACACCCTCTTGTACCGGTACCATAACTGACAGGTGTAGAAACACTGACAGTAAGCACTGAAGAGAGTGCCCATGACTTCTTTGCTCCATTTGGCAAATCTGCGCGAGAACTTATATATATAATTGTCGGAGCATTGTAATACAATGGACCGACAATTATATATATAAGTTATATATCTATTCTGGTTGCGTTAAGTCATTTATTTCAAGAACTTAAATAAATCTATTCCTACATTCTATTCTATTATATTTTATATATTGTATTCTGGCAAATTCTAATAAAAAAAAAATTGAGAGGTGTCAAGGGACACCCGGATGGAACGAAGTTCCTTTCGATTAATTAGTGAAGGAATTGTAATAAAATTTTATTTCTTGTTGTACACCGAAACACCAGAGGGCGCCACGAGAGCGCGAGACAGCATACAGCGCGGGCGCCCCGCCGCTCACGCTCACACACATCAAAGGCGGCGGCAAGATCCTTTGATCAAAAAGTGTCGTGACAACTTTTCGTACGAATTTTTTCCGTCTAGCCCCCTTTCACAACGCGCGATAAGGAACTTCGTTCCAATATATCCTCAGTGAAATTTCAACGCTGTGGATTGACATTTACAAAAAAAAATCTAAGAAAAGTAAAAATATAGTGTAAAATCTTAGATAACATCATCAAAAATCAAGTGAACTGGCGTTGGGAACTACGGGTTCCATGTTCCATTTAGTTTAAGTATCCGTTTAATATACCTAGTTCATAATATGGAAACGACATCGTACCTACTGTCTCTGCCTTTCTCTACTGTCTCTGTCTCAGCGTAATCAGCAATATTTTACTAGCACTTATGAAACGTCAAATTCATCTGTTTGTAATGACTCTACCACCGGCGAGATAAGCCGCTTTTCTATTTCAATGGTACGGGCAAGCACACTCAAAATATTTTAACTCTAAAATTCTTAAAACATCTTAGAACATCTACCATCATTCTTAAAACCTAGCATGTACCAACTACACTAATATGTGGGCTTTTACAGCAACATGATGGGCATAGATACTATCAGATACAGACAATGAATGCACTCGAAGCCGTTTCTCAGTGTAAATATGAAATTTGTACCTAAATAATATATTAAACGATTTAAATAGTTAATTTCTTTGCGATTTCTTGAATAGATCCAGGCTACAATTGTTACTTTTAAATGAGGTATGTTATCTAAACATGCAATAGAGTCAATTCTTTCCGTCTCAATATTAGAACTAATGAAATACGCGACGGATTTTGATGCAGTTTTCATTAATAGATAGAGTGAAGATACACATAATGAATAATGTTGTGTTATAGGTCCCCGGGAAAACACACGATAATAAATTGGCAGTAAGTTTACAAAAAATAATACGGCGTTAGTCATATGCCGGTAATATTACAGTAAAATTTCCTTAGGGATACGACTTACGGAAGTTTCTTTATTGACACCAATATTGTGTGAGTATGGGGGTATGATTATTTTTTGATATACTTTTGTGGCTTATATGCTTTGATCTCAATACACTGCCGAGCTGTAAGAGAACGAATTTATGATTAACCCTCACATAGATATGAAAATAATAGATATACTAGCAATTTTTGACAAATAAAATTACTTGTTATAGCACTCAAAAAGATAACTTCCAATTTATTTTCATTCCAAGTTGATGATGTTACATTAACCTCAGTGAGCTTGTTAATCCTTTACAATTAATAGCTAACAGTTACAGATTTAAACATTCTCATTTTTAACCGACGAAAAAAACGGAGGAGGTTCTCGATTCGACATGTATATATTTTTTTTATGTATGACCACGCATAACTTTTTACAGAGTTGCCCGATTTTCATAATTCTTTTTTTATTAGAAAGGGCACACTTCCACGGTGGTTCCATTGTCATCATGTTAGGATCTAATAATGATATCCTGGGAAAATTAAAGGAACACTTTAAATTTTATAGGCACACTTGCAGCGATTTCGGTTTTTGTGTAAGTATCGGTAGCTTTTTGGCTACAAGTGCCGTATAATATACTATGACATTATCATAAAAATAAGAAATAAAAGCCTACCAATCGGTATTAATGCTACGTAGAGTGCCAAAACTCCATATTATTATTTCCTCACCTATAAGAAACAAGGTATCCTTGTTTATAATCCTTTTATATATCCTTTTAGTAAACCGTAAAAATACTCTGATAGTTATGAGTAGGTCTAAGTTTCAAATGCTTTCTTATATAGACTGTGGTCTTGTGTTGTAGAAGCCCATCCATATAGACTGAATATAGAGTATATTTTATGTACTATAAAAATATATCTATAACTATTACAAGACTTCCATTCTCAAGATGTATCCATGGACTTTAGTATGTCAATGGTACGACTTTGTAATTTATGATGCCACCCGTTATCGGATCGTTTAACTCTAACAATGGAAACGCATTTCGCTACTACGTGACACTAATTAACTTAAAATTATTATAATTTTCCAGACAACAAAATGTCCGACCCCTTCAAATGATTGTACAAGGGACGAATTGTTTTTCTAAACCCTTTTTTGTTCTTGTTGTGTATACTAATTGTGATTTAAAAGTTTTCATCCACGACCCTGCTGTGAAATAATAGATACAAATACTACCGAAACCACGCTACATTATACACGAGACTCGTTTTCGGTATTAGTATAGTACTTCACTGAAAGAAATAAAAAAAAGTTTCCTCATCATTATCTATTTTAACTACACCTTTAACTACAATGCCAGGCCTTCTTTCCTACAGTAGACGGGATATGGACCCGCCATGCTGCTCAAATGCTGGTCGACAAGATTTTTTTTTTTATCGACTATATGTCGGCCCTTGACTGCTATCACACCTGGTGTTAAGTGATGATGCAGTCTAAGATGGAAGCGGGCTAACTTGTTAGGAGTGGGACGAAAATCCACACCCCTATCGGTTTCTACACAACATCGTACCGGAACGCTAAATCGCTTGGCGGTACGTCTGTGTCGGTAGGGTGGTAACTAGCCACGGCGAAAGCCTCCCACCAGCCAGACCAAGACAAATTAAGAAAAATCTCAATCTGCCCCGCCGGGAATCGAACCCAGGACCTCCGTCTTATAAATCCACCGCGCATACCACTGCGCCACAGAGGTCGTCAAAAGAGAGATCACTATCACACTAATTCTAAAATTGAGGCAGCAATGTTTTTTCTATTTTAAATTATTATGCAGTAATATGTGTCAATGTATCTGAAGCAAACTTGTTTGTACGGTCAGCAGAGAACTAGCAAAACAACATAATATTGAATATAAACCACAGTTTTGTTGGTCATCGAACTCTTGTTCTACACATAAACGCTTCAGTGCACAGCTTTGACAATAAAACTACTGCACTTTCTTTGACTCTTATCTCCGTACATTATTACTAGACATTGTCAAAATAACAGAGCGGCTATTACAAAAATTAAGATTTTCTTAACATGACAGTAGCAAAATAATGTT
This sequence comes from Mycalesis mineus, assembly GCA_034621355.1. Classification (NCBI taxonomy): domain Eukaryota; kingdom Metazoa; phylum Arthropoda; class Insecta; order Lepidoptera; family Nymphalidae; genus Mycalesis; species Mycalesis mineus. Next base: position 15,441,552 of record CM067887.1, on the reverse strand, counting down.
AGAAATAATAATATAAAGTAATTAGTAATTATTAACAGTAATTCTTGAGACGGCGCGTATTGTGAGGAGATTCCTCACTCAGGAGCCCTGACCACCAGTTGTTTGGGCCCCCGAGCCCCGCAGCAGGCGGAGATATGTTTTCTATAAATTTTTAATAGTGTTTTTTTATAATTTTTTTATAAGCATTGTTGAAAATTTAAAAAAAAATTGCAAATAAATAAAAGATAGAAAAAAAATACATAGTAGAAAATATAATCGCGGATTTAAATCAGTTAATTCTCATACTGCTCCATGATTCCGTTACTTAACAAATTTTGTTACAATTAGGCTTTTAAAAGTATATTTTCCATAATTTTCTAGCTCTCTGCAGTTAATATTTAATCTCAGCTACTAAATATACATTAGGAGTGTAAATATAAGGCTGGTAATGATGGTAGTTGAAATTAAAAACAAAATATTATAGGTTTGCATTTCAAAACTCACGAAATAGTTCTTCAAAATTTCAACTTTTAAAGATTATTTTTTCACATAGTTTATTACATTGCGGACTTCAGTAAAGCGAGGAATCTCAAAGTGTATCAGTATGATATAAATGTTGCTGGAACTTAAAAATGTTTATCAATCAAGAATCATGAAATTCATCGCGATATCCTATCTGTTGCTAATAAAACTAAACACATATCTATGTGTTGTTAGATAAAGAAGATGTGACCTTAATCCTTTTCTCTAGTGGAAAGAGAACTTCAAACCATTGTCCTACATTTCGTCCTTGTGCTTTGAAAATTGCATTTGTACAAATTTTGTACGACTTTGCTATTACAATACAGTTACAGTTTGTAAGTAGTTTTTTAAAGGATACTTATTATTTCTCTCTCTTAACGTTTAATAGTGTTTTAGAAAAAGAAAAGGAAGTCTACAATCTGGAAGTTTGTGAGCCTATGACTTAATAAAACAACAAAGGTACAGACGGTACGGGCATCTTAAATCATAAAAATATTATCATTATTTCAAAATTGAACTCGAGTGTGTTCCTAAACACTGTATTAAAGTCACAAATGCCTGTCTTTTTTTATTTGAATATGCAGTATTACGGTAAAGGTAACACTGCATAGATATAGCTGCGTTGAATAAACAAACTGATGAATAAGGAAGAGTTCGAAATCGTTTTGGTATAATAGAAGACAATAATCACGTGAGTTTATAAACCAGTAAATTAAGGTTTGTAATCAAAGTTGTGTCAAAAACTTTGATTTTATAGACTACAATCTAACCTAAAATAGTAACTCATTATATCTAAAATGGAAACGACGTAAGTTGTTAGGAGTAGGTGAAATCCTTTCCTAATCCTTTTCTTCTCCTTTCGGTTTTTACCCGACATCGTATCTGAACAATAAAACACTTGCTGTTCGTCTTTGTGGGCAGGATGGTAACTAGCCACGGTCGAGGCCAGTCTGACCTGTTCCAGCCAAAAATTTCAATCGGTCCAGCCAGGAATCGAATCTAGGATGTCCGTCTTATAATTACTCTACGCATACTGTTAAGTCACTGAGACTCTCCTATCATTTTTTTTTTATTTAAGTCTTCTATAATTCATCACCATATTCTATTATGATTTTATGGTTTGAACAAAAAGTTAACGCAAAAATAAAAGATTTAACAGTTTTATCTTTTGTACTGAAAACCCTTTCTCACATTTTATTACATGGAAAGAAAAGATTTGAATCCCAATTGGCAGTAAACTTTGATTCCTTTTCGTCCTAGATTTTTTTGTATTGATTTTATTTGTTTACACGTTAAACTGAAACCAACACGACGATAGTCGTTTTTGATGTCTTCTCGGAAGAAACTGTAAAACATTTTATAGCTTTTGAATATTTTAAATTATTTGTTCTGACGTTGGTGTTATACTTTAGTCTGATATGGATAGAAGATTTTACTTTCTCTAGTGTTTAAAATTCAAAACCACTGTTCCCGTAAATGTGACTAGTGGACGATATATATTTTCAACAACGAACTATTTCGCGTATCCGTTATCTTATTAAAAGTTTCTGTTCTAGTATAGAGTTATACAAAGTAGGATAGAGGATGTGTAGCGTAGACTGTGGACACCACCGATGTGCGTTGGGGGGCGACACGTAACCTACTATACTATTAGAGTACATTTTACGACACTTGTAGCCAAAAAGCTACCGATACTTAAATAAATATCGAAATCGCTGCAAGTGTGCCTGTAAAATTTGAATAGTTCCTTCGATTTAACCAGGGTTTCATCATCAGATCCTATATGATGACTATGGGACCATTTTTGAAGTGTACCCTTTGTAATAAAAAAAGACGTGTGGCACTCGGAGACTGCCGCGGTAAAGCTATTGCGTAGCATTTTTTATCAAATTATGTTTACCTACCGACGTCATCGGGACCGTGGCCTAGCGGTAAGGCGCTCTAAGTGCCCGGATTGCCAGAGAGACGCGGGTTCGAATCCCGTCGGTTCCGCAATCTTTTTTAAGCGTGATATTGCAAAAAGTCTTTAATTTAAAAAAAAAGTGACTTTGAAATATCACGCTTGCAAAAAAACATTTTGGAACCGACAGGATTCGAACCCGTGTCTCTCTGGCAATCCGGGCACTTAGAGCGCCTTACCGCTAAGCCACGTTACCCGATGACGTCGTTGCCGAAATTGTGCTTTTGATATTATGTTTTTGATACTCAGGGGGTGTTAGGTTTTTTCGTTACGGAATTTCTGTATTCGGTCTCCACGCTCAAGGCCCGCGATAAAAGCTATACAATAGCTTAAAATAATTTTTAAAATCGGACTATTCTGTGAAAAGTTATGCGTGGTCAAATGTAAAAAAATCTCTATTTTAAAAAACTAAACTAACTAACTCTAAACCGATTATGATGAAGTTTGCAGTGTACCCTAAGTTGGATAATACCTAGTACGACAAAAAAAGACGTGTGGCACTCGGAGACTGCCGCGGTAAAGCTATTGCGTAGCATTTTTTATCAAATTATGTTTACCTACCGACGTCATCGGGACCGTGGCCTAGCGGTAAGGCGCTCTAGGTGCCCGGATTGCCAGAGAGACGCGGGTTCGAATCCCGTCGGTTCCGCAATCTTTTTTAAGCGTGATATTGCAAAAAGTCTTTAATTTAAAAAAAAATGACTTTGGGAAATATCACGCTTGAAAAAAAAAAATCGGAATCGACGGGATTCGAACCCGTGTCTCTCTGGCAATCTGGGCACTTAGGCCGCCTTACCGCTAAGCCACGTTCCCCGATGACGTCGTTGCCGAAATTGTGCTTTTGATATTATGTTTTTGATACTCAGAGGGTGTTAGGTTTTTTCGTTACGGAATTTCTGTATTCGGTCTCCACGCTCAAGGCCCGCGATAAAAGCTATACAATAGCTTAAAAAGAATTACTTAAATCGAACTTGTACTTCGGAAGATACGCGGACACAAACATAAAAAAATAAAAATTCCCTATCTCAAAAATTTCTGGACCGATTTTATTTAATCTTGCAGTGCACCCTAAGTTGGACAATACCTAGTACGACAAAAAAAGAACTATTTAAATCGGGCGTGTAGTTCCGGAGATATGCCTCCACAAACATAAATATATACATTCATACATACACTTTTAAAATTTGCCACATTTGTTCAGACGCTGATATAGACTAACATATGCGAAAACTGGGCAGTTCTGGAAATATTACATACATACGGGTCGAATTTATAACCTCCTTTTTGGAAGTCGGTTAAAGGCTGTCTTAAATAATCATTATTAGCTTGTTTGAAGGGATCTACGGGTCCATCTTTGAAGAAGAATGGATATTGACTCACTATGAATTAAATATTCTTAGACCTAAAAAAGAAATTACAAAATAGAAAATACATTATAAATAAAACCAATGTACAATTGGCGGTCTTATCGCTAATGAGCGATCTCTTCCACACAACCAATATTGGAGAGGAAAAGTGCATCCATTAGAGAAGTTTCGGGTGTACGTACGTAAAGGAACTATAGTATCAAATTATCAAATAAAAATATACTTACATAAAATACTAAACGTAAACATTTATATACATACATACCTATACGAATTCACATAAAAATGCAAATTAATAAATGAAGGAAAATTATAGACAGAGAGCAAATAAAACCTAGACGATATTCAAGGGAGACAGTAAACAAATAGTTAAAATATAGTATAAATAGATAAATAAATGCGTAATAATAGAGGTGTCATAACGAGGTTATGGGGGATAGAAGTGCACATTCACTATGCTCCTCCAATACGAGTTGGTGTGCTTAGGGTGAAGTTATGACTCTTGTAACGCTTACTATCAGATGTTAATGATTTGACAGCCGAGTGGCGCAGTGGGTAGTGACCAATGCTTCTGCGTCCTAGGCTGTGGGCTCGATTCCCACATCTGGAAAATGTTTGTGCGATGAGTATGGAAGTTTTCCAGTGTCTGTATAGTATATATAAAAATATTCATCAGTTATCATAGCACCCACAACACAAGCTACTCACGAGTACGCTTACTTTGGGTTATATAGCGATGTGTGTGATTATCCATTATTATTTATTTATTTTATTTATTTAATGATAATGAGTGGCACGAACGCTTTTACCTGTTTTCTGAGCCATTGCGCTGTAACACGATAATCTCACCATCTGTTCTTTTTTCTGAGAAGGAAAGATTTTTTGGAAAAAGAAAAATGTTCAATATTTTATAGCCTGGTCCAAAACTATAACCCGGGATCTTGTGTTCTGAAGGCATATAAAAAAACATTTTATCAACGTAAATTACCTTATAGTTGTATCTTAATATTTCTTTACGAAATTTTAAACGCCAATATTATTAATATAAAATTCGTGATCTAACTTCTAAGAAGTCGCACGCTGATTCACTCGAAGTGTTGAAGGAAGAACTAACTCGCTAACTCCAAAGTTTAAATGAGAATAGTTGAAAGTAGTTCTGAAGTATACCGCGGTATTATGTTTTAAGCGATAGAAATGTAGGAATCAAAGTAAAATTTTACCTGGAAAATAAAAATATGTTATAATCATAAGGTTCGTTTTTTTTCTTATTTATATATAATTACAAGTAAGCTTGACTGTAATCACGCTTGATGGTAAGTGATGATGCAATTTAAGATGGAAGGCGGCTAACTTGTGGGTAAGATGAAAATCCCTTTCGGTTTCTGCATGACATCGTACCGGAACGCTAAATCGGTTGACGGTACGTCTTTGCTGACAGGGTGGTTCCGTCCACAACCTCCCAAAAGCTAGAACAGGACCAATCAAGAAAATTTCAATCAGTTTCGCTGGGAATCGAACTAAGGAACTCCACTGCGCATTTGAGTGCGCTACAGAGGCCGTCAAATGTTGTTGTTGTTAACGTGGTCTAAAACATTCTTTATCAATTTTTTATTGTTTTACTCATTTTTCTTTTACTAAATTATACTTTTTTTTGTAGGTATACCAGTTATCAATAATAGAAAACCTTGGCCTAACACAAAACGGCCGTGACAACCAAAGAAATGCGTATTTGAATCCCGCCAGAAACCTTCATAAAAAAACACCTTACTACTTCCTTTATCCAACAAATCAATTACGTCATTGGTATTGTTTGCCATAACCATCAAACTGCAATACAGACAACACTGCAACATGTCTTTAGTGATGCCTCGTCGTTTGGCCTATTTGACTTAGATCACGGGTTACCTGTGTCCGGGTAGTGGATTAATTCTGGGTTTTCTTCCTTGTTAAAAATATTCTAGAGTCGGGAAATTTATGGTGTTACGCCCCTTAGGACAGAACGTTAGACGTCGATCTTGGCTTCTATCAATAACTTCTAATAGTGATCGTTAATTAATTAACCCTAGAAAGATAATCTGCGTCAAATTGACGCATGCGTTTTCGGATAATTGCTCTGTCTCTCTAATCATCGTGAATCCATAGCCGTGCGTTTAGGACATCTCATATGTTGCTAGGACCTACCACGCAGTATATGTATCAATAAGGTAAGTACCTCCGATTTTGAAATATAACAACTGAGTGAGTCAAAATGACGCATGATTATCTTTAGTGTGACTTTTATGACAGTGGCTTATATGAAAGTTTTATTGTGTTTCGTATGTTTCAGTACTTTTTATCATAACTATTAATATAATTTTATTTTTGTATATAATTTGTCAAATATATAATACAATGGGGAGTAGTAATTTAGACTAGGACCAAATCCTGACCGCTCTTATGCAAAGTAACGACCAGATTCCGTACAAGAACTCCAAAAGTGGAGTAGCGGACCATAAAAGTTAAGTTGGCGCACAGAGCGACACAAGAGGGTTTGTAGACGAGGTGCAAGAAGCCACAGCCGACGCCAAGTGGACATGGAATCTTCGAAGAGCAAAACAGTACTGAATAACCAGTCGTCTGAAAGTGATATATCGTGAGCATAACGTTGATATGTGTCAGAGCAGTTTTTAACTTACTTTTATAAAATTAATATATTATATATATAAATATATTATATTCATAAATTATAAGATGAGTTAACTGTTCATTTTCTACTAGGAAAAAGATTAATTATTATAATAAAAAGCAAGTTTTCATTTGAAAGAGTAAGTGTTATAAAATTTCATTGATTTATGGAAGTTTAGGTTTAAGTTTGTTTTCTTAAATAAAAATAAATAAAAATAAAAAATTATCTGCATTATTTATTATACTAATATATGTGCTTAAGTAATAACATACAAATTATTACAAATCATACAACACCTAGACCTACAGCTAATTCAAATACATGCGTCAATTTTACGCATGATTATCTTTCCCGTACTATTAAATATGATTATCTTTCTAGGGTTAAACATTATTACGTGGTACATCTATGCGCCATATACCCACTCCCAGTAGGATGGAGGTCCAGCTCTGTTGTGGGCCATTATGACTAGACGAGCTTTCTCAAAAAATTCCACTGATCCTCTTGAACATAGAATTCTATAGAAATCCAGAGCTCTTAGTTAGTCCTTTAATAAACACGCTTATCTTTTATTAAAAGTGTTTATCCTTTACTAAAAGGGAAAGTGTCTATCACAGCATACAATAATAATTATTATTTACACTATATCTCATGATCCGAATCCGCATAGACTAATCACCTGCACCAGTGCGTCGAATATTTTTTTCTTCTACGGAGAACATGCTGCAGCTATGCAAGGGACAATCCACGAGAGAGGAGAAAATCCTTACGCTTTTTCCGGGATAATAATTCATGGTAAATATGGTCATACTGCGGTCGGGAAAAGGATAGGGAAAAGTAATGTCAATTGGGAATTAGTTATTATTTTCCTTGTGGTGATGCTATGGCGAGTGGAAAGTCAATTTTATAATTTATATCGTCAGTCAGAAGATATCATGGGAGAATATTTTTTTTATCTTTTCCATCAGTAGTTCTTTAAAATTATTATTAGTATGGTGAGGCCCGCCGTAGCGGATGCACTTCGACCCCTATGGATCTTTTGTACTCGCCCCGCCCTCACCTCCCCTATATAAGTTCAAACACCCACTCTAAGAGTTTGATGGTTGCTCTTAGGTTGGAGGCACAGTAATCTTCTGGTAGTGGATAGGCTACCCCCAGGAGATCCATTCGCTTTCTAGCCAATCCGTCACATTCACACAAGATGTGTTCTATGGACTCTGTGTCTTCATTACAAGCCCTGCAGATAGGATCCTCAGAAATACCCATTTTGCAGAGCATAGACCTGGTGCTATAATGGCCTGTGTACGCTGCTACAGCATACCTTAGCTGTTTCCTGCTCAGTTGACTTACCTTCGCTAGAAAACCTGCCTTTATATTACTCATGAACTTTTTTGAGTGCCTTAGACCTTCTACTTTGTCCCATTCTGCCTTTGTCATCTTCTCAGCATATGATGTCAGAGCCATGTTTATCACACACGGTGCAAGTGCGACACATGGCTCCGGGCCGATGAAAGGTGACTCCGAGCCCCTACGAGCTAGCTCATCCGCTAGCTCATTGCCTTGTATGCCTACATGTCCAGGTACCCATATTAGTCTGATTAAGTTTACCTGCCCAAGACTATTTAAGCCATGCATACATTCCAGTACCAATGCAGATGAAACTCTGCCAGTGCCGAGGGCCTTGAGCACTGCCTGACTATCACTGAGAATGAGTATTTCCCTCCCAGTGATCTTCTGGTTTTGCATCTCTTGAACACTAGCATTTATAGCATACAGTTCCGACTGGAAAACTGTAGTATATTGCCCTAAGCTATAGCTAGCCCTAAATCCTTCGGAGTAGACACCAGCTCCGGTACCTGATTGCATTTTGGAGCCATCAGTATACCAGATCAGGGTATCTTTCCCTGGGGGGCGTAGACCTTTCGACCATTCCTCCCTCGTGGGGACATAAATGTCATAGTTCTTCCTTGATACCATTACAGGTATGATTTTATCGCATCTCATACCTAGTATCCTATCTAAGTCGGTATTTGAGCTCAGTCGCATATGATTTGTTCTGGGCAGAAATACCTTCTTACAATCTACCACAGAGATTCTGTGCAAAGCTTTCCGTGCGCAGGTCTCAATGGCAATGTGCAGCTTGTCTTGTCCAAGCAGTCTCACAAGTGCCTCAGTTGGAGTTGTCCTAAAGGCTCCTGTGATTGCCATACACGCCAGACGCTGCACTCGTAGAAGATCTGCTTTACATGTTGCCAGCTTCGTCCGTGGCCACCATACAATGGCCCCATACGTCAGTATTGGCATCACTATCAGCTCATAGATCCATTTCAAAACCTTGGGTTTTAGCCCCCAGGTCTTCCCATAGCTACTACGACACATTGCAAAAACTCTGTAGGATTTGGTTATCGTAGTAGCCATGTGGAGCCCACGTAAGTTGCCTATCTAGTGTTACTCCTAGGTATTTAACTTCCGTTGCCCATCCCAGTTCACGTCCATACAGTGATGTAGTTCGTAAACCTGTAAGATTCGTTTTCCTTGTAAAATTGATTACCGCTACCTTACTCGGGTTTATTGACAAGTGATTTATATTACACCAGTTTTCCACCCGATCCAGTCCTTTTTGCAGAGTATCAGACACGGTGCTCGGAAATTTACCATTAACTAGCACCACTAGATCGTCTGCATACCCTACCGTGTAGAATGGTCCCTCATTGAGCTTTACAATCAATGAGTCTACGACTAAGCACCACAGGATAGGTGAAAGGACCCCACCTTGTGGACATCCTCGGGTAGTCATTGCAGACAATTGGTCTCCCAGTAAGTCCGACTGTATCCGCCGGCCCTTAAGCATGCACTCTATCCATCTACAGATAGTGAGTGGTACTCCGTGTTGCTCACAAGCCGTCCTCATAGAAACAAAGGTGGTGCGATCGAACGCACCTTCAATGTCTAGAAACGCTCCTAGACATACTTCCTTGGTTTCAAGCGCACTTTCAGCTCGGGTTACCACATGATGCAAGGCAGTTTCTGTGGATTTTCCTGGCTGATAAGCGCATTGCAGGGGATGCAAAGGGTTTAACCTCAACGGCCCCTGCCTGATATATTGGTCTAACAATTTCTCTAAGGTCTTTAGAAAGAATGATTGTAGACTTATAGGCCGATATGATTTTGCCTCCTCGTAATTTGCTTTTCCCGGTTTGGGTATGTAAATTACCTTGACCTTTCTCCAGATTCTGGGTATATATCCGAAGGCAATGCTTGCCCTGTAGAGCCTACACAGGTGTGGTAAAAGTTTCTGCACACCCGCCTGTAACAGGATAGGATAGACCTCATCTGGTCCCGGGGCTTTAAAAGGTTGAAAACTGTTAATAGCCCACGTTACAGTTTGATCGTTCACTATCTCCTTGGCTACATCCCAGTCAACTTTGGTAGTCCTAGACACTGTATCATGCCCAATAGGATCCTCCTCGTCTTCTGAGATGATCTTGCAATCCGGAAAGTGCACTTGATACATTACCTCTAGTGTATCCCTGCCACTTTCTGTTAGTTTGCCTTTGTCATTCCGAATTGTAGTCAACGGATTGACCTTAGTTTTCGATAACGCTTTCGAGAGCCTCATGGCCTCTGGGAGTGTCTCAACACTTTCACAGTGCCTCCTCCAAGCCTTGCGCTTAACCCGTCTTACTGCTAAACTGTATTCGGTTAGTGCCTTGGAATACTCAGTGAAATCTTTTCGAGCTTTACACTTGTTAAAGATTCGCCTCGTTTCCCTCCGTAGTCTGTCAAGCTCTGGGGACCAGCCTGGTACCTTCATCGCTCGACATTCCTTTTCAGGACAGTTGTCCTTCCACGATTGCGATGTCGCCCTCGTTACCTCGTCAGCTGCAAACTCTATATCTAATGCAGAGTTCAAGCTGCCTTCAAGAGGTCCAAGATTCACGTCTAGGTCTTTCTTATAGTTTTCCCAGTTTGTGAATCTTGGATTTCTCCTTCGTACTACCTCCCTTGGTTGGTCAGTTAGATACCTAAAGCATATGTAGTTGTGATCAGATAAGGAGATCTCATCAGACACATGCCAGTCTGTGACTCTCGAGACTGCCCCATTAGAGGCCAGAGTTATGTCAATTACCTCTGTCCTTCTCATGTTTCTGAACGTGGGTTTGTCTCCTTTGTTTAGTAATTGTAATGAAGTGCTCACCAAGAACTCCAGTAACTTTACTCCTCTTTGGTTTGTGTCTGAACTGCCCCAAACCACATGATGTGCATTCGCGTCGCACCCGATAATTAGGTCTTCACCTCGTCGGCTGCCATGTTCAACCAGATCCTTGATTACATCAGTTACCGGTTCGTTGTCCTCGTAGGGAAGATAGGCGGAGCTCAAGAGTACTGATCTCCTGCCACTCTCTCCCTCTACTTGGACCTTAACCGTTGTTAGGTCCCTGCAACAGAAATCGTATAAGGGCATGGCATTTACACCGTTTCTGACGTAAATGCATGTCCTCATATCATTAGTAGAACAGTTGAAGTAGAAACATCCCCCCGTTCCACCCACGCCAGCGATTTTGCCCTTGAGGATGTATGGTTCTTGAATAAGCGCAATATCGATGGCATTTCTAACAAGCATTCTTGTCAATGCTGCCATAGCAGCCTTACAGTGATGTAAATTTATTTGTACGCACCTAATTTTGACTCCTTCTGTCTGCTAGAAAATTAAGTGCACCCTCCTAAACCGAAGGGTCTCCATCCCATTCCATGTCTAGCGAAAGGTTGGGGCTAGAGAGGCCAAGCTCACCAAGATCTACCGGCATGCCAGTTCTTTAAAATAGTCTGATGATGAAGAATTTCATTATTCTTCGCCGAAATCATCAAATCATATTAATAATATGTTTATTATATAAAATGTACGTGCTAATAGAGCCATTTATTCTTTAGACCTAACGTGATTTTAAATTTGAAACACGCATGATCATGCAAGCGTTGTTAGTTAAAACCAACATGGTATGTAATCACGTTACCTTCCGTGACGGAAGGTGCTAGGAGTTACTAACTGTCAACGCAAAAGTAAACAAGCCACTTGGAAAATTTAACACCGCGTTTGATATTTAATTAACTGCCTAATTAGTACGTTTTATATTTTACTACTAAAAGACAGCCGCGATTTCAATCGCGTAGTTTAGTTTAGTTCCCGTGGTAATATTTGTATATAAATAAGCTTAAGTTACTTTTCATGAATCTGTCTTTGATATACAAAAAGAATTTCTACAAGCCAACTCGTAGTTTCAGAGATTAGCTAGAACAAATAAACATACAGACCGACAATTTAGAAAAAATATATTTTTGATGTAATTTCCGTACATACATTATATACATACTTTTAAGTGCATTTAGTGAAAGCTATTACTGACACTTTAATTTTAACTTGTATAGATTGCAAAACACAAAACGTCGTTTTTCCGCAGAAAAAAAGTTAATTAAAAAACATTGCTAATGAATATTAAGTTTTCATTCAGTAGAGACTGTACTATTCGAGGTTTTAAATGATGGCAGGACTCTGATTCTGAACAAAATATAAATAAAATATCATTATCATGATCATTACCGATGGACGTCTGCCTTGACATTAAACCTAAGGACGTTCAAACGCCACGGGCTTGCTTTCTGTAACCCGCTCGATGTTTTCGGTCAACTTACTAAAAGGTCGTCATTACAACAACTTTAACCCCAACGTTGACAGATCAAGTAACATGTAATATCTTCTAATTAATGTTTTACAAAAGTGGATTAATTCTCGAAAATAGAGAATCTCGATAACCAGAATTAAACTTTTCAAGAATATTAGTATGAATGATCTTAAATCTTAAAAATAAAATAAAACACAAGAGTAGTCAATATTTATTTATTATAATTAAATCCTTACTAAATATTAGTTGTTCTTTGGCAATAATAATTCAATTTATTATTAAATAATAAAGTATTTACAAAATTTACATAAAATAGCAGTTGGTTTCGTTCGTAATGGGAATGCACAACATTTCTCGTTGATTTCGATGTTTTCGATGTTATATATTTATTGAGACAATTTTCTTATAAACATTTAATAAGTATAACGGGGAGAAAATTATGAACGATAGCTCCTTTGGTGCGAACCAAAAAAATAGGTCTTAACGAAAACCCTATTCGATAACAATAAATATTTCGGTATTAAACATGTTGATGGCAGTTTTCCCTATGAAAAAAAAATACTGATGTTACACACAACAATAATAATAAAATTCATTTCTTAATTTTATAAAATTGTTAAAATAATTATGAACAAGATAAATATACAATTGTAAGATTTAAAGAAAGCATTTTCTCATAAAAATTTGGTGATAATTATCTATCATATTATACCTAGTTTTTAAATATTTCTTTCGTAAGGAAGGACGTATAATGTTTCTAATATATTAATAATTAATTATTTTTTGTAATTTACGTTATATTTATTTTAATTATTTTTCTTTTATATAATTACCAGATTCAAATATATTCTAATTTTTTCTCGTATTAAGCTAACATTTTTGTACAAGGTTTGTGTCACGTTCGTTTTTAAAAAATATATTCTCTCTTGATTAAAAAATATAAGATATATTTAATAATACAAACTTTATACAAAGTTGTGCAGATTTACAATGCGTTTAAAATATTTTTGGCAAGAGATCCATAACCCTAATACTATTAACATAATTTATCATACAAACCGTATTATAAAAATTAGGAATTAATTATTACAATAAAAATACATACTATTACAGTATACTAACAGTTCTTTACACGTGGTTTATAAACTTTTGAGATTCACGCCACACTTACCACAGTATTAATTTAATAGTTATTGGCAATTCTTGAAAAAATGCATCGTACGAACCTTTCGTCTATTATCCCACGTACTCAACTCAATCAATCAAAAAGTCATTAAAGAATTCCTAATTCAGTTACATCCGATTTGTAATCGTTGTACTCATATATCGGCTTCCATTACATACATATTCATTTACTGATGAGTAAATAGAAGTCATGATGTCGTCATTGATAATAATATTTAATTTACCTAATAAAATAATTGATTTTGATTTTATAAATTTATATTTTAAATTTATAATAAATATATTAATTTTTAATTTAAAATTAATATATTTAATAGACGGATGTGCACTTCAAGCCTTACATGGAACGCCTCAAAGGGAGGTGCGTGCAGCCGGCTCTATCGAATTATAAGACGTTTTCACGTCAAAAGTGTCAATTTTAACGTCACAAAGTTTTGAAACTATACGCTTTGTAATCTTGTCAATAAGCTAAACTTTATTATTATAGCTTCGTGTATTGTCAAGGAAATTTACCCCAATTTTTAATAGCATTAATGTGTGCATTATTATCATTGCAGTCGTAGACACTTAGTCAACAATTAAGTCCTCGTCGATCAATGATCAATGTTGGATCGACATTTGTTTTATTTTGACTGTCGAATCTATCACACCAATCTGTTACGTTCAAACCATTATTATTTGCGTACCGCTGTATGTCATCTCATTGGTTTAGGTGTTGTTTGACTTTCGGAAGACATGACTTTGGGTTAAGAATTAAGAAGACTATACTTGTGTGTAAGCTGAACGTACGGCATTAGAGTGATACAAGCTTAAAACTGGGACAGCGCGTGTGTGAAACCCGTTTACCAGAAAACTATTGCCTAGCACTTGCATACAGAAAGTGTCGTCACAAGGGCAGTGCTAGTAGTGCCTCGGCTCAGAGCGCAGTCCTTAGTGGGAGCAGAAATAACCAGACCAGGACCATAAATAAACAATACCTCATTAAGTTTAGAGTCAGTTACAAGTAGTATTACTGGGCTGGTAGCTGGTAGTTGGTAGTTATTATACTTGCACTAGACGTATAAAAGCTTGTTGCAGCACTGCATACAAAATGATAATAATTTACTAACATGTGTCCGCTCCGCTCCCGCTCTAATTGCATACACAAAAGCGCATGTCTAACGTCAGCCCTTAGACCTTAAAATTACAACCAAAGTCAAATCGTCTTCGAAAATAGTTTATCTGTACAAAGTAAGAAAAGCAGTAGAGTAAGTTTAATTTAACCACAGTACATAATAGTATTGTTTAACTTCAAGTCGAAGAGTAGCAGTGTAGCGTTTCTCGTTCTACAGCATGACGTCAGACGTCAGCTCCGACTGCCGTCAGTCACGCAGCGGCATCGTTACGAGGTGCGTGCGCCGCTCGCCGGAGCGGGATATACTGTTGCCGCGTGTTCGGTTTAATATCTGTAATTTAGAGAGAGTAATGGGCAATCAACATCAACAAGAATAATGGACCAAGGTGATGGTCACCTGGTAGCAGGAGTGCTTCTCTGTGGGAGTTCTGAGATTGAGTCGGGGCCCCGATCCCCACTCATTGTATTATTATCCTATCAACTTTTTAACACAAGTTTTTCACTTCGTTTGGGAAATTTGAAGTCAGAATTTTATAGACTTGAACCTAACACCTTTAAACCTGAACTCTTTTATATAAAACTAGCAGTCGCCCGCGACTTCGTTCGCGTGAAAACTTCTTAGGTACCCTTCTAATTGTGAAGACAGATTTTCATATAAAGTGTGCTCATGCCCCGCTCCCCCTCTCAATTTATTTTTATTATAGTTTCCCGTCAAGCAAATACTAAATATATACATTTTTGTTAAACATTATACTACACTTCAGTACATTAACTTATATTCATGGCAAGCTGTTGGGTATAAATTGATATTAAATAGTATATTTCACTCTTGAGTCTAGCCTTCAAAATAAACAAAAATAATTTTGCAATCCGACACGCAGATAGAGATTAGCCCGTTTAAACAAAGAAACAAACTCTTCTGTGTACTATATAGATATTTGAACAAAGATCAAATTCTAAATCCATCACCATCTTTACGTTTCTATCATGAAAGTACCAAAATGCTGATCTCTATTCAGTACGTATAACATAACACAAAGGAGGTCAACTCAATTTGGATGCCATAGCGGCAGGGCACGCTTTTTAAAAATTTTGTAATATTTCCGAAACTATATAACTAATTAACATACTGTAAATACAAATAAATATACTCTATAATATCCTTGTGATTATTATATAACTTTAGTTGTATAAACGATGACGTAAACGTAAGCATATGAAATAAATGATTTTTTAAAAGACAAAACGTTATATATCTGCCAAAATATAAAAGATATATGCTATCGTGGACTTTTTTGTATAACTTTTTAAGATGCATAAAGTTTTCATATAATGTTTTCAATTATCTCTAATAACTAAGGCAGCGCACGCACATAATGCCGATTTAATAAATTTCACGGTCCGACTTGCGCGACAAAAACTGAGATATATATATACAGTTCGAGTATAAAATATAGCCTATGACACTCACCGATAACGTAGCATTCTACTGGTGAAAGAAATTTTTAAATCGGATCAGTAGTTCCGAAGATTAGCTCCGACAGATTTTTATTTACAAACTTACAAACTTTACCTCTTTATAATATTAGTATATATTTTATAAGCTCTACTTGCTGATCTGATGGTTTTCGCCTTAAATGTAACGCTAAGCTATTTAGTAGTCGGCAATACGAGATCATGTAGAAAACAAATCAGGTGTGGATTTTATTCTACACCTTACAAGTTAGCACGCTTCCATCTTTGACTGCTTCATCACTTACATCACTTGTGTGATTGCTGTCAACGGCTGACTTGTAGTAACTAATAAAAAAAAACTAGCTTGCTTGTTTTTTATTAGACTGCTTCGTCACTGAACATCAAGTAAGAACGCAGCTAAGCTGCGTATGCAATATCTGCAGTAACCAAAACAAACATTTTTAAATTTGGAAAAGATTAGTCGTTAGAAATTAAAATCCACAGCGCACATAGCAGATTTTGCATACGATTCGATATCAATCAAGACATATTCAAAACTTAACTCAAAAATTGATTACCATAGCAACAGAATGTGATCTCCTCGCGTGTGTGGAGCTGAGGAGGTCGGAGTGGCCGGTGGAGTCTGAGCGCGAGCGTGCCGTACCGCGCACGTGCCGTCTGCGCTGCGTGCCGCACCAGAACCAGCGGTACGGTGGCACACGTCTGAAATAAGTATACAGAGGTGTTATTATAATTGAAGCACGAAAAGCATCTTTAAACGAACTTAAGAGACGGGGCCTTTATTATTGATACATAAATATAGGATGAGATAATTAGTTTGCGTCGACAGCTGGCGCTTCTGGCATCTTTGATTGGGCGGAGTCTAAGTTAAGCTAAGTAGTAGGTTTTACACTACGGTATAAATATTTTTTTAATATTTCATTTTGTACTGACATTCAAATTAATTTATTTCAAGTTGTTATAGAAGCACTTTTAAACTGTCAAGTTTATGGTTACGTAGTGACTCTACCGCCGTTTCAGTACGTAATTTCTGCTGTGAAGAGCCAGCCAGATGCTCAGCAGTAGCTCTTTTAAAAATGTATTTTACAATTTGTATTTTATAATTTACTATTGGCTATCCCGTCTTGTGTAAAGAAAGAAAAGTAGATTGCTTCAAATCTTTGTCATTAAATGATATATTAGGAAAATGCGTGGCATATTTGTCAAAAGGAAGTACAAAGTAGGTCTTCTTACTTGAGGCTAGCGTAAATGTGCGGCGAGAACATACAGCATATGAGGGGGTTGGCAGCCGAGTTGAGAGGCGCCAGGCTCTGGATGAGCGTGGCCACGGCTATGTTCATCTGCGTCATCGGGATCTGATGGTACACCTGCAGCAGGTCGAACACGATGTACGGTGACCAGCACAGCACAAACACTGAAATTGAGAACCGATCTATTAAACTACGACTACTGTGCGTTTTCGTACCTACGGATAGAGTTCTCAATAATTATTTAAGCTGTTTATTTATGTATGTAATGCAAATTTGTTGTTTCATACTTTACTACCTTTATAATGTATTCTACGGATTACGTCTATAACAAAATAATCATTGTTATAGGGCCCGAGTATATAACAGGTCCAGGTTTTCCTCTTAGTAAGAGGTGGACTGCCTCGTTGGTCTAGTGGTTAGCCTATGTGGCTTCGATCACGAGGTCCTGGGTTCGATTCCTGGGTCGGGTCACGGAATAATTCTGAGCTTTTCATTCTTCTATGAAATGTTCAGTACATTCCAAACCCGGAGTCTGGAAGTTGGCGGTGTTACATCCCTGTGCCTCGGAGAGCACGTTAAGCCGTCGATCCCGGTCACTATCATCAACATCTGATAGTGATCGTTAATCAATTAAACATTATGACATTAAGCCCGCCAACCCGCATTGGAGCAGCGTGGTGGGTGTACGCTCCATACCTCCTCTCCTGTAAGGAGGGAGGCCTGGCCCTGTAGTGGGCCGTTAATAGGCTGATAATGATGATGATGATGATGAAGAGGTGGAATTAGGAATTTAGCCTTGCTGCTCACATGCAGCTTGATGGATTCTATCACATGATATGATAATGACCGACACTGCCAGCTTAATGTGATCTCTAAGACATACGCACCAACAACATACCAAAAAGGAACTCAAATTGAGTGAATTTTAAGCGTGCAGTCAGCCTGGTGTTAACCCGCGTGCCTCAGAGGTTAAGCCGTTGGTCCCGGTCAGTATCATCAACAACAAATAAGCTCCAAAACCTCTCTTCTATCTTCATAATAGGCTGCAGGCAGTCCGTTAACGTGACGAAACATTCAATTAATCAACGTCGAATAAACTATTAACGAAATATAAAATGGTTAGGCGAAAAAAAATTTTAAATTAGACTGTGTACATAATAATTACCGCATCGCTAGTGTTAGTATTTTTTAACAACGTAGGCGTTGACACCAGTCAAATGATGCGTAATAAACACCCTGTCAAAATAGCAGATGTGTGTAATGGAACGGAGCCGCTTAGCAATCGCACAGTGGCGTCAGGTAGTATACTTTATGCAATACACGAAGGCGAGTGAGCTTTACTCGTGGTTAAACATGTATATTTGTTTTTTTAAGCTATTGCATAGCTTCTATCGCGGGCGTAGAGCGTGGAGACCTAATTCAGAAATTCCGTAACGAAAAATCCTAACACCCGCTGGATATCAAAAACATAATATAAAAAGCATAATTTCGGCGCCAACGTCATTGGGAGCATGGTCTAGCGGTAAGGCGCTCTAAGTGTCTGAGTTGTCAGAGAAACGCGGGTTCGAATCCCGACGTTTCTGCAATTTTTTTTTCAAGCGTGATATTTCAAAAATTCATTAAATTCTGGTATTTATCGACAGATGGAAAAACTAAACGGTTACTTTTTAGTTAACCGACGGAATTCGAACCCGCGTCTCTCTGGCAATCCGGGCACTTAGAGCGCCTTACCGCTCGGCCACGCTCCCGATGACGGAGAAAGGTAAACAAAAAATGCTATGCAATAGCTTTACCGCGGCAGTCTCTGAGTGCCACACGTCTTTTTTTTTATTGACTACAAGTTGGCCTTATACTGCTGACACACCTGATAATGCAATCTAAGACGGAAGCGGGCTAACTTGTTAGATGTAGAATGAAATCCACACCTCTTTCAGTTTCTACACGACATCACTTGGCGATACGACTTTGTCGGTAGGGTGGTAACTATCCACGGCAAAAGCCTCCCACCAGCCAGACCAAGACAAGTTAAGAAAAATATCAATCTGTCCCGCCGGGAATCGAACCCAGAACCACTATCTTATACATCCACCGCGCGTACCACTGCGCCACGGAGGCCATCAAAAAATAAATTGCTGTAGTGTGCGTGTCTGACGGAGCGATTGCAACGGTCACTTGTGCTTGTTGTTTCCACGACGCTAATTACCACGAAGTACTGTTAATAAGCGTCGTGGAGACAACAAGCACAAGATCATTGCAACGGCTCAGTACCACGAGTAAAGCTCACTCGCCTTCGTGAATTGCAAAAAGAATAGTTTTACGTGATAGAGCTTGCTCGGGGAAGTTTTGATACCATGAGTATTTTTGCCGCTAAGTGGCATTAATTTTGGGTATTTTCTTGTGCGTCTTAACACCTACGCCTTAGATTGATAGACGCAGACATTTTGTAGGATGTTTTTTGGCATGTCCTGCGTGTTAATTTATAGGCGATGGTTTTCCACAAAATACGTACTCATGTACAGTTGGTAATATATGGCTCACGACAGCGAGTTACATAAATTATAGAGCGTAGTAGTTTACTATATCATTGTAATGTTTTATAATATCCTCAACATCTTATATAGATACAACATCAGCATATCAACCATATACTAACAAAGGCATGGAAGTTGCTTGGGTTCATCAAACGCAATACTAAAGATTTTAAAAGTACTTTTCCTATCATTCGGTTATATGGTAGTATATAGCTCACGCACTATAAAACCCACGTGGATAGAATAGAGCGAGGTTCAACGCTCCTTTACTAGGTACCTGGCTTACAAAGACAACACCTGCCAGTATAGAGCAGATTATAATACACGCTTAAGTCACTTTAAAATGCAGACACTCGAAAAAACGTAGACACGTAGCAGATCTTATCACATTGTACAAAATAGTTAACGGCTTATTAGATTGTCCCGAATTGATGAATGAGATCAGCATACAAGTACCGCGATACAATCCGCGACGCCCTCTGCAGAACATCTTCGCGCCTCACTTCTCATATAGCAACCTAGGCAGATATTCTCCTATTAATCGCCTAATAAATAATTATAACCGTCCCGAACACCATGATGTTGACATGTTTCAGGATTCTCTATCTTTAAGAGGAAAATTAAAAAAAAAATGAAAATTCGTAATTTGTAATAAAAAAAATACATTTTTAATTAATTTAATGATAGCTTAATTAACTTTAGTTTTAAATAATTATGTAAGTAGTAATAATTTTTTTTTTGTTTTGTAATAATCAATTTGTTAAGTATATATATATATTTTATAACTAATGTCACATAATATTAATTTTAAGCCGGAGAAATGAAAATGTTGAATATGCCTGTAAGTAATGTCAGTATCAGCACTAGATTTTATGCTCAATGTTTTTATTTTTTTTTCGATCAATGTATAATGCTGCCAAAGTCGTCATTTTTTATTTTTCAAACGCTTACAGTGCAAGTGTGCAATAAAAACTGCAAGAATGTGAGTTCTATTACTACGTGACGAGTAGCAATGTGAAATAGAACTCACATTCTTGCAGTTTTTATTGCACACTTGCACTGTAAGCGTTTGAAAAATAAAAAACGACGAGTCTTCGTGGATTGAACAATTTATAGTGATCGTTAATGAATGACACATTATCCCTGCCAGCTCGCACTGAAGCAGCGTGGTAGGGCTACGCTCTATATTCCCTCTTTTACATGGACGTAGGCCTGACCCTGACTTTCTTTACCTAGAAAGTCAGCACGACGAAATGTCAAGCGGTTCCGTGCTGACCTGGCGGCAAAAGAAAAAAAAAGTCCTGGCTTGTAGTGGGTCGTTAATAGGCTAATAATGAAAATGATGATTTACGTTAACGTAGCAGATTTATATCGTCTGCATAAAGCAAATATACTTTTTGCAATCGGATAAAAAATTTACGGTGGTTTAACTGTATTATTACTAAACTGTTACACAATTCAGGAAGTCGGGGTTAGCGTATAAGAAACCTATAAATATCGAGATAAATATGTTTGATCTTGAACTGGATTGAGGCCGGTCGTTTTATAAAACGCGCCGCCAGAATGTTGTCTGCCAAATCCGTAACATCAGTCTGTTTGATAGCATCAGATAAACTACTTTTATTTTTAATCTGTTATTTCCATCTGTTACAATATGGCGGATGTGGGCGGATACTTTGTTTTTGAGTTTTAATGGTTATCACATAAACACACTTAGAATCTAAGGCGTTTAACACAATAGATTCGACATGAATGAAGACCATTAGGAGGATGAAGTTAAATAACTTCTGAAAGACATGTGCTCTGTAGAGTCAAGCACTACTTTACGGTTAAACAGGCTGTTACTTAAAGTATAGGTACCGCGCAAATGGGTAATTAAGTTACTGCTACCACCTCTGGGCTTAAGCGCCATAACATCAACTGAAATGTTTCATTGGGAGTTTTTTAAATCAATAAGTGTTTAGTTTTATATATGTAGGTAGCTACGACAGTTGTAACCAACCGTAAATCGAAATGAATTCTTGTGAGGTCATATTTGGATTTCATCCTACTCCTAACAGGTTAGCGCGCTTCAATCTTAGATTGTATCATCACTTAACATCAGGTTTGATAGCAGTCAAGGGCAAACTTGTAAGAAGATAAAATAAAAAATATGCTTTAGCGTTATTCTGTAGGTATCAAAGGGCGCAAATCCGTAGCAGACTGCAGATAACACCAGCAGGTGACTTTTCGCTGCGATACTACTGATTTATACGTGTCGTAAGCCACGGAAAGTTTATTATAGAAACACATAGATACCTAGTGCCTCGGCGACATCTCGCATGCTGCTGCTGTCGGCAGTCGGCGACCAATTCGCACCCTTAACATGTTTTGATTAACTCGACTGTATGATTTTCAATTTTCTCAAAAATAATTTTCACTCTTCTACAGTATGGTGTTCAGGAGAGATAGAGCAGAATTTGAGTCTCATACTATCAAGTTATAAATAAAATAAATAAAATAAAAACATCGTTACAGAATATCGCTACTGTTTACAAAGGTGCAACGTGCAATAATCTTAACAGCAAAGGATACGCAAACAAGTATATCAGAATAGAATCACACAATAACACAACTCACCGAAAACAATAACAAAAGTCATTTTGACGCTTTTGATTTTGGCTCGCGGTATCAGTCCTCGGGAGCTGGCGCGCCTTGAATCTGGGTCGCATTCCACCTGCCCTGGAAAGAGAAAAAGTTAATTTTAAACGTTTTTCATTTAATTCCCGGGATTCCTGCCATACTTGCGGAATTTTTTGACTACCAATAATTATTTCGAATGTGGCGATGCCATTATTGCTTGGGTCATAGCTATTGTGGTGTTTAAAAGTGATAACTTCTTATGAGAGGGTAAACCCACTCATACGGTAGCTGTAGAAGCCGTATTCAAGTTATCACTTATGTGGGGCGTCCCGAGACGCATACGTCTCCCTAAGAACCGAACTGAAATTTTGGTGTAACGTGATAGTTTTTTTTTATCGACTACAAGTTGGCCCTTGACTGCTATCACACCTGATGTTAAGTGATGATGCAATCTAAGATGGAAGCTTGCTAACTTGTTAGGAGTAGGATGAAATCCAAACCCCTATCGGTTTCTACACGACATCGTACCGGAACGCTAAATCGCTTGGTGATACGTCTTTGTCGGCAGGGTGATAACTAGCCACGGCGAAAGCCTCCCACCAGCCAGACCAAGACAAATTAAGAAAAATCACAATCTGCCCCACCGGGAATCGAACCCAGGACCTCCGTCTTATAAAACCGCGCATACCACTGCGCCACAAAGGCCGTCAAAAGGTAAAAAGGTCTAAGTTTCCCTCCGAAGAACCATTACAATTGGCTGATAATGGTGAATGACAATATTATACAATTCAAAAATGTATACACGTATTTTACTACTCATAGAAGACGTAGGTAAAAATACTTTGTAGGTACTACAGTCATTAGTATGAACTTGCGTTTCATATTGCATTAATAAAGTCACTATATTATACCCATCTGCTGACTAGAACTCCATTACTTTTCTTTTATTACCGAGAAAGTTGTACTTTGAAGTCTCACAGACTGTTGTAACTTTGTGAATATATTTAAAAAATACCAGACTTTGTATAAATCTTTTAGCCCTCCCTACGGACTTTCGGCGGGCTTACTTTACATTTCTTTTGTTTACACAAAACTTGGAAACTGAATTGAAAACATATATCTTCGACTGAGACTACTATAAGCATGGTTTTTTTATAACGGTCTTTAAAATTCGGAATAAAAGAGTATAGTCAATATTCTTCGAAGACAAGTTGTTTGAAAAATTA
Organism: Mycalesis mineus; assembly: GCA_034621355.1. NCBI lineage: Eukaryota > Metazoa > Arthropoda > Insecta > Lepidoptera > Nymphalidae > Mycalesis > Mycalesis mineus. The sequence goes on along the minus strand of CM067887.1, from coordinate 15,417,974 downwards.
TTACTAAGATCAATTTTGGAGAGTAAATACATAACGAAATAATGTAATAAAAAAATCCAAGTTTGGTAAATCTTAAGATTACAGTAAGCAAGCGTCCTAACATATACTAACTTAAGCTTATTAGGTTTTACTTACCTAGGCTTAACCAAGAAAATTTAAACTGTTAATAGTAAACGTCCAAATTAATATGAAATCATTGTTGTTTTTCGAACATTTCATCGTCATACACTCAATAAGTTTTACCCTAAAAACACGGTAATATGTGAAGTATAACCAGCTGTACCTGCGGTTTCATTCACTAGATCCCATTCCTATGAGAGTATAAACAAAAATCACAGTAACATAACATCTACATCGCGAAAGAGTAACATTGTCGTTTCAAGTCGTAGTTAAACGTGAGTACAAAAGTTTTTAAAGACTCACCAGTTCTCATCTTCCCTCTCTTATTGTTCATTGGTGGACTCATGACCACGGCTTTGCTCTTGGTCCATATAGTCAGCACGATGACAGCGTAGCAGGCGGCGATCGCCAGCGCGGGCAGCACGAATATCATTATCGATACCAACGTCATCCAGATCTGCCACCTGCGCGCGGTACCCAGCTCTATCCAGCATTGGAGCTGTCCTGAAAAAAAATTGTCATCATACTCGAAGCATTCGGGTGCATCCCAGTAGTATCCCCTAATTTTAGTCCTATAGAACTTTTGATACACCATATTAGTGCTTAGTGTCCCATTACTTCTATATAGAACTAATGAGACAAAATTAAAGAAAAATTAATACCAACGTCTTGTTTGTACGCTACATATAAAATATCTATAGTTTTTATAAGTTAATATGGAATCTCTTTTGATTGCAATAATAAATGTCCATTTAAATTTGAGACTATCTATAAACATACTACATCGAATACAGATTTGCTTAAATTGCACAAAATGTCTTTAAAATGGTATTGAGGTTTTTAATATAATTTTTTTCTAAACTGAAAAGTTTGCGCGAAAGATACTTCCAAAGTGGTAAAATGTGTGTAACTTCTAAAATAAGAGAATATTTTTTTAGACACAACTAAGTAGAGTTTTAACAACTTAGCTTTTGTCGCAAGGGACATTTTTTTGTTAAAAACAAAATGAAATATCAATCAAAATAATATAATGTTTATAACTTATATGCTATAAATAAAGTCAAGAGCAAAAACTATACTACAGTACTATATAGAACTGTTGGGATAGAATTTGACAGCCCGGAAAATATCCCAACAGTTCTATATAACTACGGTATGGGGTACTACTGGGATGCACCCAAGCATTCAGCAAAGTCGTTTCTCTACTGTCTTATACATCATTGATCTAAAGTAATTTTAACTAGATAACCCAGCTTGAGGAGTATGACGTATGTATTATAGTGTGTAAACTAACTATTTAATTTGGGAATCTTTGAATAACGTACAAATCGATTAGTTATTATGGGCCGGTTACACTTTAACCGACTTTAACAATGAATTGATTTGATGTGTATCTCAATTAGCAAAAAAAATAAAAGTCTGAATAGTATTTCAACTTTTACAGATGCTTATATTAAAGTTGCCATCAGTAATAAAATATAATACGTGCATACGATACCATAAATCACAAACCACAATAAAAATGTCTAAATAAATCGAAAAAATAAAAATAGTCTATAAATTTAATCTTATAAAGAAATATGTTTACTACGAAATATAGAAATACTTTATAAACTTTTACAAGTGAAAAATAACACCTAAAGTCAAGTTGAGAACAAGGCGAGTCAAAGAAAAACTTCGATAGTAATAATAACTTAGCTTGAACATCATTTCAATTTTAAATTCAATATCACTTATAAAGTAAAATTCTCATGAAAAAGTAGTAACCGTACAATATTTGTAGAGGAAATAAAGTTAACAAATTAATTATTAATAAAAGAACCTCTATCATCACCTTCCTGTAGGATACGGAGCTTTTACCCAACATGCAGCTCCTTTGCGGATTGGCGGGCATGTTTGAATCCTTAGTAATTTTACGATAGACGATAATAATCGAGACCAACGGCTTAACGTATTCGCGCAGGGAGGTAACACCAGCAACTCTCTAACTAGAGTTTAGTTAATTTATACCTACTGAAAATTTCTTAACTAAATACGGTACAAAAACACGAAACGACATACCTTGAACTTCCTTTATTTCGTATAATATAAGGATTGGAATAGAGAAGACCGTGCTGATAATCCAAGCTGACACTATGAGGGCTCTTGCTCGGTTCCCTTGAAAACAAATAATAATAATTGTTATGTATCACACAAAAACAATTAATAATTATTATTAAATATAATTTACTTAAAATACCTAAAGTAAATAATCTTAAATATAGAGCATTATCTAATACTAATATAAAGATGAAAGTGTATGTGTGTATGTTTGTTACTTCTTCACGACTAAACGGCTGGAGCGATTTTAATAAAAGGAGAATGCCAGATCCTAACCCAGAAAGAACACAAATTGTAAATATACTATAAATATCCCATTATTATATAAATGTTTTACGTTAAGCCATTTTTACTGTTGGACGACCTCCGTGGCGGAGTGGTATGCGCGGTGGATTTATAAGGCGGAGGTCCTGGGTTCGATTCCCGGCGTGGCAGATTAATATTTTTCTTAATTTTTCTTGGTCTGGCTGGTGGGAGGCTTTCGCCGTGGCTAGTTACCACCCTACCGACAAAGACGTACCGCCAAGCGATTTAGCGTTCCGGTACGATGTCGTGTAGAAACCGATAGGAGTGTGGATTTCATCCTACTCCTAAACAAGTTAGCCCGCTTCCATCTTAGATTGCATCATCACTTAACATCAGGTGTGATAGCAGTCAAGGGTCACCTTGTAATCACTGAAAAAAAAATATATCGGAATAAAATTTTGTTAAAAAAAAGTAATTAATTCCTTAGTAACTATTTCCTTTTAATTTACACTCTTTACGTATATTTAAATCTTTATTGTTGCACTGGGTTCTAGCCTTTTAAATCGTTGTTATTGTATTTTCATCAAAAGTGTGCTCTAAAAGGCTAGTAGTAGTAGTAGCCGTTGAGTCTGTTTAAAATGTATTTAATGAAGCTTTGCGATTGTCATTTTAGTGTGACAGCTGTGCTATGTGGTTGTTTACGGAAAAGGACGATAACCAACGTTGAGCTCGTATCGAATACTGGGACTTTTAAATATAATTTATATTAAATAGTAAAAAAAATACAGTAAAAAGATGCATAATGCATTGTTGTACAATATGTTTTTATTTGTGGGTTAAAGTCCTATACAATGTCGTACATTCTCCTTTGGTATTGTGTTAGTTGACACCCTGTATTAACACATGTGCTTCATTATATTCGAAATTCTTACGGTAACGAGAACTACCCGAGTGAAACAACGGGGAGCGACGGCTTTATGAGTTCTCCGAAGCCAATCTTTCCAATTCTTAGCTACTACTGAGAATTTCAATAAATAATAATAATACCAGGAACACAGTTCCTCAGGATCTAACGCCACTTAATTAACTACAGGATCAACGAGGCGTTTCAGAAAGTGCTTTAATTTCAGGAAATTGCCAGCTAATAAAGAAGAGGCTTAAATCATCATTCACATGTCCACAAGGCTTGCAGCGGCTTTGTGCTAGTATTCGGTATAAAAGCCGTTCTATGTCTATATGGGATTTGCTCTACGTGAGATGACGTTCTGTGTGGGTAGATGTATGCGGCGGCTTAATATAGCTTTCACTGACCAATACAATAGTATTAGTTAGACACGCTTCGAAGGATTTTCCTGGCCCCTAGTAGACATATCTTATCGAATATTGTTAATGATCAATGATTTAGAGTATTTTTTTGGTTTAAAAGGGAGTGAATGTTTGACAAAGATCACCTTATAATCGTCGTAATATTTTAAAAAAGCTTAAGAAAAATCTAGCCAGCTGAAAAGGCACAGGAATACAAAATAATGAAGTTCTTCTACGACTAAAAACATGTACATTTAGATTATTATAGAAATAGGGTTAAACTCTGAAATAGGAAACAGGCTTCTTTCAGTCCTGACATTCACAAAATACAGCTATTAATGTTCACGTGTTGAAAAGCTACGTTTATGTTTCAGGTACACGAGTGTGAGTCTGCTTATTCGTGTGCGCGCGCCCAGGTTAATACATTACAACTTCGTGAAGCATGTAACTTGAGTGTAGCTTATTGCAAAGTTCCAAACATTCTAAGTAAAACCTGTAGGAAGATGAAAGTACAAATGTGTTTGTCGTCGTAACTTCGTTGGTGCTTACAACGTAACTTGTACCTACCTACCTATATTCTACCTTGTCTTGTTAAATTGTAATTCAAGGAAACTTTGTCTTCCCAATGTAAGCTAATTTCAAGTCTTGAAAATTTACTTTAATCAACTGACTAAGTGAAATCCTTTTTGGGCTAGGTACTTAATATATTTTTATGTGGAAAATTTGTTATAGGAAGGAAATAAAAAAGAATATTTATAAAGAAGTAGGTTAGGATATTTTAAGAAAATTAATTATAAGCAAACGCTGAATTATTTTGTATAATTTGAGAGGGATTGGATTAGTCGGTATTCCACGAGGAATAGCAAAATAAATCACTTATTCATTGTTAATAAAATTGAGCCTTTTAAAAATCAAGTTTAATGGGATTTTAAGACCGTGTTTTACGGTCTTACATAAATAATAACGATGCAAGTAAAAATATTCATGAGATCTTTGAGAAAACCTAATTCTACGCTTTTAAAGTCAATTACAGACTATGTAGTCAAACAAATGATATAAATATAATTCTTGTATGTACGTACGTGTATGTAGGTATATAATTGTACTTTTAATACTTACAGCTTCTAGAAAAGTTCATGGGGTTCGTGATAGCATCACACCGGTCAATGCTCAGCGCCACCAGAACGTACGTCGACGCGTACATCACTACTGCCTGTAAATGATAGTTTACCATCATTAGACCGGTTTATCATCAGTGGTCTATGTGCTTTCCATCAGTATGTAGGTCCTGGGTTTGAATGTTAAAAATGAAATAATTCAGAGTTTTTCTTTCTCCTAAGAAATATTCAGTAGAATCTGAACCTGGAGTCGTGAAGTTTAAGGTATTATATCCCCGCGTCTCGGAGAGCACGTAACACCATCGATTCTGGTCACTATCAACATCAAATTAACATCTAAATAAATCGTGTAAGCAGCCGATCTTGTGATGATTTTAGATCTCGGTCGGTCGGTCTTTTGACGACCTCCGTGGCACAGTGGTATGCGCGGTGGATTTATAAGACGGAGGTCCTGGGTTCGATTCAGATTGAGATTTTTCTTAATTTGTCTGGGTCTGGTTGGTGGAAGGCTTTCGCCGTGGCTAGTTACCACCCTGCCGACAAAGACGTACCGCCAAGCGATTAAGCGTTTCGGTACGATGTCATGTAGAAACCGAAAGGGGTGTGGATTTCACCCTACTCCTAACAAATTAGCCCGCTTCCATCTTAGATTATTGCATCATCACTTAACATCAGGTGTGATAGCAGTAGCTAACTTTTAGTCGATAAAAAAAGTTCCGTTTTTACCAATACCTGTTTACCTTTATCTGTCTCTATGTAATAAGATACTTCAGATAGATAGAGAGAGAGACGATTTCGAAACGCACTATCGAGTATAAACATCGTTGCTGCATATACTCGTATTGAACTTGTTCTGTAACGCTATTGCACGCTATTGTATAGCACACACAAATCCCTATAATCATCGTTACGGTGGTTACCTTGTGTGCCAAATAATTATGAGGTAAGGAAAAATCTTGGGTGGTTTATGGAATATTATGCTTTTTAGGGTTATTATCATCAGCCTATTTTTGATAGCTTACTGTAACCCAGGCTCTCTCTTCTCTTTATAGAAATTTCGGAGTTTATATTAATCACGTTATTCTAATGGTTTATTCGTGAGTTTGGAGTTACAAGTATAATGGTCTCCGTGGCTTGGAGGTCACCATTGACTTCTCATCTTTAAAATATTATTATAAATGTTATAGGACAATTACACACATCGCTATATAGCCCCAAAGTAAGCGTACTCGTAAGTAGCTTGTGTTATGGGTGCTATGATAACTGATGAATATTTGTATATGTACTATACATAAATACTTATAATATATAGATAAACACCCAGACACTGGAAAACATCCATGCTCATCACACAAACATTTTCCAGATGGGGGAATCGAACCCAAAGCCTAGGACGCAGAAGCAGGGTCACCACCCACTGCACCAGTCGGCCGTCAAATCTTTGGACTTTTACTACAAAAAAAGAAAAAAGTTTACTATTTATAAGCCCAACCCTTGCACCGAGGACCTCGTCATCTCAAAGTCGCATAGCCTGACCATTAGATCACCGAAGCAGTAATAGTTTGCTCTAGCTATAAGTTACAAATCATTCAAACTTTAACAAAACACTAACTTCCCAACACTGGTACTAAAAAATCTTAACAAAAAACCCAATATAACCTTTACTGCGAACCAAAGTAATAAAAAAGTATTTTTCTTTCTACCTCCATTGAATTATTACCTATCAAAATACCAGCAAAAATTTCGTCGCGAAAAATTTTTGTATTCAATTTATAGGGCGGCGATGATAATATATGACGTCATTCGTCTTAGTCACTGTAGCAGGTACCTACCTGTAGGAATTTAATGACTTTGCATAGAAACTCCCCAGCCAGCCAAGCTATGGTGATCTTCTGAACTATATCCACGAACACGTATATCAAGCCCACGAACAAATCTAGAACAATAATGACATGTTTACAGTTTTTATTAGGTACGTCATGCCAATCGTCATCTTTCTAACATAATCATAAACCAGTTTTCTGACACCATCCATGGCCCAGATATGCACAGTGGATTTATAAGACGGAGGTCCTGGGGTCGATTCCTGACCGAGTCAATTGAGATTTTTTAATCAGTGTAGGTCTAAGCTGGTGGGAAGCTTCGGCCTCACCTAGTTATCACCTTGCTGACAAAGACGTACAGACAAGCGATTTAGCGATCTGGTACGATGTGTAGAAATATAAACCGAAAAGGGTGTTGATTTCATCCAACTAATAATTTAGCACGCGGCCAATTTAGTAATATTATATATTGCATCATAAGTTTACATAGGATGTGATCTCACCTAAGGGCTAACTGTAAAAAATGCTAGTTATTTGTTTGAAAAATGAGACGTGATACATAATATATAATTTTATTTTGCTATTTTTCGATACCACTGAAATATGTATGCGATACCGCGACGATAAATCGCTTGACTCTGCCTCTTTACCTTTTTGGTTATTCAGAGCCTCAATAGCTCCCTGTTTATGGAACCGCACTTAATACTAAGATGTCTTGGGTTCGATTCCTGCCTGACTAAATTGGAGTGAAGGAAGAATATCGGTCTTCTATCTAAAAAAGAGACGAATATCTTAGCATTCCTTGGTTTCACCGTTCGAGGCCCGGGTCCATCGTGTGGCAGAGAGAAAAATGCTGAACAGCTTCCGAGGCTTGCGACATGAACGTAGGCTTAAGGCTACCCTTTATAATTTTCGCCTTCTCTGCTACTTACTATAATACTGATCTATTTATAAAACTTTAAAGTACCTACTAAAGAGGTTAAAAAGTTTTTGGTCGTTTTCATTATTAAATTATAGAGGAAACACGTGTCCAAAATGTAGGTATAGCAATAAATTTTTATTTAAACTTTCAAAAGTAACACGTTTAAAGCGCGAATAATGTTAAATGGCCGCCAACCAGACAGTAACGATACGACATAAGTTGTAAATATTTTCGCTGTCTAAAATAAAAATTCTGTAATTTCTTTACATTATGTTTCATGTCAATTGACAATTTTCCGGAATTAGGTCAAAATGAAAACATTTTCGCTCATGATAGATAGTATGACTTTCGTAAATAATAAATTTTTTGTTGTATGTTTGTAAATAGAGTTGCTCTGTATGTTTTGATCGACTCTAGGTCCTATAGCTAGAACGTGCGGCTAGATGAAGTTATGGGTGGGCGTCCCGAGTTGAATTTTAAAACACTGGCTTTCCCTCGCGTGTACATCATACTAGCTGTGACCAATGCTTTCACCCGCGTAGATGCCATTCCCGTGAGAATATCGAGAAATCCATTCTTAGTGAGCATTCTATATCACAAAATGAATAACTAATTTTAAATAAAGATTCGTGATAAGATCTATGAATACTCGTCCTAGTGTGCCTCGTTGGTCTACGATGACCGCGTTGGTATAGTAGTTAGCCTATCTAGCTTCGATCAACGAGGTCCTGGCTTCGAATCTTGGGCTGGGTCACAGTTTTGTATTCTTCTATAAAATTTTCTGGACATTCCAAGCCCGGAGTCGGGAATATTGGATAGACATCGGTCCCGCTTACTAACATTAATATCTGTTAGTTTATAAATGAAACATTATCATGCTAAGCCCGCCAACCCGCAGTGGAGCAGCGAATTTATTACTAGTACTTGCAAAGATTAACGCGTGTAGTCACACAACCTAACTACCACGCGCTATAAATTACACGGAGAGAGACGAATATCTTAGCATTCCATGGATTCACCGTGCGGGTGCCGGGTCCATCGCGTGGCTGAGAGAATAACTCCGAACAGAGCCCGAGACTTGTGACACGGGTGTAGGTTTAAGGGTACCCTTAGTGACGGCCGTCAACACTCACCTCCTCTGTTCAAGTTATTCTCCCTGCCCAACCATATTCGGAAGGACCCTACTAGTGCAGCTTTGGACACTCGTTCCAATATGGAGCTTACTGCACTTCTAGTAAGGCCAAGGTCTTTTAGCAGGTTGTAGAGAGACTTCGCTGGTATACCCCTCGCACCCACTTCTACCGCGTATAAACTAACCACATAGCCATTTTTGGTTAGTTCATTAGTAAGGTCATAGTATTTATTCACTTTGAATACATGGTCTTTAGGTATGTTTGTTTCCCACGGCACTGTAAGCTCAACAAGTACTATACGTTTGATTTGTTTGGAAAAAAGAAATATGTCCGGTCTAGATGTCGTAATAGCTAAGTCTTCCGGGATTTTATAGTGCTTTTCATACGTGTCCATTAATATAGTCCAATCAGGAGCAGAGCCCAGAATTGAATAAGGCTTGCTGGTGGAATTTGTACTTGAGCCTGCTTTAACGAAGTTAGTTTGTCTTTTATTCGTCGTCAACCCTTTTTGAGCCCTAGCTACTGAAAGGCTTATAGCTTCACGTATGATTTCTAGTACTCTGTCGTGGCGGCGTGAGTAGAGACCCCTGTCCAGGAGCACCTTGCACCCTACCAATAAGTGCCTTGCAGTGCCCACTGCCTCACCACAGGTATAGCAAGATTTTTCCGAGGCTTTTCCCCATCTTACTAGGTTACTCTGATCTGGGAGAGTCAGTTGAAAGGCATTAAGATAAAATTTCAATAAGGCAGGAGACCAATCGTACAGCAAGGCGCGCCACTTCAGAGCCAGAGGGATGCAGAACTCGCCTAAGTTTAACCACTCGTTTTGCATTTCTAGGTTCATGGCATGCACTTTGTAGTTGTCGTCCTCATCTTGTTTAAGAAAAGATTTTATTATGTCTTGGTCTTCCTTTTTACGTCTTGCACCCAACCCGGTTCTATTTACTTGAGCCCCTGCCATAAATTGTTTGTAAAATTGAAGCCTAGAGTCAAGTTTTCCGGCACCCTCGTCTTTAGGAAGTGATGCAACTAGTTCGTCCTGGGACTTAACTAGAATGTGCGTTCTGGTAACCCTGAGGTGTTTATAGAGTTCCGATGGCCTTTTTAGTTTTAACCCAAAATTATTGTAATCTCTGAATAGAGTTGAGGGGTCAGCCGAGAGTGCTAGACCAAACCAAGACTTCAATGTTTTTATGACATTTGCATCTAGTTTTGCCAGATGGGTTCTGCCAATATCATAAACGAGGAATGGCCAAGTCAGACGTGAAGTGAGATAGTTGTCATAGACCCACGCTTTTTTTATATTGTTAATGGGCTGTTGGTCTACCTTATTAAGGTCATTTATGAAGTTATCGACGACTACCTCAAGGGATGGTGTTCGTCCTTTGTAATCAATCTTTCTACCGAGGAACTTAAAAGGCAATGCTTCAGCAATGGTGGTTACACTTTGGCCACTAATAGAGAGACCCGGATCATAAGATGTAAATTTAGTATTTCGTCTCCCCAGACATAGACAGTGACATTTGCTTGGCTTTACCCTCAGCCCACCAGTCCATGAGCAGAACTCATCCACTACATTCAATAGCTCCTGACAATGTTTTGGGTTTCGTGTCAGTAAAGCAAGGTCATCTGCAAAAGCTAAGATGGACTCTGTATATTTATTGTTAATTTTAAACCGATAGCCCCATTTCTTTTCTTGAACAATTAATTTATCTATTAGAATATTGATGACTACATTAAAAGCTATTGGGGATAAGCAGCAACCTTGAAACAGCCCCACATTGTAATGTAGGGGTTTTGAGTACTCATTGTTTACTAATTGATACTGGTAATTTTTTTTTAACCTACGAAAAAAAACGGGGGAGGTTCTCAATTCCACACGTATATTTTTTTTATGTATGACCACGCATAACTTTTTACAGAGTCGTCCGATTTTGATAATCCTTATTTTTATTAGAAAGGGCATACTACCAAAATGGTCCCACAGTCATCATATCTGATGATGATATCCTGGGAAAATCGAAGGAACTCTTCAAATTTAATAGGCACACTTGCAGCGATTTCGGTTTTTTGTAAGTGTCGGCAGCTTTTTGGCTACAAGTGCCGTATTATGTACTATAATAGTAAAGTGCGAATAGGTTACGTGTCGATAAATCACTAAAAAGTAAGAAATAAAACTTTTTAGCAAAAAAATTGAACCGATCCGGTGCCAGCCAAGTTTAAGGATCACTTTTTTAACGTAGGAAAACAGTTTTGGGTTCTAGATAACGTCCTAAAAGTAGAAATCTTGGCTGGCACCGACTTCATAGATATGCTTAAGTAAATTAAAGCAACTAAATGACGCAGTTATTTTATACTTTTTGGTGCGTTTTGAGTCGGTTAATTTTTTTGGCTAAAAAGTTTTATTGGTTTTCTATTGATAGCGCTGAATATGGTATTGTATTTATTATTCAAAAGCAAGTACAATTAAGTTAGTAGGGAATATTGCGTCCTCCACCTGTAGAATCTCTCCATATTATGTTTTATTGCATTTACTCACAAAATATTGGTAAACAAAAACTGAAGTTTTTATCAAGTAAACGCTAAGAATAGGAACTATCGGCCACTATTCTGCGTACAGACGTGGAGATGTTTTGAAGATAATTATAAAAAAGTTTTATTAATTCTGTTATATAAATATCTCAATATTAATGTTATAAATGTGAAATTTTGTATGCTTAGGTTAAGTAATGTAACTTTATCTCCACAGACACCTGAAAATCTATACAAGAAGTCCGCAAAATTCTGCAATTAATCATTGTTTAGTTTTATTTTTTCAGTTACGACCAATTTGTATAATTTAGCTAACACCGTGACGAATGTAACTACTACGTCTAAACCGTAAATTTACCCTATTCTTCTATCTAGGTATCTATGAACAAAGTATACCTAGAAAGTATCTTCAAGAGTCATTTTTATTCACACATCTCATTACAAACCTAAAATATCTCGTACAGGCAAACGTCGATCGTGAATTGCGTATATCAGTGTTATTTATAACGTAACAAGAAGTTTTTATACCAAAAATATAGATTGTAATATTTTATTTTAAAGGCCTTATTCCAAAGTTATAATAACCAGATTTGCTTAGCGTAAATTCACTTCACAAACGATACACAAACTGATTCATAAGTACGCGTTTATTTTGCCTTTTTAATAGTTGCTTTGTTTTGATTAAACGTTACACGTAGGTACAAATAAATATCGCAACTGGTAAGCCGTATTCGTAATATTTTCGTGCATATAACCGGTAGAAGTCATTTATCAATCGGCAAGATATAGGTATAGTACTTAATATGTGTCAAAGTTAATGGAAATTTCTTGAAATCAAAATTTAGTTAACTTTAAATCGGACCGAGTCGTGAGTCAGACACAGTTTTTCAGGAAATAAACTTTCGCCCGATTACGCTAACGTTACGATTCTGGCCGATATGATATGTTAGGTGAAAATTTATTTGCAGTTATGGTGTTTTTATACTATAAGTAGAGAGTGAAATCGCCCGGCAAATTAAAAAAAAATTGGAATGCATTCCCAGGGTGCAAATATTGGAACTAATCAGTTTGATATACTTGCAATTTACTTTTGTCCGAAAGTGTTTTTTTTCTAATTTACCGGACTATTTGTATTTACTTTAAGTAAACGACACAGGTAATATTTTCAATCGTCGATTGTTTTCAACTAAACTGATATGCCAAATATTACATCCATAAAAGACGGGAAAAATTATTATCTTAATAGTTTTTAATTAAATTATTTTTTATATTTTTACGTTGACAAAAGTTTCAGCTTACAAAAAGGCCTACACGTAAATTATGACTTTATCTCGTTAATTACGGTGTTCTCAAATCTCATGACTGAAATATTAGTGTGGACTCACTTCGCAGCCGCCCACGTCGTGTACCGTGGGGATGTTGTTGTTTAACGTTTACATAAAAAAACCTTAAAACAATTGCGCTTTTCTTTTATCGAAATTTTTTTTAATATTCTTTTTATTATTTTATTTTTCTGGTAATTGTGTTGTTTTTCGTGTACCTAACCCATTCAAATTCCGGTAGGGTTCGACGTAGGTTTTTGCAACGGGAAGAAAAATAAAATATTAAATCATTAACTATATTTAATGAACTTCTGCAATATCACGCCTTCTTTCTATTAATATTTCTTGTAAAGCTCATTAGGGTTTTATTTAAAAAATTAAATTGAAATGTAAGATATACGTTGAGTATCACAACTAAAGAAAAGCTTCAAGCTCTTTGATCTATGACGAAGCATTAATCAAATAAATAGAAGAAAGTGCTTTCAGTATACTCTGAAAAGTTTGAAACACGCGGGGCCTACCGGTCAAAAAGAGCTGCGGTCAAAGTCGTAGGTTATAGCAATAAAACGCAAAAAGTACCTAATCTCTACTCGCTGGTGTTTACTGCAGACTTATCTCGATTTGTATCTAATCCTAGAAAGCTTTAGCTAGATAGCTCTCATCCTAGATAACTATATTATTTTCTATCTGCTGCATTTATCCGCACTGACGTATGAACATGTTACGCATGAATAATTTCCACATTATGCAGCCCTAAGAAACGTGTTCTTAGAAAATTTGCAACGTTATACACAAAGCTTAATATGAAGAGTTCCTTGTATCGGTAAGAGGCTTTGTAGATCGTTTTAATAGTCGTATATTAATAAAGTCTATAATTAAACAACAAACCTCGTACATTCTCTTTGCTGCTACGAGGGTGGGGTGAAAAGTGCTCGGCCTGACCTAAAGATCCAATCCAATCATGAGGATTTAGTGTTGCTACCTGGATGCGATTTTTATTTGTTCGTATGAGAAGTTTGTAATTGATCTCTCAAGTAGTTTGAGTACAGAAACTTTTGCAGTAAAAGTTTTGCATGTTATTTGTGAAAATGTTAAGATTTGAATATAGAGGGGTAATTTGTTTTGAATGATTAACCCCGTCGGAAATTTTTTCAAAGTTGACAAAAACTTGCAGCGACGTTCTATGTCAACTGTCAAGTGTCAAAAGTGTGCAGTTCAGTTTGAATATAATTAAAAATCTATTGGAAAATCCACGTGAAGTAAGGCCGAAAATGAACCAAAGTTTGAAAAAAATTGAGTATGTGAGAGTGTGGAGAAATCGGATAAATGAGTGCGAAATATGTTGCACAGTGTAAGATAATTCATTGTCAGGCCGAGAACTTTTTACCCCGCCCTTGTAGAAATAGTGAAGTACACGTCATATTATGTAATCCTTTAACGAGTAATAGTTTTACGAACACTAGATCTAGAGTTTTCTTTGTGGGGTTCACTGGCTGGGCATCAGTGATTTGAGAAACGTTCCTAAGGCTCATTCAAACAAAATTTATAACTATATGTCAACTTATTTGTGTTTCTAATAATATATTCAAGAAATGAAACAATCTGTGTTCCTTAATTATCATTTGTTTTTCCAATTAAATTTTAACGACGCCGTTGCCAATACATCCCCTAAACATCCATTTAAAATGGGTGAATAAACACAAACAAAAAACCTTAAACCATTTATCACTCATCCCCTCAGAGGTCAAATGTTATAGAACATGACATTGACACCACCGATAGTCCACCGTTTGTCATCCCTTTCAATGGGGATGAATGGAGAATGAAACAAGGCTGACCCTTCCGTGAACCTTGCTTGGGAATTAGAATATAGATGCATTACTCAATGTATTATTTATTTAACATAAGCAAAATACATTTTAATTAATGCTCTCTTTTAATTGAGGGCATCAGAAATGATGACACGTGCCAGTGCCATGTTCGCAGCTAGAGGGCTCTACCGCTGAACCACATATCCTGTAGTTATGAAATTATGCAGGATATTATGTTTGATTCTTTAAACAGGTGTAATGTCTGTATTTCCTACAGGATTTTTATGCGGGCGGTGGCGCTTATGCGTGGTAAACGTGATACACTAGTTTTGAGCCAAAAACGATGAAATGGAGTCATTATATTGTGACTTTTTTAGCCTCATTCGAGCACCAGCATTAGATCGTAGTAACTACAAAATTCAATCCCGTCGGTTCCGCAGTTTTTGATATTATGTTTATTCTTAAATATAAATAATCCCTAAAGTGTGGGTAACACTTTTCAATAAAAACTAAAAAAGAATAAAATAGGAATATGTCATCTTTAAAATTGAAGAGCTTCATTCGTAATGTGAGCCTTCAATGGTATTGTAACATGTTCAATTCATACTGCAGATGGCATTACAGGCCGTATACCTGGATGTCAAAAACATAATATCAATTTCGGTATTATTTCGGTACCGACGTCATCGGGATCGTGTCCTAGCGGTAAGGCGCTCTAAGTGGCCGGATTGTTAGAGAGACGCTGGTTCGAATCCCGTCGGTTCCGCAATTTTTGATATTATATTTGTTCTTAAATACAAAATTCAAATTACTTATCAATACAAAAGGAACCTCCTTTTGTTTTTTTCTAAAATTTCATGGCGTTGTATAGTTTAATGTAAAATTCCTATAGCAAACTTCCAGCGTCATATCAGCACCATCTCATCATAAATATGTCATGACAAAATTTCAGCAAACCGCAAAGTGACGACGGAAATAGACGCTAGTAAAAAAGCATATTCTAAATAATTTTTTGAACAAAAAAATACCTGCTATAGCCAGATGCATTATGAAGAAGTTCATCCTGCTCTTCCTGGCGTTGGTACAGAGCAGTGCGGCGATGACTGACGCGTTCAACACCACGATGAGGACGAACAACACCCACATCACTGTGAACTGGATCGACTGCGGACAACAGACAACATCGGTATAGTATACGGTGTAATGCCTCTCTCCTTCTTCTCTTAGCTGTAAATGAAACACATTTACAGCTAAGAGAAGATACATCGCGCTACTGTCCACTGATTACGACAAATGCTGTGTCTGAAACAGGAAGTTGGTGGTGTTTCACACCTGTGCCTCAGATAGCACGTTAAATCGTCATTCCCGGTAACTACCATCAACATTATTTCTGATCATTATCATCATTATCAGCCTATTAACGGCTCACTACAGGGCCATGCCTCCCTCCTTAAAGGAGAGGGGATTTCTGATAGTGATCATTAATTAAATAAACATTATCGCCCTACGCCTGCCTACCGGCGCAGCGCGGTGAGTCTGAGCTCCATAACCCCTCTCCTACAAAGATAGAAACCTGGCCCTGTTGTAGGCTGTATGATGGTAATCATTTTAACAATAATAAAACAGTGCTTTGAAAAAGATCAACAATTCAGCGATAAATTGATAAGTATCGCTTCGCACAATGATTTTATGTTATCGTACCGAAGTGTTGGCATGGATTTTAGCCAAATTGGTTCCCAACTGTTCTAGTGAGCACTTAGTGACGTGGAAAATAATTTTGTTAATTATTTTATATTTATGAGGGGAGAGCAAAACTTTTCTCTTAATCCGCGAGGACATAAGTTTGTTGTCCAATGATTAGAACATAGGTCCTGAGTATAATCAGGCTATAGAATATTGTCACCAAGTGGCGCTCTGTAGGGCTAAGATGCGCATGAAACGAACAGACAAATGGTCGCCCAATATGCTATGTCCATAAGTGTGCAATGGAAAATTTTGCTCTCAGAGAAGTAAGTTACGCTTTGTCGCCATTCTCTACATGAGATATCTCTTCGTACGCATCTCGGGCTTGCTGGTTGGTACATAAACGAATAAATAGCATAGCAAGAGTTCAATAAACTGAGAATATTTTAATTAAAAGAACCATCATTCTATTTGCACTAAACGAATCCCTTAAGTTCATATCTCATTTTTAAAACCCCAAATAAAATAGATGAATGAAAAATGGCACTGTTATTTTAAAAAATGTGACATAAACAACATTAATAAGCACATAATGTATATTTCGAAAACAAAAAAAAAACGTTTTCATTCCGCGCCATCGCACAATGTATGCGGCATAAATTCACAGAGAAGTGGAAATTTCATTCTTCATAAATTCAGTCGCATTGACAGGCAGGCTTGTTGTTGCTCCAAATCGAAAACTGTGCTGTTTTACGACTCGACTGTGACCAGTATAATTGTTTCACTTGCTATAAACATTTTCGCATTTAGGCGTACATCTATCAATATATAATACCTTTAATTCTTAACCTGGGTGGGTAAGCCAGTCCACCGCCTTTTACTCATAGAAAAATTTTTCACAAAAAATAGAACCGACTCAAAACGCACTAAAAAGTAAAAAATAACTGCGACATTTAGTTGCTTTAATTTACTTGAGCATATCTATGAAGTCGATGCCAGCCAAGTTTAAGGAACATTCATTTAACGTAGTAAAGCAGTTTATGGGTAACGTCCTTAAAGTAGAAACCTTGGCTGGCACCTCTCATACGGCACAAGTAGCCAAAAAACTACCGATACTTACACAAAAACCGAAATCGCCTATAAAATTTGAAGAATTCCTTCAATTTTCCCAGGATAGCATCATCAAATTAATCCTAACATGATGACTATGGGACCATATTGGAAATGTGCCCTTTCTAATGAAAAAATAATTATCAAAATCGGAGAACTCTGTTAAAAGTTATGCGTGGTCATACATAAAAAAATATATAAGTGTCGAATTGAGAACCTGTACTTAAAGTATCTTTATTGTAATAGTTACTGTACATCTTTGATGTCGGTTCGATTTTTTATAAAAGCGCTTATAACGAACACATTTCTCTTATTTATTTTATTTTTTACACATGTCCCTCAGGAGTATTACTATTTTTGAACAAAATTATATTCAGTGAAATGTCCCCTTTAACGAATATAACCCGCTTAACTTTCATTGTAGCAATGTAGTAAAAAGTACCAATAAGCCACAACAATTCTATAAGCTTTTACGCATATACGCGGTCACATAAATCCAACAATATTGACAGCTCCTCACGCTTTGTCGGTCCAAATCGAATACGAGTCGACTTGATAAACGACCCGCGCGTGCCAAATATTGTTAGGCTGGAGACATAAACAACATACCACTCGGTTCGAAGTCGAACGATGTTTGGGTCAAAAAAGAGCATACTGCCATACTACGTACACTACCAATATCCATATTTTTCTATTTTTTTTTTTGTTATTGATAACCTACAATTTAGCTCTTGACTGTAATTACGTCTGATCTAAGATGGAACTTGTTAGGGGTAGGATGAAATCCACACTCCTTTCGGTGTCTACATGACAACGAACCGGTACACTAAATCGCTTGGCGGTACGTTTTTGTCGGAAGGTAACTAATTTCGGCTGTAGCCTCCCTCCAACCAAGCCTAAACCAATTTAGAAGGTCTTAATCAGCCCATCGGAATTTAAACTCAGGACTTCTATCCACTGTGCAGACCACTGCACCACGGAGACCTTCAAAATGACTTCAATGAAATTGTTTATACCGCAAATGGGTTGCAGATCTGAATGATCATCATCAGTCTACAGCATGTAAATAGTAATAATATTTGATTATGCCTGGATATTCATAATTAACGGAATCAATGGCTTAACTTAATTTCTAAGACATGGGGATATAACCTTATCCACCTACTTAATTCTGGGCTCCTACGAGATGTTATTTTAATCATATTTATAGTTGGACTTATTACACGTCGGCATAGCGTTGCGTTTACACAAGTAAGTGTGTCAAGTTCTTTATTGTTACCGATTTAATTTTACGCACGCGTTGATTGTTTTAAACACCATCCTCCGTAAGATTCTGTGTCAGTACAGAATTAATGGCTTAATGTTCGCGCAACTGTTGGCAATAATGTATCTTGTTTTGTGTTATCTGTATTGTTTTGTTATCTTTAGCTCTACTCTGTCTGTATTTATATTTGTGCGTACATAGGATAAAACTGTGGGAATTGCACGTCCATGTTTTGTTCTTGTTTGTTCACTAGAAGTTCGATTCTAGTGTACCCTCGACTGCAATCCCACCTGGTGTAACGTTATGATGTAATTTAAGATGGAAGTCAGCGAAATTGTTAGGAGTACGATAATATCTACACTCCTTCGGTTTTTACACGACATCGAACCGAAACGCTAAATCGCTGGGATGGTAACTATCAATGGGCCCTGCCAGGGATCGAAAACCTTCGTCTCATAAATCAATCGTGCATTTACGACTGCGCCACAAAGTGTGTGAAAATTATTACATCCGTATTTCGCAAGTTATGCAGTCAATTCCAATCAGTCATTATTACTGATAAAAATCAAATATCATCATATTAAGTTCTTTAATGCATGTAAGTTAAAGCTACATGGTGAGAGACTTGGCCCTTAAATGGACTTTTAAAATTAAGCTAATAATAACGATGACGGTGATTTTTGATACATTTTATCAATGTTCGCAGGACATTCAGTATAATTATAGACTGACGTGCCAAAACTGGGCCATAAAAATTTAATAACGGCCCCGACCGAATGTCCAAAAGTGCTACGTCATGGAATCTAAGCTTTCACATTTCACTAATTAAAATAATCCTTATCTATACAGTATACAACAGTTAAAAGCCTGCTTTTGGCAGATAGTGGGCGTGCGATAAGTTATCGTGCGTCCGTCATTTCCACGATAGCTTCGCCATGTCCATTACAGGATTGAAACCTTTCAGGTGATATTGTGGACTAATAAACGCGTAGGTGGTTGATTTAGCATCGTTTAATTTCTGTATTCATTCGAGATACTATTGCGCTGTCACTTTTCTAACTAATGTGTCTATATTAGAAGCGAACCAATGGACCAACGATGCGGTATCCTAACGTTATACGAGTCCTATTACTTACTCTATGTCCTAGTCCTAACTGCCTTGTATGTATAGAGATCAGCCTATGTGCTTTCGAATCCTAAGTCCCGGGCCCCAAGCTATTAATTATTTTATATAGTTTTATTTTTAGCTTATTTTTGTTTATTTTTTATATATAACAATTCCAGCTGCATTTCCGCCTTGGATAGTCGGGCTAATCCTTTTCTTTCTTAGAAATGCGCAGTAAAAATTCTTTCCTCGGAGAGCAGTTTAAGCCATCATTTACAGAGTCGTTATCATCTTAAGTTGGCCAACTCGTCTTTATTTTTTTAAATGTTAGTTTAAGTTCCATAATAACCCTTAAATAATAATAAATTCTTATAGAATGAGTCCTTGAAAATAGGCGAAGAATGATGACAATAAGCGATAACTATTTAGTACTAAAACTAAATATGCCTCTCAAGTTATGACGTTATTAACTTACATCATAAAAGTAGTAAACATTGAGGTTTTCCGTTCCATTCATCAGAAAAGGTGAGGTAGTGGTCGTCATCTCCCCCAGCTCCTCGACTGTGAGCTCGGGGTCCATGGTTCTGTAAAAGAAACATTATTTGTATTTATCTACATTAAAAAAAATTGGTGTTTTATATTTTTAACCGACGAAAAAAAACGGAGGAGGTTCTCAATTCGACACGTATATATTTTTTATTTATATGTATGACCACGCATAACTTTTTACAGAGTTTTCCGATTTTGATAATTCTTTTTTATCAGAAAGGGCATACTTCCAAGGTGATCCTATTGTCATCATGTTAGGATCTGATGAGGATATCCTGGGGAAATTGAAAGAACTCTTCAAATTTTGGAGGCACGCGTACAGCGATTTCGGTTTTTGTCTCGGTATCGGTAGTTTTTTGGCTACTAGTGGCATTTAATATACTATGACAGCATAGTACGAGTACGATACGTGGCGATAAATCACTAAAAAGTAAGAAATGAAAATTTTTAAATAAAAATAGAACCGACTCAAAACGCACTAAAAAGTAAAAAATAACTGTGTCATTTAGTTGCTTTAAATTACATAAGCATATCTAGGAGTCGGTGCCAGCCAAGGTTTCTACTTTAAGGACGTTACCTAGAACCCACAAAATGCTTTACTACGTAAAATAAAGGTTCCTTAAACTTGGCTGGCACCGACTTCGTAGATATGCTTAAGTAATTTAAAGCAACTAAATGACACAGTTATTTTTTACTTTTTAGTGCGTTTTGAGTCGGTTCTATTTTTATTTAAAAAATTTTATTTCTTACTTTTTAGTGATTTATCGCCACGTATCGTACTCGTACTATGCTGTCATATGAGAGTGGTACGGAGCTTAGACCGACCATACGTCTCCTATTCTGGTTTACGTGCTTAAGTATGGGAATAATTTTCTTTTTTTTACTCTTGCAATGATCACAACCTGACCCCTGCATCTTAATGTGATTTATGAGGCAAAGGGTTGTACCCCAACTATACTAAAGTCAAACACGATTGAGAATGCTTGTCAACAAACAAATTTAAAATGAAGGTAGAAAATGCAACACATTTTATGCCTAATAAATTTAAAATTATGTTTTGTTATTTTAAATTTATTAGGTTATCTGATTTAAAGGATATTGAATTTATTGATTAGTTTTAAGCTTACTAATCTAATTTATTGTCATGAATTCGTTATTAACTGGTTAATTAAAAAAAATAGGTGTGAAATGACTAGTGATTTCTACCTTCATTTTTAATTTCTTTGTTGACAAGCATTCTCAATCGAGTTTGGCTTTAGTATAGTTCCCAAACTTCAAACTAAGACAGTGTTTTTATCGGATCCCAAGGTAGTGGGTTCGAGTCTCGATATGAAACATCGAGCTCTCTGTTTTATAGAGGATTTCTTGGAAGAAAACAAAGCTCGATTTTTATATTAGTACTCGAAACCATTACCGAAACACCTTAGAGCCGCTTATACCTGAAATAAAAAATATCTAGGAAAAACAAAATGCTTCAATATACCAAAACATAAGTGATGAACGTAACTGTTGCATCATTATTTATTATTGTAAAGATTTAAATATTATAGATATGTTTATTTGTGTTTATATAAATATACTTTTGAAGTCATATAGTGTTACATCATTTCCTACATTTTTATGACTTACAATAAAAATGTAGTAATAAAAAGCAGATATTATTAGAGAACAACATATTTTTGCTGACGTCACAGTTTTCTGGATAACCAATAGCAATTTTATCGAACGTACCTATGGAAGAAACAATTCCGTTATATGATCAAGTTTGACCTTCGTCGTACGAATATTTTTTCCTTGTTTTGTAACGTTTTTCATTGATTTTAGGCTTGTAAGCCTTCCTGACAACTTAAAATCTATCTCAATGAATAAGCTATCTAACACGCAATTTTTTTCAATTCGTAGTTCATGAGAATGCGCGCTCAACAGAATGCGAACGATTTGTATATAGATGTTATAACGCCTTACATCAGGGTAGAAGCATAGTAGCAATAGAGTACCGACATAAGGAAAGCTCCAAAACTAATAATACAGTAAGTATAGTTTTTTATACGAAACTATTTTTTACTACTTAAACAGTTAAGGACGAATAGTACAGTTTACAGGTATAATAAAATATGTATAAATTGTTTTTTGATATTGGAAATATTCATTCGATTTACAGCTGTTTTCTATTGCGTTCCTACGTCATGCGTAGCGTCATTCCGAAGGGTCGTCGAAATGTTATTTACAGCTTACATCTGGACACTTTTTCAACTTTTCCCCATGCCTCTACCCTCCATAAACATTACATTAACTTTATGCTTTGTTTGTATTGCCTAAGGCTCAACTCAGCTTATAAGCGAAGCGAAGCGTGAAGTTTTTTCTCAACTAATTATAATATTCATCTATACTTTCAAATCGTTAGAGACAAAGATTTGTTATAGAAATATGGAATGTAGCGTCGCGCTACTTTGAACTGTAGTTATGTGCAAATAGAGATGAAATTGCTATTGGCACAAGTAATGACGCGACACATCTCTCGACTACACTGAGTTTGATCTAGTCGATCTCGTTCCCGCTGTTAAAACCTGTTGTTATTTATAACAAGGAGGTTCGGGATTTAATTTTTAAGTCCCATAAGAAACAATCCTTTTAACTAAGCTTGACCTGTAAATTAGTATGGGCATCCTTATTTCGCCCACGAAGCAGCGGCATTTTGTATGTTTTGTGTTTGTATGGTCTGAAAGGTAGATAGGGTAAAATTAGCCGCAGGTTGGTGGGCAGTAGAATCTACTGTGAGATGTGTGATATCGCCCAAAGCAACAATAATAGATAGTGGATGTCTACTTTACATTAAATGGTAGGTATGATTTGTATAAAAAAATATTCGTAACTAGCAGTTGCCCGCGACTACGTCCGCGTGAAAACCTCTTTGGTATCCTTTTAATTTTAAAGACAGACTATCATATGAAGGGTGCTCATTCCCCGCTACTCCTCTCAATTTAATTTTTTTATTATTTCGATTAGTTAAGCAATATCCTCCACTTTTACATCTAATCTAGAAGAAGAAGAAGATCTACATTTTTATTAAACATTGTACGACATTACGGTACACTAATATTAACAAAATATATTTATGGCAAGCCGATGTGCCGATAGCTTGATATTAAATATTCATTCAATTATTCTTAATAGTTATGGCAGCACATGCGCATAAAGCCGATTTAACAGATTTTTGCGGTCGGACTTGCGCATCATAAACTCTGCTAATTCGGTTAATACATACAATATACATATAGAATATAGCCTATGACACTCACTGATAACGTAGCATTCTACTGGTGAAATATTTTTTTAAATCGGATCAGTAGTTCCGAAGATTAGCCCCAACAGATCCATTTAAAAACTTACAAACGTTACCTCTTTATAATATTAGTATATATAAGTTAGATCAATTGCTTATTTAATTCTGAATTGCAGTTTTTTAAATCATAAGCATCTTCCTATAAGTACCAGTCCAAGTCGTATAGTCATTATTGTGGATGTACCTATTTTAAAACTGGAACTTCAGACGAGCCGATATTATTATTCAAAAAAAAATTGTCTAGGATAGATACCGTCAAAGCAAAATCATCACAAAGAAGCCTAAGTGCAAATTCAGCTTATTTTAACTCACCAACGGCTAAACATTTTATGTGTAAACGCGTGTTTTAGTATAAACAGTGAAAGATTTATATTGCATTCTTGTCAGATCGTAAAATAAATTTTTACGAGCCCGGAACTTTGGTGTGAAATATTTCAAAAACTGCTCAAAAGAGTTTATATTTTATAAGTATCTGTTATGTTGCTGTTTGAACTTTATATGTTATGATATTGCTTTAATCTTATTATAAATTTATTTTAATATGGAAAATTTTAGAAGAACTTGTGTTACGCTGTGTACGAGTAGTAGGATTTTGTGTTATAATTCGCTTTTTAAATAGACTATTATTTCGTAATGTTCATTTGACCGTATTGCATGGTCGGTTTTAATCCCATACTATTAAAGAAGGCACAGTATTATCACAATAATTAACGTATTTAAAAGGCTTTTTAGAAGAGGAAGTATAGAGCTGAGACCACAGTTCCAATTCCAGTTCGCAGATTGAGTTTAGACGGTTGTTTATATCTGGTAACGATCAGATATATATAATAACGCTTCTTTAGCTCCCTGAAGTCCTAAAAAGTCTTTTATCAGGTAGTAATATAATAAAAAGGTGCGTGCTTTCAATGGCTTGGTCTTGCCCTTAGTTATATACACTTTTGGCGTTCTAAAATGGACCCAAACTGAACTTTATTCCATAAACTGTAAAGTTTTTAATGAGGTTGTGACTTCCACCGAATTACGGTGGACGTGGATTTTTAAATGATAAGAAATATTATAATTCCTCCTATATTGATTTCGGCCTTATACAACTATCGCAGATTAATAGAAAAAAGACGAAATTTAATAGTTTAAGGATATCAAAAATTTTTAAAAAAATTTATAGAGCTACTGAATAATAGAATCACGTTAGTCAAAACAGTAACAGAAGAGAAATCAGTAAACATAAAAATATACATAAAAGTTCGTCACCTCTTTACCAAAGTTGGTTAAACGCAATAAAAATACGCCTCCCTTGTAAAATTGTCTTGAAATACCGCAAAGAAAACCACTCACAGATCGCAGGAAATTATTTAGAAGCATTTTGCCGTAATAATCTAACTTCGCTTTACAAGAGTCGGTTTTTGACAAGCGATTTAAAAGTGGGTTAACAGGGTACTTTGAGAAAATCATTTCAATCGAGGCGACGTCCTGTTACCTAGATAGGCTTATGTTTTGATTATGTTAAGAGATAAGATGAGATATTAAATAATAATTGGAATATAGAGGGAGATAAACCTGTAGCATAATATAATTATACAGTATTTTTTTATATATTCATCTCGTTAATAACGCAACCTGTATAAGTCTCTTCAACAACCTCACTAATAACAACTGCCTCGTTGATTCAGTGGGTAGTCTATAGCTTCAAATTAAAAGGTCCTAAGTTCGAGTACGAATTTGATATTATGATGTAGCAGTTGATAGGCTAATAATAAATATTAATCAAGCTTGGTATAAACATATCATCAAAGTTGTCTTAGTCTCCTGAAATCTCCTAAGTAATACCAGAACATAGATAATATAGAATATATCAATCTTACTATATCTCACAACTTGAATAGAAGTTATAATAATGCCGTTTGTACTTAGAATCGGGAAATTGCAACCGAAATATGGGTCAAGAGGCAAAAGACAAGAAATAAGACATTCGTTACCCCCAGCTAAAATGAGTATTGGTTTAACTATAGTACGTATAACATGGAATTTTCAAACGAGCTAGCAATTTCATATGCAATTCTATAGCCGGAAAATTGCAAACAACACTAAACAGTAAAGTAACAAAAATAACAGCAAGTGTCTATCTGTAACCCATAGCTGTGGATAGTTTTTTATTATTTCACCAATAATCATGTAAAAACACTTATTATAGACAGGAAAATTGTAATCCTTGTCGGAGTTATTTCATTCTAATTTTATGAATACTTAATGGTGTAACCAAGTGGAGAGTTAAGCAGTTGTTATTACAAAGTTTTAGTTTTAATTATAATGCCAAATTTAATGTGTCAATTCGCTAATTGCAGTGTTATTATAAAAATCACTAGTGTTATCTTATGTGTGATCAATAAATGTTTCTTTTTTTTCATTTTTTACTGTGACAAGAATAACAGCAATTTTAGTTGCTCGTTTACATATCACTGGAAATATGAATAAAATATCAGTGCCGTGATAATAAATGTGAAACTGTTTTCCTCTTGGTGTTAGTCACCAAATGTCTCATTTCTATGCTTCAATGGATTAGAAGATTTCAATAATGTTTTGTATGAAATGCGGAATCATTTCCATGTGTAAGAGATTCCGCATTTCCACTTATTTGCTATGTTTTTTGAATTTTTATATGCTAATTTAGAGCTGGTGCATATCTGTTAAGCTGTTGTGTTGACAAGAGGTGACAAGACAATAGATAGTCTACTTCTGTAGACAATCTACTAAATTATTTTGTTAACACTATAGTCTTGAATCGTTGTATTGTAAAGAATTCGATCCTTAACTATCAAAATTAATGTTATTGTTTTATTTTCATTACGTTGCATATTAAGTTGTTAGTAGGTACTTTACTATTTATACATAAATATCTCAATAACGGATTTAATGGCCTTTGATGATATCGACTAAGTATAATTGAAATTATTAAAAACTTTAACGCAATCCATCGTTCAATTTATAATCCTTTAGTAGACAAGTTAACGTTATCCAGGATTTCGTTAGCATAGGCCCTTATTACTGGCCGTTCAATCTTAGTTAACTATCTTTTATCAAAATTATGCAAAGGGCTGTATAATGATACAAGCGATTTGCTAATGTATGGCTTACGTAATTGGGTTGATATTACAACGTCGTCAGTTTGATGTTCCGTTACGCGTACCTTGATTTCGTTTATAGAAGAGCTCTTGTGGGTTCCTAACTATCTTGACATCTTAATCCATTCTATAGACAATCTATTAAAAGGGATATCTGTAGAGCCCTCGTTTACATAAAATAGGAAATTTGATTAGAAACTTTGGACATATTTTATTAATATTCAAAGGTATGAGATTTTTAAAAATCTGGACAACAGTGCAGTTCCGGTGTATCGTCACTACTATTATAAAGGCCATATATATATGGTTGGATGAATGTTTGTTAATTTTCACGCAAAAAATACTGAATAGATTTTGATGAAACTTCACAATAATATAAGTTACATGTCAAAATAACACATAGGCCACATATTATCCCGAAATTTCCATGAAAACGAGAAATGCGCGGGCAAAACCGCGGATGTCTCTTGTTTTTTAGCCTCGATGGTGTGAACTTCTTCGACGACCGTTTTGACGACCTCCGTGGCGCAGTGGTATGCGCGGGGGATTTATAAGACGGAGGTCCTGGGTTCGATTCCCGGCGGGGCAGATTGAGATTTTTCTTAATTTGTCTTGGCCTGGCTGGTGGGAGGCTTTCGCCGTGGTTAGTTACCACCATACCGACAAAGACGTACCGCCAAGCGATTTAGCGTTCCGGTACGATGTCGTGTAGAAACCGAAAGGGGTGTGGATTTTCATCCCACTCCTAACAAGTTAGCCCGCTTCCATCTTAGACTGCATCATCACTTAACAACAGGTGTGATAGCAGTCAAGATCCAACTTGTAGTCGATAAAAAAAAACTTCACGGAGTCATAAAAGTTCTGCGTACCACACACATACATTTTTTTTATATAGTTAATGATGTAAGGCACAACAAGAAAAATAATATTTATATTTACTAAAAACTTGCTCTACTTTTGTACATTGCATTAGGATCAGGGCTGCTGAATGTCAATGCTGACACAGGTCCCTGTGCTCGCTTATGTGCAATGCCGTAAGGGATACACCGATTTGAAGAAGTGTGGTATGTCTACGAGTAGGCCCAAATTCCCTCTACTATAAGGAGAGCTTAGATTGTAGGCCTTTAAAAATATTCTGATAGCGACAACTACTTCGATAAAAATCCTTAAATAAACAAAGCTACTTTTAGCATTCGTATGAAAATAACCTCTGCAGTATTTCTGGAATAAAACGCGTGTGTCCAGACATGTTTTAAAAGATTATCACAATGTTAAACAGTAGAAACTCGCGCATTTTTATTTTAACTGCATACATGTAGTAAAAATTGTTTGGAGCTGGACTGAGTGAATGAAAAAGAGAATCATACGAGAATGCTAGGATTATCTTTTGAATTCGCTTCCCCATTACTTCGTACGGTTTAGCCTGTGATGCCCATCCATACCTTCTTCTCTTCTTCATTTTATAAAAGCTATTGATCGATGTTCTTACAGTAAGTCTAAACGAAAACAGTATAAATTAAATATTATATACTAGTTAGAGGTCGCTCGCGGTCTCACCCGCGTATTTCCTGTTCCCGTCAAAATTTTGGGATAAAAAGCTTATGTGTAATTTTAATATATAAGCTATGCAACTGTAAAATTTTATCAAAATCCAAAGAGTGGTTTTGCATGAACATCTATCCATCCATAGTTACAAATATTGGCGTTTATAATATTAATGGGATACTAAGCTGCCACTGAGCGACAACTTGCCACGAAGTTAAGTGTCTGGTGACTGGTGACATGATTTCTCAAAAATAAGAAATGTAAAAAAACTTCTGTGTCTCGAGAGATCCGACTAAAGTGCTGACATAAATACGGCTAGCGTTGTGGGTTATATTGAAAGAGTAGTCTCCTACTGCTGCCGTATGCGTGAAAGAAAGGGCAGCCAGACAGGCTCCGTACAAAATTACGTAACGCAAAGGCTTACTCTCCCATAAGAAGTTATCATATATTATATCATATTCATCATTTGCCTGATTGAAAGTCTGTATCTTTGCGAACTTTTCTATATTCCAAAGCCAATATGATCTCAACTCTATCTCAACTCAAGTGAAAACTTTAATACCTCAAAGTAAAGTTAAACTAATAATATTTATATTGCAACTTAAATTTTACTCCGCCGAGTAACTCATTGCAAACTTTAGTAAAGTAGATATAAGTGTTTTTGCAGTAGTATTTAAAAGAGGTGAAGTTTGTTCTGAATTGCCGAAGAAGTTCTGCCTACCCTTGATTACGAAAATACAGATATTTCCATGAAATAATTTCATAAATGAGAACCTGTGAAACTTTTTATAGAATAGCAGACGCTCTCGTGCGTTGAATTCGGTATTTCTGAAAATTAACGATTACTAGAAGAATATTGAAGTCAAAACTCAAACTCAAAACATTTATTTCAGGTGGGCTATTTTACAAGCACTTTTGAAACGTCTAGTCTGTCCGCATGTAGTGCCACTACCACGGGTTCGGATGGCAGATCAAGAAAAGCCGACAAGAAACTCAGCACTTGTTCTTTTAAACATCAACAACATCAATTTCTATTTTTAACCGACGAAAAAAAACGGAGGAGGTTCCCAATTCAATACGTATATATTTTTGTCTCGGTATCGGTAGCTTTTTGGCTACTAGTGCCGTATATATACTATGACAGTATGGTACGAGTACGTTACGTGACGATAAATCACTAAAAAGTAAGAAATAAAATTTTTTAACAAAAAATAGAACCGACTAAAAACGCACTAAAAAGTAAAAAATAACTGTGTCATTTAGTTGCTTTAATTTACTTAAGCATATTTAGGAGTCGGTGCCAGCCAAGGTTTAAGGTTTTTTTTTTACTTTAAGGACTGACTGATGCTGAAGGAATTAGCGTTACCTGGAACCCACAAACTGCTTTAATATGTAAAATAAATGTTTCTTAAACTTGGCTGGCACCGACTTCATAGATATGCTTAAGTAAATAAAAGCAACTAAATTATTTTTTACTTTTTAGTGCGTTTTGAGTCGGTTCTATTTTTTGTTGAAATTTTTATTATTTATTTACAATCTTGGTTATTCCCTCTTGAGTGGAGAAAGATAAGCCGATTGCTTCCAAGAATTTTTATCGTTTGAGTTGCCATGCCAGGTCGACCGACGGCTTAACGTGCTTTACCAACTTCCCGACTCTAGGCTT
The DNA here is from genome assembly GCA_034621355.1 of Mycalesis mineus. Classification (NCBI taxonomy): domain Eukaryota; kingdom Metazoa; phylum Arthropoda; class Insecta; order Lepidoptera; family Nymphalidae; genus Mycalesis; species Mycalesis mineus. The sequence goes on along the minus strand of CM067887.1, from coordinate 15,388,161 downwards.
AGAATTTACAGAAATTTTAGAAGATAAAAAACACAATGTTGTTCCACAACACAATCGAGATAGTAAACGAATTGCAGAATGTTATATATGTATGTAATTCTTGATCTGACTGATGCTGAAGGAATTAGCATAGAAACACACGGCGTACCGTTGGTATAGTGTTAAGCCTATGTAAATTAATATTATGAGATTTTGGGTTGGATACACATTGCAAAATAACACTTAGACGTACAAAGTTCATGGTGCTATACCCCATGCCTCGGAAAGCACTTTGTGTATCATTATCAATAAAGTCCATTCACAACTTCATAATTAAATATCTATCCGAATACTGGTATACGCAAGTAAATCTCTCAGCATCCAAAGGATTTATCTGACGAAGGTCTGACAAATTGATATATCTCTGCTTACCGCCTCTATTGATCAACTCAATGCATCACATCATAAATATCTACATTTTCATACAGATATTCATATTATAGGTGGCAGTTACGTAGTCTACATTTATTTTATTATTATATCTCACTAATAAGTAATACAAATTAATGAAAAATAAAACCGAATTCAGATAGCACAAAAAAGTAAAACATACATATAAGTGTATTTAACGATGTGGCAAAGCACTTTGTAGGTTTTATGTAACGTCCTGAAAGTGCTTCGGTGGCACCGACTTCGTAGAAATGCTCTCTAACTAAACTAAATCTCTTCAAAATCTGTAAAGAATGTGTCTATAATTTTGTATATTATGTATGTAGAAGTTATATGCCCTATCAAAACGATCATTATTTTACAAGTACAAGGCAAACTTTGAAAATTGTTTTAACTTTAAATTTTGTAGTGCCTAGCCAAAGGCACTACAAAATATATTTAATTTGAACACTTAATAGAGAAGTCTAAAATAAAATAAAATTATATAAGATAAAAATAGCATACTCCTTTAACGATTGATCTAAAATTACGTTTGAGGAATCCGTAAGAAACTTTTTAAAAGGCAGACAAAGGAAACCAAATTTGGGGCAAACGAAGTCAGAAATTAAATTTGTTTTCAACTGAACCGGTATCCGGAGTTAATACGTTTTTTAGGGTTCCGTACCCAAAGGGTAAAAACAGGACCCTATTACTCATACTCCACTGTCTGACTGTATCTCGAGAACTGTGCCAGTTAAACAAGATATAATTTTTCCCGATGATATTATATTTCTGTTGCCGCTATAACAAAAAATACTAAAAACAAAATAAAATAAATATTTAAGTGCGGCTCCCAAAAAGCAAACGAGATTTTGTTTGCCGTTTTTTCAATGTACGTATTTATAATACCTACGTACATTCTATGTTCGGAACCCACGTTAGGCGAGTTCTACTCGCACTTATCCCGTTTATCTTTCAATCTTCGACGCTTTTAGTATTTCAAAGTAGAGCCGCTGCGATTTAGAGAAATCCTGTGATGCTAGACTGAATATTTTATTGTGAATTAAAGCCGGGGAATAGACATTGAGTAATGTTTTGAATATATTACTAATGTATAATATTTATTATTCTTTTAAAAGCGTTTGCGTTTGGTTGTTCAGTGGGAATCTGGCTGTGTGAGTCGAACTTTTCAAACTAAGGTTCCGTACTATGTTTACCAACTGCAAGCATGTTTATTGTAAGTACCAATTTTCTTCATGTTCATTGCTTTTCTCAAAATTTTATACTTAAACGATAGGTTTCAGCTGCAGCTGATTACCACAGCATCGCTAAAATATATCGCCAAACATTTCCAATATCTTTATATTATTCTATACAGGCATAAATCAAAATTAAACATTCAAAATTTATTTATTTTAAGTAGGCTTAGTTTTCGAGTCCCTACTATTGAAATGTCAAGTTTATCTGTTTGTAGTTTTTACCAACAGTATGGAGGGCAATAATGGGCAGCCATAAAGAAACTCAAAAGTTCATCATCATCATCATTACCAGCCGGTAGATGTCCACTGTTGGACATAGACCTTTTTTAGGGACTTCCAGACACAACGATACCGAGCCGCCGGTTGCCAGCGGCTCCCTGCGACACGTTTGATGTCGTCAGTCCTCCTGGTTGAGGTTCGACCAACGCTGCGCTTTCCGGTGCAGGGTCGCCAATCTAGCACCTTGGGCCCCCAACGTCAGCTGTTCGAACTACGTGCCCCGCCCATTGCCACTTCAGTTCTGTAACTCGCTGAGCTATGTCGGTTACTTTGATTCTTCTGCGGATCTCCTCATTTCTGATTCGATCACGCAGAGATTCTCCGAGCATTGCTCTTTCCATCGCCCGCTCAGTGACTCTGAGCCATCTTATGAAGCCCGCAGTCAGCGACCAAGACTCAGATCCGTAAGTCATGGCAACACGCACTGTTCGAAGACTACCCAAAAGTTACACTTTTTAAAAAATCATAGACTGTCGTAGTTCACAATTAATCGATTTAATTAATCAGAAGCTAACTGTCTTTTTTACTCAATCACAGCAAACTCCTTTTTATCCTACACAGCATTACCTGTTAGAATAGAAGAAGAGCTTATAGTCAAGTATTTGAGAAAAATCTTATGAAGTTAAAAAACTACGTCCACAAAAATGCCTACAGTGTAGTCCCACTTGTACTAACATTAAAAGCCTAAGCGAAGACAGGAGAATTAACATTTAGATATCATCCCTATTCCATCTGTCTCAATTGCTACTTAGGCTTTACAAAAAAATAAATATAAGTTCTACTTTTGCAAGTAATCAGTATAAGTGCGTCATTTATTATGGACACAGGAGACTTTTTTATCTCGGTATTTATCTAAGGCAGTATTTCTTGGTCCCTCTATTTTGTATAATTATCTAATTAATGTGATGAAACGTTCTCTCGAGTCCTGGACATCGACTCACTGGTTTATTGTCAAATCACGTCCATTTTACGAACCTTTCATCAAAGGTAATAAACCCTAATCTCGTTGAGGGACGTTTTTTAAAGCTAATGAAAAGGTAACTTTTGCGATAATAATTGTACCCTTTTGAACTTTAGCGGACTTTTAAAAAGAGTGGTTCTCAATTCGGTTCAGTAGCTCAAGTATCAAATGCGAATGGTCTATATATGCGACGAGTATATATTGGACTTGTATTCATCCTCAATAAGGACCTTTGCTATAAGTCTAGGTAAGTAAGTAAAGGGAGTAAGTAAGATAGTAAGTAGTAAGGGAAGGAAGGGAAGAAATAAGGAAGGGAAGAAAATATTGACCAAATTAAAAAAATATATTTTTGTGTGATTATTTGCAGATACCTACTACCTGGCCGTTACCGTTCTGATTTTTTTTTGATTTATTTATTGCATAGATAGTTAAGGTTGGTATAAAATTATCTCGATCAGCAATTTGTAATATATACATATAGGTATATATTTTGAACAAATAATTCGTATTATAATAATTATTTCTTTACCCTACTATACTAAAGCCAAACTCGATTGAGAATGCTTGTCAACAAACAAATTTAAAATGAAGGTAAAGGTAATGCAACACATTTTATGCCTAATAAATTTAAAATCATATTTTTTTTAAATCTTATTTAAAAGACATTGAATATATTAATTAGTTTTAAGCTTACTAATCTAATTTATTGTCATGAGTTCGTTATTAACAAGTTAACTAAAAAAATTAGGTGTAAAATGACTAGTGATTTCTACCTTCATTTTTAATTTGTTTGTTGACAAGCATTCTCAATCGAGTTTGGCTTTAGTATAGGTACCAAATTAAACCATTCTGTGTGCAACACCATTTTAATCCACTTTACTTTACACTGATAGAAGAGACTAAAATAATGTATTCTCGGGTAATTTCATATCATATTTCTATTCCCAGCACAATACGAGATTTACTCTTTTGATAACAGACTAGCTATGTTGGACAGCGTCCGCTTACAATAGTGCACTATGTAAAGCTTCTTATCGGCTAGAAAGTTTCGAAGTGCGAACGACGTGGGATTATGTATACTACACCTACATTTTTTTTATCGACTACAAGGTGGCCCTTGATTGCTATCACACTGATGTTAAGTCATGATGCAGTCTAAGATGGAAGCGGGCTAACTTGTTAGGAGTGGGACGAAAATCCACACCCCTTTCGGTTTCTACACGACATCGTACCGGAACGCTAAATCGCTTGGCGATACGTCTGTGTTGGTAGGGTGGTAACTAGCTACGGCGAAAGCCTCCCACCAGCCAGACCAAGACAAATTAAGAAAAATCTCAATCTGCCCCGCCGGAAATCGAACCCAGGGTCTCCGACTTATAAATCCACCGCGCATACCACTGCGCCACGGAGGTCGTCTTATATAAGTAATACGTTTTTACGAAACTGCGCTAGAAGCAGTGTTAAGCCTTTTGCTGTGTGTATAATATTGTATTTAATACCCCGTTGGTCCAGTGGTTACCCAATGTCGCTTCGGGTCTTTAGGCCCTGAGTTTGGCTCTTATGTTGAACTATGAATATATAAAACACTAAAGATCTGCCTGCGGTTTTATTCGCGTAGTGTCTCTTCTTGGTTAACTATTGTCTTACAGTTAAAGTTTATTTTTAGTATATATATCTCCATTCCAAATGGTAGCCAAATCGGGTCAATAGTTGTGGTGTGAAACAGTAACAATCAGTGTGATGTTTATTAGTAGATAGGTGTAAATGCGGTTTAAATATGCAAATATACAGTCTGCCCTTTTTATAATAATAATAATAAATAAATATATACCATAGGACAATTACACACATCGCTATATAGCCCCAAAGTAAGCGAACTCGTAAGTAGCTTGTGTTATGGGTGCTATGATAACTGATGAATATTTTTAAATATATTATACATATAAATACTTATAATATATAGATAAACACCCAGACACTGGAAAACATCCATGCTCATCACACAAACATTTTCCAGATGTGGGAATCGAACCCACAGCCTAGGACGCAGAAGCAGAGTCACTACCCACTGTGCCACTCGGCCAATAATAATAAATATAGGACAATTACACACATCGCTATATAGCCCCAAAGTAAACATACTCGTAGGTAGCTTGTGTTATGGGTACTAAGATAACTGATGAATTTTTTTATATATATTATACATAAATACTTATAATATATAGATAAACACCCAGACACTGGAAAACATCCATGCTCATCACACAAACATTTTCCAGATGTGGGAATCGAACCCACAGCCTAGGACACAGAGGCAGGGTCACTACCCACTGCGCCACTCGGCCGTCATATTTTTCAAAGTGTTCGAATCTCCATAAGAGACGCTGGGGCGGTACTCATTTATCCATCAAAGCCGTAATCTTTGGAAATGGGCCACCAGCCAGCGCCGGATGTTAAGACCTATTTAGTGTACATAAAAAATATTACTCTTACTTTGTGTACACGAGGCTTAATTAACTTTTGTTTATGAATCTTTGCTAAAACAAAAGATTACCCCATATATTGCGACGCGCGCAAATTAGGTTTATTGTGGCTTAAAAAAATATTTGAACCTTTTTAAAGCAGATAAAAAATTTTTAACAAAAAATAAAACGCCTTCAAAACGCACTAAAAAGTAAAAAATAACTACGTCATTTACTTACTTTAATTTACTTAATCACATCTATGAAGTCGGTGCCATCCAAGTTTAGGTAAAGACTTTAAAGTAGAAAGATCGGGTGGCACCGACTTCATATATGTGATTAAGTAAATTAAAGTAAGTAAATGACGTAGTTATTTTTTACTTTTTAGTGCGTTTTGAAGGCGTTTTATTTTTTGTTAAAATTTTTTTATTTTATACTTTTTAGTGCTTTATCAACAACGAACATACTAATAAACCTACTCGAACTAAACCATAAGTACCAATATTCACTAGCTACTTATAACATTCCGACGTCCCTGCAAAAGTACATATAAAGTTTGAAGAGTTTCCTCGAGTTTTCGTAGATCTCATCATTGGATCATGACATAGTAAACATTAAACTAACTGGAAACTATAACCTTTCAAACTTCTCATTGAGTCATATTAATCGAGCTCAAAATTAAAGAGCTCCCTCAACTGTCCTTCTTCTTCATCGCCAGACCCTCAATGACAGTCACAGCCCATCTAAATATAAAGTTCTCATTGAGACAAATTAATCGAGCCCAAACACAAGGTAGCTACTGTAAACCGTTAAAGAGCTCCCTCAGCTGTCCCTCGTCTTCATCGCCAGACCCTTAATAACAGTCACAGTCCATCTAAATATAAAGTTCTCATTGAGACAAATTAATCGAGCCCAAACACAAGGTAGCTACTGTAAACCGTTAAAGAGCTCCCTCAGCTGTCCCTCGTCTTCATCGCCAGACCCTTAATAACAGTCACAGTCCATCTAAATGTAAAGTTCTCATTGAGACAAATTAATCGAGCCCAAACACAAGGTAGCTACTGTAAAACGTTACGGAGCTCCCTTAACTGTACGTCGTCTTCATCACCAGACCCTCAATGACAGTCACAGCCCATCTAAATGTAAAGTTCTCATTGAGACAAATTAATCGAGCCCAAACACAAGGTAACTACTGTAAAACGTTACGGAGCTCCCTTAATTGTACTTCGTCTTCATCACCAGACCCTCAATGACAGTCACAGCCCATCTAAATGTAAAGTTCTCATTGAGACAAATTAATCGAGCCCAAACACAAGGTAGCTACTGCAAAACGTTACGGAGTTCTCTTATATATAGATCGGCTCCATCATCAGATCGACTCCAGACCTTCATCAAATTGTAGTGCTTTTAAATACTTACCGGAAAAATTAACAAACGTACTTGTTGTCTCTACAATTTTTGAAAGTTCCCCTCGTTTTCTCCAGGATCCCATCATCAGATCCTGGTTTCCTTGTCATGGTACCACCACCGACTATCTACTTTCCAACAAAAAAAGAATTATCAAAATCGGTTCATAAACGACGAAGTTATGCGCGAACACACATAAAAAAAAAAAAAAAAAAAAATATACGGTCGAATTGAGAAACTCCTTTTTTTTGAAGTCGTTTAAAAATAGGTTTACCTGTGAGTATAAACGTGTAAAATAATAAGAAGGGACCTTTTCTTCGTGTAGAAATCCTCATGGATACTTACCTTCTCGCCAAGGAGGGAGAGCGAGAGGGTTATGTCGGACTCTTACCGACTACAACCCCACGGTGTTCCTACACTGATAAACTGATACGAGTTAAGCTACGGGAACAAATGCACACTAATGTAACACCTACCAAAGAAGGACCTAACTCAATTAGGTTCTAGATATTTTTTATCTTTAAAGCCATGTTTTTTATAATTTGCTATACGACAAAAGTAAAGCTTTTCGTAGTAAGTAGTAGGTACTATTATTATGTTTAAGTTGACACATCTACAAAATCTCGAGCAGAGCTTGCATGGTCACTATCATTAGCGTACGAATTCAAATTATAAAACCCCTACGCAAATCGAGGAACATGGTTGATATAAGCTTTAAACGCATAATTAAAGAAAATAGTCCACTTCACAGGATTATGAAACTCAAAAAAATGCTGCTCGTAATAACCAATAATAACCAAAATAAAACATCGCATCAAGTTGATCAAGTTTTCCTGTTTAATGCTCAGAATCTTTAAATAACATCAAAACAAATACAAAATCTCCACGTATTCAGGTTAGTAAGCTAATGCATCGATCACTCGGTTACAAACAGTTTAAATTGCCGAGAGCAATGCGCGACACTCAGTTTATCCGTCAACGCAGTAATCCCGACATCACTTACCAATTCAAAGGATTACCGGATATTACCCAATATTACCATTTATTACCCGTTATTACCAGTTACTCCTGCGGCGCGAACAAAATGGAGACATTAAAGAAGCGTTCCTTTCATTTTAATTTATTGTATTTGGAGTGCCGCATTTGTAAAGCACGTTTGTGCATGGAAATATTGCTTGAGCCAAGAGGTTAATTTAAATTTATAAATATTATCAAAATGTTAACTTGGCTTGTGCGCGCTTTCAAAATTTAAAAAGTTGTGCAATGAATGAGATCATAATTTGTATATGTAGTAATTAAGAGTTTTTTTTTATTGAGAAAAAATACTAATCTCTCTCTTAATAAATATTTTTTATTAAGAGAGACATAAATTAAGCAAATTTTATATAGTTATATTATCTTTCCACATTTTTCTTAGCTAGTAGCTTTGGTCGAGGTAGGTCTGTTTAGTTGGACTTTAGCGAGTTATTTTACACGAGAGTAAATATTTGCTTTTTTTTCTAAAATAATATTCTCAAATCAGTTCTGAAAAGGTTTCTAGTTGGTGAAAAGAGTCTCTTGGGTGTATTACAGCTAACATACGCCTTGATAAGTATAAAACTTGTGTAGGTCCGTATTAAGCCTTCCAATTGCCACATAACACCAAATAGTCTGGGGAGAAAAAAGTTTATACTTTGCGGTCGCCATTAACGTACGTAAGTCTAAAGTTTTATCTAAACCCATTTCTAGAAACTCGGTACCAAGTTTATTTAGCTCGGGAGAGCCAAAGGCATAATCTCGTTTAACTTTTCCTATCGTTTTTGTAGACGTTATTTCCAATCGGTTTATATTATCGACTAACAAAGCCGCCATTTCGTCTAGAATTCTGATTTTTATAAAATGTACCATAGTCTATAGTTAGAATCTCAACATTTTCTTATGTAAAAAAAATTGAATATTTGAAAATGTGTTCAATAGTTCTTAAGGTAATTATCTTGTGTTGGATAATGTGTCGTATAATTTGCATTGAAATACATAAATTGGCTTTAACAAACTTTTATTTAACATTTTCACTGTCCAATGACTCCAAAGGAGTCACATCGATCCCAAGATTTTATATTACAGATCTGTCATTTCACATTTGACATATGACATTGACATTGAATAACACAGAGTATTAAAAAATGAAACAAGGTAATAATAACATGCATGACTCTCCAATGTTTAGTCCACACGTCCATGACTCCTTAAGAAGTCATTTAATTTTTAAGCAGTTTTATCCTAAATAATAATAGGTTTATAGTTCTTATTAGCTTAAATGTAAACTCTTACACAAATGTCGAATTATCAAAAAATTGTAGATGGACGTACAAATTTTTTAACTTTAATTCTGGGACAGTGAAAATGTTAAAAAGTGATATCTGTCTTATTGCGGTAAGTACCTACCGCGAATGCGCCTGTAAGATAAACTCCCGACGAAAATGTAATCCGCCATTTTTTTTGTTACAGCCATCTTAGATTTATAAATTTTCATAGTATTCTACTATTTAAGCCCTTTCCTTCCCATTTGATACCTATATTGAGGAAGTTTTGACAAAATATTATGTAACCCGCCATATTGTAGCGGCGGCCAATTTCCGACCGATATTCATCAAACACAGCTGATAACACTCCCGACTAGTTCACCTTTCAAACTTTTCTTTTTGCAACAGGGGTTAAAAATAGAATTTTGTGTTTTGTTACTCTTTGTTTTCCCTCTATAAAATTAACACTACTCTTCTACTGTTTTAAAAAACAGTAAGTAGACAAGATTTAAATTCAAGAGATGCTGGGTGTAATCCGCTAGCTGAACTGTTGTCTATCTACTTCTAACACAGACTTTTCGATTTGTTTTAAACGAAAGAAGAAATAATGGTTGCATGAGAAAAAGGTATAGCTAATATTAATCTTTTTAAAGAAAATAAGTATCGATATTATAACCTTTCTGGTTATTTAAATTTTTTTGGTGATAGGTTATTTAAAAATAATTTTTTCTTAACATTAATAAGAAGTTCAGAATGTAGAAACCGTTGTTTCAATTTAAGCAAAGGCTGTTCCTATTTCACCATACAAGTTGGAAGATTCGCCAAGTGCATGCTTGAGATGCTCCGTGTCAGCTATGTCTTTTTATCTTAGAAGTAAATTTCTTCAAGCGAAAACTTCCCCAACGAAGAGAAATGTAACATTTCGTTTTTATTTTTAATAAATGTTCACCGTGACATGTACCTACAAAAAATGGTGAGATTTTTTAAGATGACACATTTCTAGGAGGAAAACCTTCTTTTTATCATTTTGTCTACTTCCAAAAAATGTGAGCTTATTATTTTAAGTCTTCTTAATATTGTCATCATTGAAATAATCTGACAAGGTACCTAACAAATTAAGTGCTGGAGATTTTTCTTATTATATTTTTTTACATTTTATATAAAATTAAATCACTTCCGATGTCTGTTTGCTTAGTTCTTTTAAAATATTCAACGGATTTTAGTGGTCCTTAATAGAAAGAATAATTTAAGAGGAAAGATTATAGGAACAATTTAAGATTATAAGAACAATTTAAGATTATAGGAACAATTTAAGATTATAGGAACAATTTAAGATTATAGGAACAATTTAAGGTTATAGGAACAATTTAAGATTATAGGAACAATTTAAGATTTTAGGAACAATTTAAGATTATAGGAACAATTTAAAATTATAGGAACAATTTAAGATTATAAACGAAGTGGCGGGCGTCCGCTAGTAATCAATAACAAGAAAATTTTATTTGGTATTATTTGCTAAGCTTAACACAGTTTAATGATTTATTATTATTCAGCCATCAGCTTAGCCATAGAATAGGATAAGTTTCGAGGCCTTTCAGCTATAAAGCTTAGAATGAAATATGAAGATTAAAACTGATGCGTTTAAGATTAGTTCTCTAAACACTTTCATTAATAATCTTTTAAGCTACCTACATAAAAGAGTACTAAATCAACGTCTGAACGCCTCAATCACTGCTACAAAGCTTCGTAAAACCATGTGAGCTTTTGTAAGCATTGTAAGCTATATTCAATTGGTAACAAAAGACGTTAGTCGGATACCAGCCTTTAAAACCTGTGTAGAATGATTGATGTTAAAGGTATGAAATATAAAAAAATCTTTTAACATCGAATAAAGCATCACATATATTTAAATTAATGATCAAACGAAATGGTTAACCGTTTATTTTTATAATATAACATTGTATAGTATATTTTACATTCAGATTTGAATACACTCATATTAGGTCAATATTACATTTAATTCATTAAAAAACCCCCGACCCAAAATAGAAACATGAAAAGAACCAGTCAAGACCAATTCAACGAGCCCAAATTCGATGGGTTTACTAAAAAGGTAGACCAGGGTTACGTCTCCTACCGTCGAGCCTTATCATCAGACCAGCTCAGTGGTTCCAGAAAACATTAGTGTTTCAAATGTCTGACCTCACACATGCTTTTAAGCAATTGAGCGTGTAACATTTCTATCACACCTAGCAAACGATCTGATGACCTTGAAGACCTGAACCGATTTCCACCAAACATAGTTAAGAACACTCTCAACTGATATACCTTTCAAACAAAAAAAGCCGCAATAAAATCGGATCATCCGTTTGGGAGTTACGATGCTACAGACAGACATATACACATTTACACAGACACGTCAAACTAATAACATCCCGTCGTTATTGCGTCGGGGGTTAAAAACTATAACTTTTTGAATTCACCAAACTTTGTTGAGATTTTGGGACAAAGATTTGCGGAATCTCGTTGCCTAAAGGCGATCAAATGTCTGTCCTTTTTTATTTTCAATAGAGTAAAATCCTTGAGAATCGTACCCTTATCACCCATTATTGCATACCGTCCTACATGGTCTTATTCTTTCAAGTTTTATCCAACAACATTCTTCCCATGAACAAATGTTTCAATAATACATACATATTTTTATAAGATACCTTGTTTCTCCACAGGGATTATAGTGGTAATCACGAGGTCTGAGGTTCTGTGTAGAGTTATGGAATGATACTCAGTTTTTCTTTCTTGCAAGATTTTTTCTATAAATTCTGAGCCCAGAGTTGGTGATGGTGGCTGTTACACCCCCATGCAATATCACCTCCAGCTCATCGACCCAAATTGAAGCAGTGCAGTGGGTCTAAGATCCGTAAACCCTCTCCCACAACGAGAGACCTGGCCCCATAGGAGGCCGTTAATAAGCTGATAATGATTAGAGTAAACTGTTGCGTAATACAATCAGGTCATCTACTAAAGTTATGATAGCTGTTTCTTCTACCTCGGTCGTCTTCCCTTTTGCCTTGTTAGCCAGTGATTGACCGATCGGTTACGGATCAAGAGGTCCTGGGTTAGACATCTAGATCATACTATGAATTATTGGGTTTCTTTTCGAATAATTTTAAATAGCAGAAAAAATATCTTAGCCCGTAAGACTCGAACCTATGGCCTTACTGATGCTGGAAGGACTGTCGAGGCTTTCAACTAACGTGGCTACTAATATAATTTTTAATTGATGGTAGGTAATAATGAAAATGACAAAAGACAAGCAAAAATAAGTGACGTAAATAAATTGTAAACATCAGGAAACAAGAAAACAATTAAAAAAATGACTTAAATAACTTTATTTCCTGATTAAAATGTAAATAAATCAATTATTATTCTTTTGAAACCTCGGAAATACGTTTACAAATTGTACAAAGGTATTACAAAGACGTAATTAAGGGAAGGAAAACTCATAATGTTTGCAATGCTAATATAAAGCACTGCAATCTTTATGAATAAAAATTTTAGTACTTGACCTACAAATATAAAAGAATCGCAATGTAGAAATAGTCTATACATATATATTACAGACAGGAAAATTTATTTGAACTTATTAACATACTCAATGACGGATCATTTGCCACGCAAACTAAGTTTTTGTGACCGCTGCTCAATCACTTATTAACAGTCATTTTTGATATCCTGCGGCACGAGGTATAATCGGCCGTACCGTGACCAGACGTAGGGCGACAGCGGTTATTAGACCCCACCTCCTTTTACGGACTAAAATCCATTTTCTGGCGCGAAATCAAAGATAAATGAGAATTTTGGTCCTTATTGATATAGACAGTGAATTGATGAACCCTAATCCACCGTCGCCCCGGGATCTGATGGCTAGTTTAGGAATTATTAGCAAAACAAAATATGGGCTCTTATACACCTCGTAACGCACTGAAATAGGGCAAATTTTGGTGAGATCTGTTGGGAACAAATAAAACGTTTTTAAATATATTATTATATCTCATTAGATCGTTTTAAGGGCAAAACCTGGCAAAACAACACAAAGCTATATAATAATAAAATTGTGCTTACGTTAAAGTTACCATTAAGAGGCACCTATAACAGAGTTATTATTGGAAGATAATGGATCACGGTTTATGCATAAGGTTTATCTATCTATTTGTATATGAAAATCTTAATGCGGTTCACAGAATAGAAAAAAAAGGCAACCAGAAGTAGAAAAGAAACTGTCCTATTTATTCTGCCTCGGGCTCTGTTTCTGAGTTTTTTTTAATTAACTTCTTCTGACATCGTTTAGACATGTTCGGCGCTGTAAAAGGACGTGCTCTCCAATCGACGTGATGCACAACACTGGGTGCGGTTAGCCTCTCCGCTCAGCATTAAAACTATGTTCATTGGGTACAGCATGTTAGGTACACCAAAAGCATCTCAAAACATATTAACTACACTGCAAAAAAGACGTTTTTCCTTGCCGCACCACAGGGAAGTTGCATCAGGGGTGATTTAGGCCTCGCTTCGCAGTGAACGTGTTAATTGTGAATTTGTAACAAATTTAAATTTTCTTAACGATATAGTTTTGCTTATTTCCATTATAATATGGGTGATTCTACGAACATTGGGTGACTTTTGAGGATATTTTGTTTACTATAGTTGTTAAACTAAATTACGACAAATTCTAGTTTATATGATAGATATTCTGGGTGCATCCCAGTAGTACCCCCTAATTTTAGTTCTATAGAACTGTTGACACACATATTAGAGTTTAGTTCCCCATTAGTTCTATATAGAACTTAAACTTAACAAAATTAAAGAAATGTCGTTATCAACATCTTGTTTGTACGTTACATATAAATTACCTAGTAATATAGTATAATATGGAATCTGTTTTAATTGCAATAATAAATTTCCACTTAAATTGAGAGTATCTACGCAAACTGAAATGCATTATGGTGAAGTACTTATCTAAACATATTATATCGCATACAGCTTTGCTTTAATTGCAAAAAATGCTAAATAGATTTATTCCTTTACACAACATTTCATACAAAAATAGACACAAAAGCAGTTCCCAACAAAACTAGAAATTAAATTTACAAAGGCGGTCTTAGTCAGAAAGTGCTAAAAGCTGTAACTTCTAAAATAAGAGTATATTTTTTAGACACATATAGAACTACGGTATGGGGTACTACTAGGATGCACCCGCTAATCCAATGAACATAATTATTGTGCCAAATCGGGCCAGTCACTTTTTTAAGTTTTATTTTTGTATTCCGCTAATTTGTTAGGGTCTTCTGGCGCAATACAAAGGACTGACGCCAACGGACTGACGAAAGAGACATAAATTAGAGGATAATGTAAATATATTTAAAAAAATAAAATACTTACTAGCTGTACATATACAATTGGGTCTACACAATAAAAACATTTAAATTCACAAGGGGTTTGGCGTTATAGGTTTAAACATAATAAACAAAGTATTTTTAAAAGTTAATTTTTGCATACTATATAATATAAATATACTTAAATATACAATTACATATACAGTACTTATTAATAAAAATTAAAGTATATTTGATAAATGTAATATCAATGAAATATCATAAGACTTTGTGTCTATTGGCTGATTACATTGAGTTACCCAATTTTTAAAATAATAAATTTAAAATGTTTAACGAAAATACATACCTGTCGGTTGTATGTTCTCTTAGGGTACCATTGCCGGTGAAAACTAAAGGCGTGTAAGGTCAAAAGCAGCCTATAGTAAGCCACTTGCAAAGTATTGTATTGTTTTTACAGTAAAAGCTTTTTAATTTATTTTATCACAAAATATAGGTTACAACTTGTAACTTTAGTTAGACTACATCTAGTCTGCTAAATCTAACATTCCCTTGAAATTGTTAATAGTTTCACAAACTTCATATTAAGTTTAGATTAAACTATCTTGAACAAAGGTTATCGCAGACTGTTTCTTAGAGCGACGCTGATGATAGGATCCATTAATCATTATAAAAGATGAAAGCTCTGACCGGACGATCGAAAGCTCACCCCAAACTCTACATTATGTCATAAGTAGGTTAGACCTAACACCCTAATCAAGTGTCTAATGGATCGTGATGTTTAGACACTAAACAGTGTCTTGTGGACATAGTTTGGGTCAACATAAAGGATCACTCTAACTTTAATCCTTCATAGACTAGATAAACGTTAACAAGGAACATGATATGTTTACGTCGATTAAAAGACAGGTCGAAGTTATGTCAAATAATTTTATTTAACGATTATGTTGGCAGGCGTGAATCAAGTAAACACGCCAAAAATGTTTCACATAATTTTAAAAAATAGCTGATACTCCTACACCACTGGAACAATAGGTATTATTAACTAAACGTAGCTATGAACACGCAAGGAAACTAGCTTTCATTTAAAAAAAATGTATCGAAATCTGTCCATTAGTATGAGAGTTACTAGACAGACATCGACGTCAAACTCATAATATCCCTGTTTTTCATTTGTGGTGTTCAAAATGGATTACAACCATGAAACATTTTTTCGTATTTTCTTAGCCCAAAGATAGACTTAAGAAATAATTAATACATAATTAATATTTAGACCTTTTTTGTAACCCTTGTGTATTACTGTGCCATGGTTTCACCCTATCCTTATTGCGTTTGTATAATACCACATCTCATTTCATTTAATCAATGATACTGCTACAAATCTCGGCGCCAGCCACGTCGGGAGATATATATCAGTTGTAATTTTTAAACGAATAACGAATGTTGGCTGTCATTGTTTGTTACGTAAATTAAGATTTATGTAGGAAGCTGCATAATCAGTATTGTTTTAATTTTGTAAAGGTTACCTTACCTAGGTTATGATTTTTTTATTGTTTTATTTTCTACTTATCAACCAAGAGTATATTTGATTTCAACTTAATCGTTAACAGCCTACTTTAATAGCTCATAACAGCATGTCGATTCCGTAACAAAATTCGACAGCGATTCTTGATATATCTCTGTCTAAAACTATATTAGGTATAATTAGAGATTAGAGAGATATTATATAGAGACGAAGCTGAGATTCGCAGTTTTGAATTTTGTTACAAACTTGACATGCTGGGCTAGGCCCCCTTCCTTCTTAAGGGACATGGAACTTCAAACCACCACGCATAATTATGACTTTGCGGAGTGAATTTTCTGTACTTAGGTAAAGAAGATTCATTTAATTGTACGATTACTTTATTTACTTATTTATTCTGTGATGTTGTCGTGTTTTTAGGTTTTAGGAGGTAAACAAGACAAGAAAAGAAGAACAAGAAAAGAAGGTTGACAGTAACAATTATTAATTTATTAATATTTTTATTCTGTGATGCTTAAATACAACAAGTTACAACATTTATAGTGATAATTATTTTCTGTACTATTTTGAATGAATTTACTCTTTGGAAGTTGAGTAGGTCCTGTACATGACCCGGCCTAATTGGCAATTATCCTGGTTTACTTAATATGACCCAGGATGGCGGACACCTCGTTCTGATAAAATCACTTCTTATATTTTTCGATCGTGAACAAACGCTTCTATTTTTACTCCAAAGTAATTTTTAAATTGCGCGACACTCGGGATTTCCGTCCACTTTCTGATATACCACAACCAAAACTTCTTTCTGCGACCAACGTCTCTTGTACCGGCAACTTTCCGTGTCAAAATGAGTTGTAGAAGCTCGTATTTATCGTGACGTTGCACTTGCCCCAGATACGCAACTTTTCTCATCTTGACGGTCTGTAAAAGTTCACGCTTCTGATGAACTTCGGCATTCGTCACTTTATGAGTCGAGCTGATGGCCAACATGCTCTAAACGCCCGCATTTCGAACACTTCTATACGTTTCCTGATGAAGGTACTATTTCGCTGCGCGAAAGATCGTGAGGAATTTGCGAAGCTGACTGTCAATCTTTGTTAGTCGGAGAGGCACTCAAAGGAGAAGAATAATTTTCATAGTATGCTTAATATTTTTCATTAAAAGAAATAATCTAGACAATAATATATACGTATAAATAATATATACGTATAATATTTTATAAGTCTATACAGTATTCAATACAATAAAAGAAGTGCTTTTTCTGTGGTCTGTAAATGGTTTAAGGATAATAAGAATAAAGTAAGTGACAAAATTTACTAAGATATAGTAGATCTAGAATTACTGAGAATTTATAGTAATTTGTAAATTATTAGACAGATTATAAAATATAGTATAGTAATAAATGATGTGTACTGCTAAATTTTTTGCCGACAAACTGAAGAACCATCAGAGTGCCGAGTGTGAGTTTTCACCAAAACAAATCGAAAACTTCACTTTCGCGTTAAGGGCATATTTATATGGAACTGAAGCAGCGCCCCTGGCGGAAGTGAGTGAAAACTCAACACTGACACTCGTCCATTTGAGTTTTCACTCACTTCCGCCAGGGGCGCTGCTTCAGTTCCATATAAATATGCCCTTAACGCGAAAGTGAAGTTTTCGATTTGTTTTGGTGAAAACTCACACTCGGCACTCAGACCGATAGTTCAAAAGCATACCTTAAATAATATTATTCGTCAGTTATATTAGTTACACATAACGTACGTTTACTTTTGGGCTAGATGGCTATATGTTTTGTCAAACGATTGCAAAAAATCTTTGGATTCTAATTATTCAATCTTTTTAAAATTTATAGGATTATTGCAATGGTCCGACCTGCGTGATTAATTATCTCAAAACATAAAAATGTACGGACCGGCCCTAATTTTAATAAGGCAGTGCACTAACGTCATACAGCAAAAATATTTTAGCATTTTCTTCATTGCGTCGTAAATAATGAAAATTAACATCAACTCGTGTACACTTGCGTGTAATAATCTGCTATAACAGTCATAACCCAAATATTGTTAATGAAAAATTAACGAGCTGTCGTAAATTGGAATGTGTAAAAACAGAATTTAATGCGAAAATGCTTTTATGAATGACTTTATTGTTGATTCAAGATTGAAATTTATTTTGCTTCAAGTGGTTTTGAATCTAAATTATTTTTACCTGGCACGTGAAAACATACAATGTGCGTTGTGTATTTTTATATTATCTATTAAACTCTAAAGCATAAGTTAATCGAAGCGACGCATCATCATTTTTGACAATAGCAAATTCATTTCTATTTTCTCATCACTGAAATAAAAGACTGCTTCGTTGGTCTAGTGGTTTACCTATGTGGCTTCGATCACAATTTTTTTTTATCGTCTACATGTTGACTGCTATCACACCTGATGTTAAGTGATGATGCAATCCAAGATGGAAGCGGGCCAACTTGTTAGGAGTAGGACGAAATCCACTCCCTTTTCGG
Organism: Mycalesis mineus; assembly: GCA_034621355.1. NCBI lineage: Eukaryota > Metazoa > Arthropoda > Insecta > Lepidoptera > Nymphalidae > Mycalesis > Mycalesis mineus. Next base: position 15,369,682 of record CM067887.1, on the reverse strand, counting down.
TTTCTACACGACATCGTACCGGAACGCTAAATCGCTTGGCGGTACGTCTTTGTCAGTAGGGTGGTAACTAGCCACGGCGAAAGCCTCCCACCAGCCAGACCAAGACAAATTAAGAAAAATCTCAATCTGCCCCGCCGGGAATCGAACCCAGGACCTCCGTCTTATGAATCCACCGCGCATACCACTGCGCCACGGAGGTCGTCAATAATAAAATAAAATAATATATTTTCATTGTTTGGACGAATTTTCATTTTTTATGATTTGACAACAATAAACACTTTTGTACAGACAAGATTGCGGGCATTAGCTAGTACTATATAAACAAAATTCAAAATGAATTTATCTATATACGTTACGTTTGTCAGTTTGTAATAACACTTCAACCGGCGACACCGGGCTCGGTAGCAAAACTATATTATAAATTCTACTTATTAGAAAATTAAAACAAAACCTCGCTAACAGAACAAAAAAGATAAAACAATTTCTTTACAGAACAACAAAGTTCCGATTTCGTGAAATTTATTACCAACCGACAGACCTTTGACCATTGGAAAGGGTTGTTAAAGTATTTGAATAAAGTATTTTAATAATCCGGCTATAACTCAACGAATACAAGATTTTGTGCCAAGAATAAATTGTGGCTTTTAAATTATACAAATTTTTTGCTCCAGTAGACATAGGCCTCGAAGTTTTGTTACAGTAAGGAATTTATGTGGTTCAAAAAGGATTTAGTTTTTATTGAGATTTTTTTATACAATAAGTTATTGATATTTCACTAAAATTATAGAAAAATGTACTGAATATTTATTCTCAAACCGAAATTCCAAGTTGATTACCTTTACGTACGTTATGTACGTATCTTCTACGTTCTTTATCGTACAAATTTCAAAATCTTAACTAATATTAGACTAATATTTTATAGATTAAATAATATATAACAAAAAAGAATTAAAACAAACGCCATATCAAAAATCTCTTGATTCTGTCTAAGGCAGGTAGTGTTCAATTCTCAAAATACTACGAGTCGACGTTACAGGTACATTTCGAGAAAACATCAATGTAGATTGGACGTCGATATATTCAGATATAATATGTATGGCTTAGGGAAATCTCCAATTCCCACACCGAGCTGCAAGATCTATGACCTTTTATTTCTCACGTATTTACGAACTTATCGTGGTAATAGTCGTAAATGAGTTATTTTTATTATCCTTAGATAATGAGTTATGTATTTACTGCCAGTTGCCCACGATTTCATTTCCATTTTTTTTTATTTTCGGATATACCTACTTGTCTCTTACTAGCAAAATGGCATAATATAATTTTATATTTAAAAAATTATTGTTTGTTAATTACCAAAAATATTACCCTCTTTCTGACGCGGTCGGGTAAATAGCTTCTTTGTCAGACTCCTCCAGCCTGCTCGACGGTAAGCGTGTTGGAATTATATGACATAGATCCTGGGTTCGATTATGATTTTTTCAATTTGGTCCAGGTTTAGCTGGTGGGAAACTTCGTTAAGTAGTTACTACCCTGCCGGCAACGACGTACTGGCATGCGATTGTGATTGTGTGTAGGAAGAGGAGATCATCCCAATACTAATGTGTTTGAAAATCCATTAAGTACTTATTTTATAGTTTAAACATACACACAAAACAAAGAGACAATTTTGTTTTGATATAAAGTAGCACCAGTTTAGCTGTCATTGTATCCTAAACACATTGATATTTTTACGGTGAAAATATGAGTTTATTTTACGATCACTTTACACGCTCTTTAACCGCGGCCATGACACCTCGTTAGGGTAAAGGTGAACCATTTCGATCACGTAGCAAAAATATATTCTACGTACGTGTATATATACCTATTTGCTGTCGCCGCAAAAACCTTTCTGGTGTAAGCAAAATATATAGACCGAGACGTTTTCCAATCACAGGTAGTTATAAGGATCGAATCACGTAAGAAAATTTTTCGGAAACATTTCGCCATAGCCTTTATTGAGTAAGAAAAATTATATAGATTCAACAACCTCGAAATAATGATCATCAGTAACAAGAAAAAAATGTAAAAAAAAGTAATTAATTTATTTTCTTTTAGTTACACTCTACGCATTTTTAAATCTTTATTATTGCATTGGGTTCTAGCCATTTAAATCGTTTAAATTGTATTTTCATCAACAGTGGGCTTATAATACAGACAGGCGAGAGTTTAACTCAAGATTAAAATCTATAATCCGTATGTGTGCGACACAATCACGCCTAAACTAAATTTAGTATACAGATACTCTAGAGCTTGACATAGACTACCTTTTGTCGAATTATGACAAAATCTTAGCATTCCATGGATTCACCGTGCGGGTGCCGGGTCCATCGCGTGGCTGAGAGAAAAACTCCGAACAGAGCCCGAGACTTGTGACTCGGGTGTAGGTTTAAGGGTACCCTTAGTGACGCGCGTCAACACTCACCTCCTCTGTTCAAGTTATTCTCCCTGCCTAGCCAAATTAGGAAGGACCCTACTAGAGCAGCTTTGGACACTCGTTTCAATATGGAGCTTACTGCACTTCTAGCAAGGCCAAGGTCTTTTAGCAGGTTGTAGAGAGACTTTGCTGGTATACCCCTCGCACCCACTTCTACCGCGTATAAACTAACCACATAGTTCATTAGTAAGGTCATAATATTTATTCACTTTGAATACATGGTCTTTGGGGATGTTTGTTTCCCACGGCACTGTAAGCTCAACAAGTACTATACGTTTGATTTGTTTGGAAAAAAGAAATATGTCCGGTCTAGATGTCGTAATAGCTAAGTCTTCCGGGATTCAAAAAATGGGTGTTTGATAACGTAATTTTTTTTTGATAAACAACCGATGATTTTCTAAACAATTTTTCTGAATCCTTGGACGTAGTAGCTTCTTATTCTCAACTTGGCCATAGTAGTACTAGAATTGCTGTGGTTTCAATCTAAAGGAGTTGTTAGTATCCAATGTGCTTAACACCTACATCTCAGGTTGATAAACACAGGACCGCACTTTAAACGGCGGTTCGCGTGCTCTGTTTAACAACTATGGTTTAAAACTAACCATTAAGTAGGCCTTCTGGTTGGTTCCTCAATGATTACTGTAAATAACTCTGCTGTTTTTTTTTGGATCAAAAACAGTAGGTATGTACTCCCGACAACATCTAATTTCATGAGTTTTTTTTTTGCAGTCCCAGTAATCATCGATATATGTATAAACAAAAACTGTAAAAACAATCTGACACCATAAACGCTTATTTTCTGTCATATATACCTTTAAGTTAAGCACGCAAAAGTAATTACCTCACGTATCAATGAACACCCTGAAATCCGAAAGGTCGCGAGTTCGTTAGCTGATAATTCAACAGTACCTATCTAATTTTACCCTTACGTTTTGGGGAAAAGACTTTTTAAAACATTTTTAAGATGCTTAATATCAAAGAAGACGTAAACACTTAAATCTCCTTGGTTATTAACGCTGGTGTTTCACAGGGCAGTGCTATATCGCTTATATTCCTTCTTTATTTTATAATAACTAATTATTCTAAAGATAAAATTACGTCTGACAACTAGCGATTAACAATTAAAATTAATGAACGATCAACACAGAGCTAAGATTATACTGCGTAGTTTAACACCATAATGACTAATTTAAACGCGTTAATAGAAATCTTAAGTTAGAATGTAAAGATGTTCGGATGCTAATTACTCAATTTCAAACAGAGCACGTAGAAGAATTTAAATAAAAACAAACGACTATACAGATACGAATCACCGACAAAGCGCATATTTTAACACCATTCATTGAATAAACAAGAATATATGCAAAAGTCGTGGATAAAAACAAAGTTTATATAAAACAGCAAACAAACACCAAAGAAAAGTTAGTATTAAAGTGCCTCAATAGCCAATCGCAGAAATGACATCACATAATTATTATTACACCAAACATCCAATAATAACGCAAATAAGAACTGTCATATATGTGAAAGGAACATTTCATTTTTTATTGATCTTCCCAAATAAACTGCTGTATACAGGATGTGTTTTATATAAAGATTGTCAATTTTGTCGCTTAGATTAACATTTAAGCAACAATTGTTTTTTTTACAAAGTTATAAACTGAGCCATGAAACCATGTCTCTTACCACGTTTGCTACTTTATTATATAATTTAGGGAGCAAACCCACCACGCTGCTCCAACGCAGGTTGGTGGCTGAAGGGGATAGTGTTTGACTCTGAACAACTACTATCAGCTGATGTTAATGATCAGCCCCGAGACCGACGTGCGCTCTCCAATGCACAGAGGGATAGTAACGACGTCTCTACTACGGATTGCTACAGGAAATTTCTTGGAAGCAAGTAAATATTTATGTCATAGTATAAATCCAAGAAGCATGAAAAGAGACAACTTCTACAACTGTAGTAGAGTTACAAAGAAATTTACACTTAAAAATTACTTGTAAAATAAGTAGTTCTTAAAATAAAGCAATTTTGATTTTAAGTTAATGATCCTTAATTTAATAATCCATAATTGACCTCCTCGCTCAGGAGCTCGCACATCTGGTCGCTGTCATCAACATGATGATGATGACAGTGATCGTTAATGAATCAATCATTACCATTCTAAGCGTGCCAACCCCCATCGGAATATCGTAGACAGTCTATGCTCTATATGTCCTCCTTTCAAAGAGGGAAGCCCGGCTCAGTAGTGGACCGCTAATGGGTTGATAATGACGATTATGATATGATGATGATGAACTATTGGATCAACGACACAGTAACATCCTGTATAATCGATGTTATTCGCAGTATGTTAGCGGCGGCTATTACGTTGACGCAGTTTCGCCGGACCGTCATCGTAAAGTGGGCTAATTGGCTCGTCATCTGTGAGAAGACTCACGACATTGATTGGAGTTCTACTTCTCATAGTGATCAAGCTTTTAGCGCATACCATTTTTAAAATCTAGATAATGTTTACTGTATTTGTGGAAAAACAGAATCTAGATATTAAAGAATCGATTAATTTTGTGGATACAAAATAATAAAATATTCTATTTCCATTGATTAATCATAAGCATTTCTATCACTAAGTATTATTAGCTGAACAATCCGGATTCATAATTAAAAAGTTATGAATCATTCAAACATTTACTAAAAATCTGCTCACAAACAGTCTTTGAAATTAACAAACATCAAAATGTCAAACACCGTGAGGTTAAAATCGTTAATGTTTTTGTAATTTTTCAATTGTTTTGCGCAAATTTTGGTTCCTTAAAACCCTTTACAAAATATTAGAAAATAAATAAATGAAGTCGCTCTTAATTTATAGCATGAGCAAACTGGATAGGAATTTACTTTGATTTTTAACATTATATAATTATATTCGTCAGCAATTATTGGCATTTAAACATTATAGTCTAGTTCACAAGTGCCTTTTAGGTCAAAATTTTTGCGCCTTCTTTGCAATAGTTATAAACAATTAAGTGAAAAACAAAAAGGGGGTTTGGTTTTTCGTTAATATCTCAAAAACTATTTGAGAAAATTTAAATTTCAAAAAAGATTCAAAAAGAAGAAGAAATTTCCTAAAAAAAATACTCTCGAAATTGTCGGACTAATGTTTATAATTTTCCCAGAGGGTTGAAAATACGCTCGAAATAGGGTACTCCGGCTTGCGTAAGCCATGCCCCCATCGGACCTTTAATGAATAAATATTATTTAAACTTATTAAATATGAAAATTAAAAATTGAAAAAATTCAGGCGCCTGTAGGATAGATCAAGGAACAATAATCCGTGATCAAAAAATTTTTATCGCGATTTTTCAAAAAGAATTTTTCAAGAAGAAAAAAAAAATTATAAAGCTTAATTAAACATTGAAAAAAATTTTTTTTTTGCAATATTATTATTGGTCCATTTTCTTATGATCAGAAGCTACTTAAAAATGATTTTTAATAATTTTTATCTCCTATTGTTTAAAAAATTGTTATAAACAAATGCGTTGTTTATGAGATAATTTAAAATTTTTTTTTGATAACAATCTTTGATGATAATTATGATTTTTAAAAAAAAATCGTTTCTTAAAAAAATTTTTTTATTGCTTAAAAACGCATTTGTTAAATAACAATTTTTTTTCACCACTTATTATGAAAATTAAGGAACCAATTTTTTTTTAATCATTATTTATCTTGATCTTTGATATTAAAAAAAAAACGATTATTATTTAAATTTTCATTGTTTATTTAATAAACAATTTGTTATAAACAAATTAATTATTTCTTTGTATTTTTTAAATTATGTTTTACATTAGAGTTTTTTTTTTGGGAACGTTTTTTAATCGGTGGCTCATAAAATTAAACATAAAAAACCAGGTCAAAGTGACGAAATTTGAAAGTTCAATAAAAAATATAAATAAATTTTTTTTTTTCAAAAATAATACGTGGTTGTTTTTGTTTCTTTAAGTAGAAACAGAAAAAAAATTTTAATTAAGCTTTATAATTTTTTCCCTCAGCAAATTGTTAATAACAAAACGAAAATTAACAATTTTTGAATTTTTCCAACGGGAATCTATTCTAAAGCCTTTGAAAAATAGCTCCACGAAAGGAAAAAAATCTCAGATTAATAGTTTAACAATTATCGCACTTGCAATGTTAATGTTTATGCTACAAAAAATTGTTAATTAATGAATGGATAACTTTTTGAAAAATCGCGATAAAAATTTTTTGATCACGGATTATTGTTCCTTGATCTATCCTACAGGCGCCTGAATTTTTTCAATTTTTAATTTTCATATTTAATAAGTTTAAATAATATTTATTCATTAAAGGTCCGATGGGGGCATGGCTTACGCAAGCCGGAGTACCCGATTTCGAGCGTATTTTCAACCCTCTGAGAAAATTATAAACATTAGTCCGACAATTTCGAGAGTCGAGATTTTTTTTTAGAAAATTTCTTCTTCTTTTTGAATCTTTTTTGAAATTTAAATTTTCTCAAATAGTTTTTGAGATATTAACGAAAAACCAAACCCCCTTTTTGTTTTTCACTTAATTGTTTATTACTATTGCAATTTTTGCGAGCGGGCTTAGCATTTTCTCAAAAACTATCCACATGCCATTCCAAATCGAATGACACCTCAATCATAATTTTCGAAGAAGGCGCAAAAATTTTGACCTAAAAGGCACTTGTGAACTAGACTATTACCCGCAAGCAAATTAAAAAAGTATTTGCATTAATTTTATTTATATTAACAGGATACCTCAGTTGATGTCTGATAATCCGATGTGAGTTAATCTATCTATTAAAAGGCGGATAGAACATAAAAATGGCGGATGCTGCGGGACCATTGCGGTACTAATTAAACTACATGGCGCCCAATTTATTTTTATTACCCATAACATTGCGTTTTCCTGTGGCTTTCCACGCTTAAAGCGAAATAAATTCGTTCTATTTTGGTAGTTGTTTGTGACTTATTACTAACACATTAAATACTGCTGTAGCTAGATCATAATATTATAACTTAGGGACTCCTAGTGCGTTAATTACTATACAAGGAAGAACAAGGCTCCATTCCTTCACAGTTAAAGTACCCAGACTCAACACCGAGTACTTATATCAGGTGTTGGAAATAATGATCGGCCCGACAACTTAACGCGCTCTTCGAGGCACGCGGTTATTATACCGCCAACCTTGTTTACTGAAAATCTATTATAGGAAAGTATTATTTGATAACCCGAAGGACTCAAACCGTGACGTGGACCTGCCACGTCAACCAAAGCGACATAGGCTACCCACTGGATGGACGAGGCAGGTGTAACATATTATTTCTTATTTAATTCATCAAGTTAGCGTTTCAATGCGATCACACCTCATGGCAAGTGAAAATGCCATCTAAGATGGATGGATGGGCTTAGTCAGTAAGAGTAGGATGACATCCATACTCATTACGGTTTGTAGACCATGTAGTACCGGTATGCTAAATCGCTTGACTCGCGGCCGAAGTATCCTACTAGCCAGACCTATTTTTTTTTTCGCTGAGAAATGCTTTTACGCTACAGAAGCTGCTGTGCAGTCTCCGTCCGGCAATGTGGGACTCGCTGGCTGAACCCAGAATACCCACGAAAACCCAGCGGAGCCGCCTGCGCCCCAGTTGGAACGTCAAAGGATCGAGAATCATTCACTTTGACGTCCGGCGCGCCCATAGGTGCACTCATTGGTGTCTACAAGGGTGGCAGGAGATGCCAGACCTGAACCAATTTAGAAAATCTAACGTGGCCCAGCGGGTAATCGAACCCACGACATCCGTCTTATACCCGGACGTCCAAATACACTGCGTCATAGAGGCCGTCAAAAATAAAAATCCTTTCAAGATTTTTGTGACTTAACATTAACTGCGATTGCAGTTAAGCACTACCTTCAACTTCTCATCAATAAAAATAAATTTCAATACACTAGTCTCGTAAGAGGTATAGAACTAGGTATAACGAAAGTAATTAAATTCACTTACGCTCCCACTTAATGTTCAAGGAAATTCCGTAAAGTTAACCAAAGCTAACATGTACGTAGAAAATCCTGCTCTATAACTGTAAAGTAAATTGAGAATCTAACTAACCCTATTACTGTGCAGAACCTGAAATAGAATACGATTGAAGGCAATTTTAATATAACCTTTACCTTTATAATTTCTCTAGATCTAAGTTACCAGTTAGCTAACCTAAGGGTACTGAAGTGATTATATAATACTAACTGTATTAGTTATGGAGAAAGATGAAAGAACCAGAGCATGATAGAATAGACAGGGGCGCTAGTTGTGGGCCAAAAAAGGCAGACATACAAACGCCGCGGAGGTAGGGGGGCTAAGCCGTGAGTCCGGCACTATTCAACGAGGATTCCACGAGGATATTTTTCTCCTGAAAAAAAAGCTATGCCAACTCTCTCAAGTGAAACTCTGCGTCGCGAAATAAGTAACAATGCGAAATTTCAAATCAATCAATACATACAGTCAGTCAGTCAGTCAGTTTATAGTTTTATACAGTTATACCCACTCATTATCGTTAACACACACATGAAATAATAATAATCGCTACCTTAGGAAAGTCATTAAACTAATCCCCACTTAAGCCATTGGGATTACATAATATATCACAAAATTCTGCCTAAAAATGTGGAAAAAGTAAATAATTGTCTTGACTTTTTCTGTTAAAAGGGTTGAGACCTGTAGCCTGTAGCTATCAAAAGCACAGAATGACAATAAAATAAGAATTCCATAATAAGTTCTTTTAATTATTATATTATTCCAACATTAATTGTTTATTGGTCAACTCACGATAACCAATTCATGGTAGTTAAATTTTTCTTACAAAATTGAATGGTGACAAGTTCCCGTTAAAATATTGAAATTGAAATAATTAATTATTATTTGATAATTATTTAAAGATAAATCTATATATTCCAGCTCAAACGCACTTTTTAAATTGTATTGTAATTGTAAATAGGCAGTTACATTTTTCTCGCGAAATTAACTGGTAACAAGTTTCCATTAAAAATAGATCACTCTAGCATCACACTAGTGTATGTAACTGCTCTATTTTACGTACTCGTATGTAAACAAAGTAATTTGTTAAATCCGCAGTTTTACTGCTTTCAGTTACTATTTTTGTAACTGAAAGAGTGCGCAAACAAGAGGTCATGCGTTCGTACTACACACACACTTAGATATACATTATATTTTCCGTACATTTGAATATGAGTTGATTTTTGTTTGCTAGCGGACGCCAGCCGTTTCAACCGTGTAGTTCATTCCCATGGCAATATCAGGATACAAATTGACGTAATATGCTACTCCTCATGATGGCTATCATATACAAAAAGATTTTTAAAATCCCACTGGAAGTTTCAGAGATTAGCTAGAAGCAGCTTTGTTGACAGACATTCAATTTTTTTTTTTTTTACATGAGTATCATATAATGCCTTTAGCGCAAAGCTGTTAATTTGAAATTTCAAACTTCATTAGATTTTTATTTTGACACGACGATGACACTTCATTTTTATTTATTTGTTGTAGATTTATGTATATATAATAAAAAAAATTCAATAGTTTGTCTTTCTAAATATTTTATTATTTTTGATCAGTTTGAAAGTGCATTATTCGAGCTAATTCAGGGAAAACTCAATAATCATATTAAAATAAAATAACGACATGAACAGAATAAGAACTACATTTATCGTATTTTGGGCCAAACAAGCTATTATATACTTACCCAGGTCTGCTTTAATATTCCTCACAGAATGCCCTTTTTACCGTTTATTAACGAAGTCAAACTACTCAATGTATACGGAAGGCGGGAACTTCATCTGGCTTCCTTTCTCTTTGGAGTAGTAAACTTTTAGCAGCTTACTTATTTATAAGATAAGCTAGCGTGGTTAAAGACTTTCAATACTAGTAAGTCTAGTTGCATGGGATACCTAAAATGCTGCAGTACTGTAAATCAAAGACAGAAGAGGGCTTACTTGTTTGAAGTTGAATAAAATACACGATACAGTACGTTAAACGGGAATCGAACCCAGGACCTTCGTCATATAAATAAACCCTTTTTTCACAAGACTGCAAGAATCACGTCCTACGACCTTGTGTCTATCAACCCAAAGGGAAGGTGTTACGCCTCCTGACCCTATAATCACACTGGTATTTATATCTTTTATGCCAAAACTCAACAATGCAAATAAGCATGGCGGTAAAATACTCGAGAAAGCAACAAGAGCAAGCGAGATCGTGAATAAACGCAATCCTATCTAACATAAATAAAAGTAAGGAACATATAATTATACCTTCCGTCATAATTATACTATGGACTATTTACTTTAAACGCACAAATCTAATGAAGTACATTTAATTATAAAGCCTATTATTCAGAAATTATGCGTATAAATTAGGGATGAGTTATTAAATGACTCAAATCCCATTAATGGTTCAAAATTATGGAACAACTTTCTGCTCATTTGCACGATTCAACCAAAGTTGTGTCAATAAATTAAAAACGTAATTCAAATTGTGTAAATAAAATTAAACCATCCAATAAGTCCATTAATAGGCCATACACAATATGAGCTATAAAAATAATTTGATTTTACATAATATATTTTCCATCTTATAAAACTCTTAATAAGTGTCTTATCACGAAGTTATTAAGATAACTATATAGGTATTATAAATTTAATTAAATTAAGAGAACTATATATTATATTAAACTATTCTTTATAAATACTTTATGTCGTTTAATTAGAAATTATACTGAAATTTCATACTAACGAAAACATCGTTTTTAAGTTAAATTAATCCGACTTCCAAAATGGAGGAGGTTCAATGTTCGTATGAGTACCTACATTTTTATTTATACACAACACTTAAACGAGAAGTCATTTTCAAATGTTAAATTATTTCATACAGTACAAATAATAAGAAAGAAAAAATAGCTTTGTGAAATAATATAAGATCTATATATAATCTAGAATAGACTTTTCCTTTACGGTCGTTTGAGCACGACTACCTAACACCCAATACAATAAAACAGGGTTAGTAATGTTAAACCCAGATTTCTAAACCTCGTAGATATTTCTATTTTCACATTTTCTTTGTACAAGGAATAGAATGAATAAGGTTTATTTATTCTATTTCTATTCCGTGGTTTTATATTTGTGTATGAAAACACAACTTGCTGTTGGAGATTTGGTTTCCAAGAATTTTCTTATTTATTAATGAACTAGTTTTTCCCCGCAACCTAGAAAGTCTAGATGTTATATATTTTTATACCTATAACACTTGGGCTAATTTCATTTTATTTAAGTTGTTAGCATTTTAAAACATTACAATTTGTTACCATAGACAATACAATACTATACGATATTGTCTATGGTAACGTAAGCTTATGTCTGTCGACCATGAGATAATTTCAAAGGACTTGATTCCAGGCCGTAAAATAAAATATAAGAATTGATATGTTAGAATAGTCGAGTAACGTATTTTACTGTTCTTTTGATTGTTACATAGTATGCATATTTTTAATGTAGTATTAATTATTGTAATTGAGTGGTTTTGTAATTCATGTAAAAAGAGCATGTGTCGAGTTTTTCTGGCCGCGTCTTTTCTCGTCACGGACTGCATTTCTGACGCGGCGGTAGTTTACAAAAAGAATAAACAATTTTGAAGACATTGGAATATTATTTCAACGCCCGAGTTTAATAAGGTTCTTTTATTATTATAAGATCGTAAAAATCCTGTGGTTGTACTGTGGTTTAAAAAAAATTAACATTGTATCTATTGATTGTTGTAGAACATGAAAAATTCCATTTTTTGACAGTTACATTCTTTCTGTCTATTCATTAGAATAGTTCTGAACTACCTGTCTACACATCTTCCTGGAGTACTACTCGTACGTCTATTTACTGGTGTTCGCTGGTATATTAAATACCCTTGTACCCACTACGGCAGCAGATTGATGGCCTATACTGAAAAAGCCATATTCTGCTCAGTTGATATTTCAGTCTCCAAGTTAGTCATTTAGAATTACTTTACTGATTCTCCGATAGTTAGTATATACGTCACCGGAAAATAACAAGATCCGCAAGTTTATAAATTTCCTAGGAAATGTATTATTTTACGCCCAAATTTATCAATTTGCGACGTCTCGTGGTAAATTTATAAACTAACGGATATCCATACGTAAGATTCTAAACAGTTCGACCAATAACAGAAGAGCTTTTAATTTTACGCTTCTTAAAAATACAGAAAATAACTCACTGCTATCTGATTGGACTTATTCAACCAATCAGAACGCACATGACGTTTAGTTATTGCTTACGTATTATTTAACGCGTGAGTTCGATAAGTTTATCAAATTACGAAAATGTGGGCGTAAAATAATACAATTTATCTGTCGTTTAGAATCCGACGAAAGTTTATAAATTTCCTAGAAAATTTATAAATTTGCGGTTCTCGCTATTTTCCGGTGCCATATATATAAAGACGTGCTAGCAGGCTGGCGTATAATTAGCACACCTTTTTTTCTTTTTCTAATTACATAGTTAGAAAATGTGTTGTTTCAAGTCTCAATTATTGAAAGAAAGTCTTATAATAGGAAAAGATCTCCGAGATACCACAAACAAAAGAACTTTTTATTTGTTTATTGTTTTTGGATAAGAATAGGAAAAACAATTTCATGCTAGAGTCGGAATATTATAATAAAAACTGAATAATACTTTGAAATAAAATAACTTTTTACTATCTTATTTTTACTAAAGGAATAACTAGATAACAAATTCTATGCTAAAGTTGGATTCTCTTGAAATTGTAAGAACCACTGCGTCTGAGGTAAAAGATTGTGTGCAGTAAACATTGCCAAGACCGGAACAAATAGGAGTTTGCGAGTGACTCCCAGTTGAATAGAAAGCTATAAAATACTGGGGGTTTCTTACTAGGTATGTACCTGGTTACGAAGTACGTGGAAACTTTATTATAATCTTAGGAATTATTGGGAAGTGAATACAAAAGCTTGTCACACTACACGTAGCTACACGTGTCATAATTATTTTATTTTCGACTGGGTCAGATAGCTTAAAATAGTTTCCAAGGCGAGTACCATTAATTTGTCAAATTAGGGCTGAGATTTTTTACTGACGACCTAGAACTCAAAGCCAAGACCTCGTGATCCCTAGCGACACAGATTAACTACTGGACTACCGAGGCTTAATACCTTTATAAATAAATTCACAGCGGTATCCCAAACATTATGAAGACGGAAAAGAAACGGTTAAATTCAATCCCATTAGACGGCGACATCAAAGGGCCGGTCACGCTCCTGCCTAACAACGTGTGAAAACGTTACCTACATCCTAAGTACTCTAACACTTACCTACCACCCCCATACTATATACCTATAATGACCCTAAAGCCAAAAGGGTCAAATTGACCGATAAGAATTATCATGAAATTCAAAATGTTATCTATACTAATATTATAACCAGGTAGAGTTTGTGAGTTTGTGACATTGTAAGGGGTAATCTCTGGATTTACTGAACCAATTTTCAAAATTATTTCACCAATAGAAAGCTAGATTATTGTGGAGTGTCATAATATTTGAAGAGGTAGAGTTTGTGATATTGTAAGGGGTAATCTCTGGATTTACTGAACCAATTTTTAAAATTACTTCACCAATAGAAAGCTACATTATTGTGGAGTGTCATAATATTTGAAGAGGTAGAGTTTGTGATATTGTAAGGGGTAATCCCTGGATTTACTGAAACAATTTTCAAAATTATTTCACCAATAGAAAGCTACATTATTGTGGAGTGTCATAATATTTAAAGAGGTAGAGTTTATGATATTGTAAGGGGTAATCTCTGGATTTACTGAACCAATTTTTAAAATTATTTCACCAATAGAAAGCTACGTTATTGTGGAGTGTCATTGGCTATAAAAATTTTCAAAATTAATTACGCATCTTTACTTTAATTCAATTAAATTACTTTAATCGCGTGCGCTGCGAAAAATATTAATAGAACAAAATAATTAACTCCAATATTAAAGGACGTATTAAAATCTGTAACAAATTCGCGATAGCATATGCATGTCTCCTAGGGGTAACTCATAGAAACAGCTTTTACAGTTAAAATTGTGGATTAAAAATAATTATTTTTTGTGAAGCTTATTTAGCCCATATGGTATTAATTAATCTATATCTTATAATATGTTTGTTAGAATTAAAATTTAATGTAGAATATTTGTTCCCCTTACTCTATACAGTTTAAACAAATATCTTCAAATATTATTCATACATATATATATTATATATTCATTTATTCATAAGTATATATATTATACGTCAAACAAAAAAAAAACATATTTTTAAGATAAAGAAAAAATACATTATTCTAGAATAATAAATTCCAGTTTCAAAAAACAATAATTTAATTTCAATATCTTAGGCATATAGGTATATAGTTACATTTAATTCTTTGTTTCCTCAACAACATCGTTTGTTTGTTCTGCTAAATTTACTAATTTCTTCAATCTGCGTATTTCCTACTCTTTTTAAATTATAGATACAAATAATACGTACGTACAAATCGACACGTATAAATGCTAAAATTATATAAATCATGTATATCCAAAAAATAATACTACGCAACCAAAATATCAAAAGCGTGGGCAAAGCGTATTATTCATTTTGACTAGCTTGGGTCTGAGTCTTATATTTTACTATTATTACGTAATGTTACCCTCATGTAGTAAGTATTTACTAATAACATTACGTGTAACATCACCAGAGCAATTAGCAGTAATCCTACTCAATCATGTCATTCACCTTCAGTTGCTAAATATTCGAACATGATGAGGCACTCTTACTTAAGCATGATTTATACAGAGATTGCTACAATCTGGGGTCGTATTTTAAATTAAATACACAAAATATCTATATAATTGATTGATAAAGATTAATGAATTGTATTAAAATGGAGAGAATAATTATATTAAAGTTTCGGTATATTTCAAGGTCTATTTTTCATCTAATATTATAAATTATAAACCTTTTTTTAACCAAAATATACCTCTAGCCAAAGGATTAACTCCCTAATTTATATTCACAAAAGTTGTTACATATTTCAGCCCCTATATTGAACATAGTTGATAAAATTCTATTAACGCTGCTTTATTTTTAGAAATGCAGCTGGCACTCCTGTAGTACTCTGGTTCTCTCAAAGCTAAACTATGCAGATGTAGTTATTGGTCCTCGACTACTCTGTAGGACCAAGCGTCTTATACAAAGAGTTCATAATGCTTGCGCCCGTTTTTGTTTTGATATTCCACCGAGAACTCACGTCACCACATTTTTGAGCAATTTCAGATTATTGAAGATGAGATCTAGAAGAAAGTTACACCTAGCTAGTTTACTATTTGGAGTTTTGAAACAGGGCAAGCCTTTGTATCTCTTTAACAAACTCACTTGGTTTGATGACGGTGAAACGGGACGTCGTAGCTGCCGCAATCAATTTCGGGAACCACCTCATCGTACTGCTGCTTTTAGAAGCTCTTTTACCTACTCCGCCACTAAATGCTGGAATAATATTCCTCCTCCAATTAAAAATCTTAAGTCCAAATTTTCATTTAAAAAACTATTAAAGAGATATCTACTCGATAAGCAGATTAAATTTCAGCATCACGTGGCGGGGTTTACTTTCTTATAAGCAGTGATAATTTGTATATATTTATGTAATTTTAGTATATGTAGAAATGTGTGTGTTTTTAAACTATAATAATATTTTAGGTCATAATTATTTTTGGTCGTTATTATTATTTTTTTAGTTATTAACTTATTATAGACTTCTTTTTGTTTTTTTCTTAATTTATTAAATTTAAGACGGCAAGGCTGTTTAGGCTATTGTGCGTGGCAGCACCTTAACTAGGGCCCAGCTGAAAACCAGTGTTGCATGTTTTTTTTAAGAGCCGTATGAGAACCTATATGCCGAGCCGGGTCCTTTTTCTGGGTTATGCCCACATCGCAGGGTATTGTCCTGGCGACTAATAAACAAGTTGTGATGTGTGGCATAATTACATTAATAAAGATGTTTTTTTTTCTTTCTTCTTTCTTTCTTTCTAGTAACGGAGTTGAGAATTTCTTGAAAATGTTAGAAAAATATAGAAAACTAAACATGCATAATATACCAAGTGTTTTTTATACTTCGATAAGTTGACTGCTATTTCCTCTTATATTAGATGATGATGCAGTTCTTTATTCTACAATATTAAGGCAATGGCTGATCCATACCTTCATAAGATTTCCACGCGATATCATACCGGAACACTCTATCGCTTAACGGTGCCAGACTAAAGTCATTTAAGAAAACGTAAAATTTTAAATCGACCTTAGCTAGGAAACAAAGCGATGACCTCTCTGATATAAACTTCAACATTCCTAACTGCCCAATGATATAGTAATGTGAGATAGATGAAGTTTGTAGACCCGGAAAAATTCGATTACGAAGAACTGTAATAAAATACGAAAATAAAATTATTACACCTAAGTTTATATTATTACAGAAATAATGTTATGATAGATGTCCCACGTCTTACCCGAAAACCATTCCCGAAGCTATTATCCATGGCTGCTCTAAACGTTTAGTGGACGTTTACTCCTTCACTAAGATTAATGGACCCCATATTATATTGGGTTGGAATAATTCTGAATAGGACTATTTTGATCTTGAAGAACGAGTTTCCTTGAATCATTTACTGTATTTTACATAAGAAGTTTTCAAAATAATTACTGTCTTGTAGATATCTTCTGCAGGTAATCAAAAATAGACTCGACCGACTCAAAACGCACTAAAAAGTAAAAAATAACTGTGTCATTTAGTTGCTTTAATTTACTTAAGCATATCTATGAAGTCGGTGCCAGCCAAGTTTAAGGAACATTTATTTTACGTAGTAAAGCAGTTTGTGAATTCTAGGTAACGTCCCTAAAGTAGAAACCTTGGCTGGCACCGACTCCTATTTATGCTAAAGTAAATTAAAGGGTTCATTGCCACTAGTTCCATTAAAAGTTCCATCATGGAACTAGTGATAATTTTTTGTTATCACTAGTTCCATTTTAAAAGGAATACGAAGACAATGGAACTAGTGTTGATTTATTTTATGGTTCGTTGCCACTAGTACCATTAACAGTTCCATAATGGAACTAGTGATGATTTTTTTAGTCACTAGGTCCACATTATTATCTTAAGCACTTTAGGCACTTGCGAAATTTTTCAAGGGTGTAAAAACACTATAGTTAGAAACACTTAGGTTTTATTATAATTTTATTCAATAAAATCAACAAATATTTATTTTTTTTTACTTTAATTAGTTTTACTATAGTACACTGGCTAAACACTACGATATATATCAAAATAATGTAGTAAAGTATTCCACACCTTAAAAATGTCAACAAAAAAGTCCGCGAATATACGCGTTGTCAGATGGCGGCGACATCTTTTCGACAAAAAATGGAATCATATTTAAATTGAGAGAGACTAATATCTTAGAGTTTAAAGGATTCATCGTGCGGGTCTGAGTCTTATATTTTACTATTATTACGTAATATTACGCTGATGTAGTAAGTATTTACTAATAATATTACGTGTAACATCACCAGAGCAATTAGCAGTAATCCTACTTAATCATGTCATTCACCTTCTGTTGCTAAATATTCGAACATGATGAGGCACTCTTACTTAAGCATGATTTATACAGAGATTGCTACAATCTGGGGTCGTATTTTAAATTAAATACACAAAATATCTTTATAATTGATTGATAAAGATTAATGAATTGTATTAAAATGGAGAGAATAATTATATTAAAGTTTCGGTATATTTCAAGGTCTATTTTTCATCTAATATTATAAATTATTAACCTTTTTTTTAACCAAAATATACCTCTAGCCAAAGGATTAACTCCCTAATTTATATTCACAAAAGTTGTTATATATTTCAGCCCCTATATTGAACATAGTTGATAAAATTCTATTAACGCTGCTTTATTTTTAGAAATGCAGCTGGCACTCCTGTAGTACTCTGGTTCTCTCAAAGCTAAACTATGCAGATGTAGTTATTGGTCCTCGACTACTCTGTAGGACCAAGCGTCTTATACAAAGAGTTCATAATGCTTGCGCCCGTTTTTGTTTTGATATTCCACCGAGAACTCACGTCACCACATTTTTGAGCAATTTCAGATTATTGAAGATGAGATCTAGAAGAAAGTTACACCTAGCTAGTTTACTATTTGGAGTTTTGAAACAGGGCAAGCCTTTGTATCTCTTTAACAAACTCACTTGGTTTGATGACGGTGAAACGGGACGTCGTAGCTGCCGCAATCAATTTCGGGAACCACCTCATCGTACTGCTGCTTTTAGAAGCTCTTTTACCTACTCCGCCACTAAATGCTGGAATAATATTCCTCCTCCAATTAAAAATCTTAAGTCCAAATTTTCATTTAAAAAACTATTAAAGAGATATCTACTCGATAAGCAGATTAAATTTCAGCATCACGTGGCGGGGTTTACTTTCTTATAAGCAGTGATAATTTGTATATATTTATGTAATTTTAGTATATGTAGAAATGTGTGTGTTTTTAAACTATAATAATATTTTAGGTCATAATTATTTTTGGTCGTTATTATTATTTTTTTAGTTATTAACTTATTATAGACTTCTTTTTGTTTTTTTTTCTTAATTTATTAAATTTAAGACGGCAAGGCTGCTTAGGCTATTGTGCGTGGCGGCACCTTGACTAGGGCCCAGCTGAAAATCAGTGTTGCATGTTTTTTTTAAGAGCATGCAGCTATATGCCGAGCCGGGTCCTTTTTCTGGGTTGTGCCACACATCGCAGGGTATTGTCCTGGCGACTAATAAATAAATAAATAAATATTATAGGACAATTACACACATCGCTATACAGCCCCAAACTAAGCGCACACGTAAGTAGCTTGTGTTATGGGTGCTATGATAACTGATGAATATTTTTATATATATTATGCATAAATACTTGTAATATATAGATAAACACCCAGACACTAGAAAACATCCATGCTCATCACACAAACATTTTCCAGATGTGGGAATCGAACCCACATCCAAGGACGCAGAAGCAGGGTCACTACACAGTGCGCCACTCGGCCGTAATAAACAAGTTGTGATGTGTGGCATAATTGCAAATGATGTTTTTTTTCTTTCTTTTTCTTTCATTCTAGTAACGGAGATGAGAATTTCTTGAAAATGTTAGAAAAATATAGAAAACTAAACATGCATAATATACCAAGTGTTTTTTATACTTCGATAAGTTGACTGCTATTTCCTCTTATATTAGATGATGATGCAGTTCTTTATTCTACAATATTAAGGCAATGGCTGATCCATACCTTCATAAGATTTCCACGCGATATCATACCGGAACACTCTATCGCTTAACGGTGCCAGACTAAAGTCATTTAAGAAAACGTAAAATTTTAAATCGACCTTAGCTAGGAAACAAAGCGATGACCTCTCTGATATAAACTTCAACATTCCTAACTGCCCAATGATATAGTAATGTGAGATAGATGAAGTTTGTAGACCCGGAAAAATTCTATTACGAAGAACTGTAATAAAATACGAAAATAAAATTATTACACCTAAGTTTATATTATTACAGAAATAATGTTATGATAGATGTCCCACGTCTTACCCGAAAACCATTCCCGAAGCTATTATCCATGGCTGCTCTAAACGTTTAGTGGACGTTTACTCCTTCACTAAGATTAATGGACCCCATATTATATTGGGTTGGAATAATTCTGAATAGGACTATTTTGATCTTGAAGAACGAGTTTCCTTGAATCATTTACTGTATTTTACATAAGAAGTTTTCAAAATAATTACTGTCTTGTAGATATCTTCTGCAGGTAATCAAAAATAGACTCGACCGACTCAAAACGCACTAAAAAGTAAAAAATAACTGTGTCATTTAGTTGCTTTAATTTACTTAAGCATATCTATGAAGTCGGTGCCAGCCAAGTTTAAGGAACATTTATTTTACGTAGTAAAGCAGTTTGTGAATTCTAGGTAACGTCCCTAAAGTAGAAACCTTGGCTGGCACCGACTCCTATTTATGCTAAAGTAAATTAAAGGGTTCATTGCCACTAGTTCCATTAAAAGTTCCATCATGGAACTAGTGATAATTTTTTGTTATCACTAGTTCCATTTTAAAAGGAATACGAAGACAATGGAACTAGTGTTGATTTATTTTATGGTTCGTTGCCACTAGTACCATTAACAGTTCCATAATGGAACTAGTGATGATTTTTTTAGTCACTAGGTCCACATTATTATCTTAAGCACTTTAGGCACTTGCGAAATTTTTCAAGGGTGTAAAAACACTATAGTTAGAAACACTTAGGTTTTATTATAATTTTATTCAATAAAATCAACAAATATTTATTATTATTAGTATTTGGTCATTGTTTTATCCGTCTACTATATAGAAAAAATACCATAAGCCAATGTTGATGCTGATTTATTATTTATATTTAATTGAATCAATTTTAGATATCGAGGGGAAAGAGTGAGAGTCATCTTGGCTAGAAGATATGAACTCGCTAATGCTTCGAAGATATTTTAATTAAAGATGGGACAATACAAACGCCGAAAAGGAATTCCACTCCTTAGTTATTCGTATTAGAATCGTCGTTCAATGTGTTTATTAAGGGTTGACCCTGTAGGAATGCTTTTCTAATTAGAATGCATTAAGGAAAATATTTTGATTATTCTAGTTTATATCTTTATTACTTCCACGATTATGGAGCCTGAATTAAGGTCTTAGGTTCGATCGACACCCGTCGAAGTATTATAATACTCAGAAAAAGAATACCTACTAAGGTAAACGTCCCAATAGTCGTCAGTTTCTGAACTTCGCCACCTTTGCAGCCTTGCCAGATTACTACTAGTCATAGTAGAGAAAAACTAATTACATGACAAGAGAGCAAATTTAATAAATTTTTTAGTAATATAATTTTGGTATTAATTAGTTAATATAATGAAACTAAATATTTAAAAAAAATTCAAAATGAGCAATTTGTACCAGTATCCGTCAGGTTTGTCCTAATTAGCGTCAAAATGTCCCAGAACTCGTCAATTTTTAAAAAGAATTTGAACTTTATTGACTTAGACATAAAGTTCATTTTATTAATTACTTTTTTAGTTCAATACACATGATATGATTGTTTTGGTATTAGCACTCCAGCTTTGAAAATCTGTAGTCATAATGGGGGAATAGTATGCAGTCGATCTGGTGGTACTTGTTAATGGTAAATTTCCGAGCACCGTGTCTTGCCAATCGGTCGAACTATAACCAAATCCTACAGAGATTTTGCAATACTAGTTATGGAAAGAGACAAAATCAAACATAATAAGATTGACTGTGAGTTGTTATGTTTCATCGAGTTCAATGCTAATTTGTTTGTGAAGCATTTGTTATAGGCAACATTATTTGGTCTAGTTCCCATTCGTTCAGAACACACAATAAGAAATTTCCCTCCGAAACAAAGTTATTAAACAAATCAGCGACCGACTCGAACCTAAACGTGAACATGTGTGAGCAAGCGTGGAACACTGGTATGTAACAAAAAGATCCAAATGCAGGACACTTGAAGAAAACTTTTAACGTTGCCTCCAAATCCTACAAAAGTACTACTGCCAGGGCAAAGTGCAAGTTCATCAACGAATTGGTCAGAGGTTGCTTAAAATGCCACCTAGATCTCGTGCTTTTTGGTCTGTTTTCAAAGCCACTCAAGGCAACTTCTGCCGTTCTTCTTTTCCATCACTCTGCAAATTAGACGAAATACTGGCCTATTCTGCTAAAGTGAAAGCAGAAATTCTTGGTACTCTCTTTGACAAAAATTCTACGCTTGATGATCGGGGAAATACACCGCCTACCATCCCGCAGTGTAATAGCTCTTTGCGTGACATAATTTTCACCCAGCGTGAAGTGCACAAAGCGCCTTTGTCCCTAGACATCAACAAGGCAAGTGGGCCGGATGGTATCCCAGCGGTTGTGTTGAGAACTTGTGCACCAGAGCAGACTCCAGTCCTGACACGTCTGTTTCAACTATCCTACTCCTCCAGTACTGTTTCGACTACTTGGAAGACTGCCTTGGTACACCCAGTACCCAAAAAAGGCGATAAGTCGATTCCATCCAACTATAGGCCTATTTCTATAAACTCCCTGCACTCCAAAGTGATGGAACGTCAACTCCTCAGTGATTCTCAATATGGCTTTCGCCATGGCCGATCAGCTGGCGACCTCCTAGTTTACCTCACTCACCGTTGGGCACAAGTCTTAGAGAGTAAAGGAAAAGCTCTCGCGGCGAGTTTAGATATTGCGAAGAAGTTTGATCGAGTATGACATAAGGCACTTCTGCCCAAACTACCTTCTTATGGACCCCCGGAGAAGCTATGCGATTGGATCGCCAGCTTTCTAAATGAACGGAGCATTAAATTCGTAGTCGACGTTTTGTGCTCCCTTCCCAAATCAATTAACACTGGTGTTCCACAAGGTTCAGTGCTGTCGCCCACGTTATTCATACTGCACATAAATGACATGCTTTCCAGCAACAACATGCGTTGCTATACGAATGATAGCACGGGCGACGCCCTTTACATTGGTCGCGTACAGCTTTCTAGGTCCAGACTTGTGTCTGAAATTGAGACTTCCCTGAATCATCGTTACTTTCAGCCTTAACATAGGCTCTTGCCGTATAAAGCCCAAGTACGTCCGCACATGGAGTAGTGCTCACATCTATGGGCTGGAGCACCTTAATACCAACTTCTTCCACTTGATCGCATTCAAAGGCAGGCAGTTCGCTTTGTTGATAATTCCAAACTCACCAGCAAGTTGGAGACCTTAGAACACCGTAGGGACGTTAGCTCTCTATGTGTGTTCTATCGTCTTTATTATGGCGAGTGATCTGAGGAGCCGTTCGAAATTATACTACCCTCTGTCTTCTCTCAGCGGAACTTGCGGCGTAGAAACCAGTTTCACCTACACCATCTGGATGGCTGGCTATTTACAACCTCTAGATTATCTAGATCGTTTCTGCCACGCATATGCAGGCTCTGGAACCAACTTCCTGCTGCGGTATTTTCTGCCAATTATATCATAGGGGCATTTAAGGGGCAAATAAATCAATTTCTCAAAGGCTGGCAACGCATAACCAGTACCTCTGGTGTTGCAAATGTACATAGGCAGCGGTAATCATTCAACATCAGGTGACCCGCACCCGACTGCCCGCTTTAATAGCGATGAAAAAAATACATATCTAACGATATGTTTAAACAAAGCAGCATAACGAGCTAGTAAAGCTGATATTTATATATAACACGTTAACCTAAAATCATATTTAACTTCAATTTTGACTTATGTTAAAAATGAAGGCATTGTAACTATCAAGCGGATATATTATCATCTTGATATTTAAAGCTAAGTTAAAGACTTAACACTACCAGGCCGTGCCTAATGCAACTTTCACCCTTATCCCCACGCAATAAAGCTGAAACTAGAAACGGTGTCAGATTTACGTTCATTTGCTGTGTATGTCCCAGTAGTCGTCAAAATTTTGACGAGTTCTGGGTCAAGTTGGGAATTCAAAGTACGAGTAGACGTCACACGCCCAAAATAAAAATAAAAAGAAATATAACATGGTTTTTTTAATTATTTCGGTAAAAAATTAAATTGACTCTTCTACAAAAGAATTGGATATATCAAAAGTTGACAACAAATGTTACAAAAGTTACATCGTATACAAGCATGGCGAGCTGCGATTCAGTGCCTAAACTTGTAAAAAAATACAAATATTCAAAAACGCAAACTTTCGTTTATTGTTTCTCAAACACCAATAAAGTGCTGATTAAAACTTTGCATACAAATTATCGTGTATAATACCACAAATATGTTAGCATAAAAAATGTTTACTTAGTTATAATAAGAAATAAATAATAGGCCTTTTTCTATATTATGACGGCTATTGGGACACTGTCGACTTTACCAGCGTTTACCTTATACTAAAGTCAAACTCGACTGAGAATGCTTGTCAACAAACAAATTAAAAATGAAGGTAGAAATTACTAGTCATTTTGCACCTAATTTTTTTTAACTTAATTAACTTGTTAATGACGAATTCATGACAATAAATTAGATAAGCAAGCTTAAAACTAATTGATATACTCAATATCTTTTAAATTAGATTTAATAAAATAAACAAAACATAATTTTAAATTTATTAGGCATAAAATGTGTTGCATTTTCTACCATCGTTTTAAATTTGTTTGTTGACAAGCATTCTCAATCGAGTTTGGCTTTAGTATAGTTATGATTGCATTATTTATATTATTTTGAAAATAAAAACATATAGTATTTAATAAACTTAAGATAAAGTTTTGATAAACCACATCGAAATGAAAATCTGTCTAGTTCTTCCTAATGAATAAATTATCTGATTGTTAATTGTTAATTTTAAAAAATAAAACTGGAAATATTTCAAATTTGTATCAAGCAAGCAAAAGACGACCCTCTTTTTCTAAGCGATTTTCCACTTGGTCACAATGCTGACGCAAAGTAGACGACCTAAAACAAATTACAACAAAATTATGTTTCCATAAAAGATATAGGTTTCCTTTATCGTAGAATTGCTAATCCGAAATTGATTCCCATCAAAATAAATCATACCATTACCTTTGCCCTATAAATAACAATAATCGTTTATTTAATGGGCCCGTTAATGTTCTATTACTGACCAATGTCCTGTTTTATCGGCCGAGGGTGGAAGGTCACTTTCAAAGTACCGTTTCGATACGTAATCAATTTTCTTCAAAGAATGTTTCCTGTTTTGTAATACATATATACAATCTATGTGTTACTATATATATTAAGCAAAATCTAAAGTTTCATCAAAACTCGTTTATTACTTTTTGATTGAACGACTCAAAAAAAATCTATTTTTAACAAAAATTTCGCACTTATTTTTAAATTAAAATTTAACATCGACAGCTCGTGTAGGAGATACTCGGAACATTTTCTGTCGACATGTCATGTCTCATAAAGTTTTCTAAAGCTCAAAACCAATATGGTTAGTTCCGCGATTTAACTATCCTTTGGGATAAACAAACTACGATCATCAAACGACCTTAAACTTAGTTAAAGCCACATTTTGCAACATTATCAAACTGCGAAGAAAATCTTTAAATATTTTAACACTTTGTAAAGTTAAGACGCCGAGAATCTTCGAACAAAGGTAGGTTAAATACCCATCGGAATATCGGAAAGCGAAACATAAAAGATCGGCACACTTAACTGTAGGCAAGAGTAGTGTTGCGCTTATCGTTCATAGATAAACGCCTAGACGCGGTACGTTACAAAATAAGAAAAACAGTAAGAACATTTTCGTAAACGTTGAAAGAAAAGTCTTTACAAAACCATTTATTTTATTTGTACAGTTGAACACACATTTTGGGGCGAGCTTTAGAAATACACTAAACTGACGACTATTATATTTTTTGTGTGGGTTTTTCAAAACTTTTTTTTCTATGACAAGATCATTCTTTCATCTGGTCATTCATATCTGATATTATTTATTTAACAAAGTCAAATAATAATTTTCTTAATAAGTCAGAAATACAAATTTTAGTAAATTATTATTTCGATGGCCTCCATGGCGCAGTGGTAGTGGTGGTCCAGGTCTGGGGTGGTGGGACACTTTGGCTGTGACTAGTTACCACCATAGTGACAAAGACGTACCGCCAAGCGATTTAGCGTTCCAGGACGATATCGTGTAGAAACCAAAAGGTGTGTGGATTTGACGACCTCCGTGCGCAGTGGTATGCGCGGTGGATTTATAAGGCGGAGGTCCTGGGTTCGTCTCCCGGCGGGGCAGATTGAGATTTTTCTTAATTTGTCGTGGTCTGGCTGGTGGGAGGCTTTCGCCGTGGTTAGTTACCACCCTACCGACAAAGACGTACCGCCAAGCGATTAAGCGTCCCGGTACGATGTCGTGTAGAAACCGATAGGAGTGTGGATTTTCATCCTACTCCTAAAAAGTTAGCCCGCTTCTATCTTAGATTGCATCATCACTTAACATCAGGTGTGTGTGTGGCAGTCAAGGGCCAACTTGTAGTCATTAAAAAAAAATCCTATTCCTAACAAGTTTGCCCGCTTTGCAACATTGCCTTATCACTTACTTATTGTAGTCAAGGGCTAACTTGTTATAAATAAAAAAAATAATGTACGAAATGAACTAACGTTCTTTGTGAAATTTTATTTCATTTCTCAAAAAAACTTCTTTGCTATGGTTAGCTTAAATTAATATCAATAATAATCAATTGTTATTTTAAATTAAAAAGTAAACTAAAGTAAATAATAAGCAGGTGAGTGTTAGTGATATAAGAAATAGCATTAAATAGACAAAACCATGTTAGTAACGACTCGTTGCTTGAGATAGAACACCATAAATTATGCAACACGTACAAGGAACAACAATAGACAGAGAAACTTCGCTAATTATTTTTCTTGTAACACAAGTAAGTTTGTTATTCTTCGTTGAAACAATAATCTTGGTACTCTACTGGTATTATTTATCTAACTACCTTGTTGGTCTACTAACTTGTCTACTCGTCTACATAAGCGCAGCTATTCCTATATTCCTATTTTTAACCGACGAAAAAAAACGGAGGAGGTTCTCAATTCGACACGTTTATTTTTTTTTATGTATGACTACGCATAACTTTTTACAAAGTTGTCCGATTTTGATAATTCTTTTTTTATTAGAAAGGGCATACATTCAAAGTGGTCTCATTGTCATCATGTTAGGATCTGATGATGATATCCTTGGAAAATTGAAGGAACTCTTCAAATTTTGGAGGCACGCTTACAGCGATTTCGGTTTTTGTCTCGGTATCGGTAGCTTTTTGGCTACTAGTGCCATATAATACACTATGACAGTATAGTACGAGTATGTTACGTGGCGATAAATCACTAAAAAGTGAGAAATAAAAATTTTTAACAAAAAATAGAACCGACTCAAAACGCACTAAAAAGTAAACAATTACTGTGTCATTTAGTTGCTTTAATTTACTTAAGCATATCTATGAAGTCGGTGCCAGCCAAGGTTTCTTTAAGGACGTTACCTAGAACCCACAAACTGTTGTGTACTACCCAAAATAAATGTTCCTTAAACTTGGCTGGCACCGACTTCATAGATATGCTTAAGTAAATTAAAGCAACTAAATGACACTAATTTTTTACTTTTTAGTGATATACATTTGAAATTGTATTTTTAAGACCTTTCATATGATACCCATATTGCATTAGCATCTCAGCAATTAGTGCATTTTCACGCTTGGGAATACTTTTAATGGAAAGAGAATAATGATGTATGAATATTCAAGCTAACCTACTACTAATTAGTTTGCCTTCTGTTTCTAAGAATTCCCTAGATTTATCGAATGATGACCATGCCTATATTTCAGTATATTACATTAAATGGCTCGTTGGTCCTGTGGATATTGGAACCTATGCGGCTGCGGACCACGAGGTCGTGGGTCAAAGCCCTAAGTCTGTGTTATGAAAAATTACGGATTTTTTTAAAGAAATTTTTTATTAAAAATTTTAAACCTAAAAGAGAAATGTGGTGGTGCTACAACCCAGTTCCTCGGAAAACATGTTGATTTTTTTCTCCTGGTCATTATGATTAACACCTGATCCTGATAGCGATCGGAAAAAGAGTTATTAAGCATCGCCCAAAAACGCGTATAACCTAGACAAAACGGCCAACTATAGGGCCCGGCCTATAGTTGGCCGTAAATAGGTTGATAATAAGGATGATGATAATATGAAAATGGTGCGAATATAATTTTACGATATACAATGAACAAGAAAAATTTATCCTAGTTATTCAAAAAACGAATTTCAATAAAGGGTATTTTGTCAGAGCTAAGTGTCGTCACTGCACCAATTTTTCAGAGTTTCGCGGAAAATGGGAAAATAAATTGTTCCTTGCATCGACTGCTTTATTCAATTTCAAAACGTTGGGATAGCGAATGTGACGTGCCATTGACGCTGGTAAAGATAATGGTACGAGTTTATCCTGATAATATTATGTGTATGTTTTTTTTTGTATTTCGTTGTATAGATTTTGACATGATTGGGCAACGAAAGAAAGATTGCCAGTAGACTCTAAATATAGTTAGCTATATCTAAGGTCGCTAAGCTATACGAGAAAAGCGTGATAGATCTAAGGCCTGACAAAGTACCACAGTGTACGCAACGACAAAGTACCACAGTGTATGCAGCAAAGTACACAGTGTACGCAACAACAAAGTACCACAGTGTACGCAATAACAAAGTACAACGACAAAGTACCACAGTGTACGCACGAAAAAGCGACAGTGAATACAACTAGTAGGCACTACTGAAAGAACATAACACCCGCTCTAACCGTAGATATGGTTTGGCGTTAATCGAAATTCGTAGAATATTTATTAGGGACACTTGGTCAAATAAGGTCCGAAATTACATATTATATTGAAAACCACAGGTCTGAGGTAGACCTGAGTAAGGGCTCTTATTAAGGAAGGTTTACGCATGATATTGATTTTCTTAGAATAATAATTTCACAGAAGCAATTGGTACCCGCAAATTGTGTAAGGTAGAAGTTATAACGGAGTGTCGTACGCAAGGCGACAAAAAGCTACGCGTCACGACACAGATGCCTACTACCACCCATTCCGTCGCATCCCGCCGCAGACTGCTACAAGGGCCGCAAGTAAGGAATGCAGTTGTTTTAATCGCGTTCGTCACATTGACAACTTCACGTCGCGTCGCGTTTGTCGCTTAGTTGTTGGTTGTAATGTTTTGTATTTATATATTTAGAGTATTTGGTTTTATTTCTGCATCCGACCTCTATGGAACAGGATGCCTAATACGCTGCTCTAAGCTTAATATATTTGTGAAAACCGAATATGCTTAGATTAATGATAAATATTGTTAATCTATGCGAAAATGTAATACTAGCGGCCGTTCCCGTGTGAATGTCAGAATACAACTTAGCTTATGTTAAAAAGATTTTTTACAATCCGACTGGTAGTTCCAGAGATTACCCAGACCAACACATAAACAGACAAAAAAAATGTTTTTTGCGATGTAAGAATCGAATGTACTTTCATATGGATTTACTGAGAAGCTTTTAATTTAAAATTATAAAGAGACACTTTCTGTGATAGGTAGACCTTGAGATTTTATAAAAACTGATAGTAGATATGTTCGCCCAAGCACCTATCATAGGTAAGTCTGATAGGTAAATATGAAGATTCAATTAGGTACGCATAAGTCGTCGTAAGATGAACAAAATGTTCTGCATACACAAGTACCTACCCAGAACGTACAATATATATGTTACATTGCATGTTGAAGTGACTGTTAAAAACAATTTATATACCATTGTAAAGCCAGTTGGTAGTAATTGATAAATTCAGACCTAACATTGGATACCTAGGTGTGTGTTAAATATTTTTGGCTCCAATAAATACTTGAGATTCCTACGCCTCGTAGGCGCCTCGAAGAAGTGCTACATTAAGAGCGAACGTACATCGCCATGATCAAGGACTTTACTGTAAAAGTGACGTCATAGTACTCGTAGTTATAGGTACGACTACAAATATAGAGATCTTGCATTATATGCGTGAAAAATGTAATCAATCTATTGATTTTTTTATTTACTACAAATTAGCCCTTGACGGCAGTCACAGCTAGTATTGATGTACACACATATGATACACATGCATACACACACACGCGCGCGCACGCACACACAGAGAGATAGTAAGTCATAATACAAATTTTAAAAACGCGGACTAACTGGTTTGGCGTATCATGAAATCCTCACCCATTTCGTTTCCTACACGAAATCGTACGGGAACGCGAAATCGCTTGGTACGTGCTGTTGGTGGCTCAGTAGCTAGCCACAGCCGCAACCTCCCACTAGCTACATATGGACAAAGAACAATGGCAAGAACCCATACATTATTTTACCTGAAATCTTTTTGAAGCGTCTATTTATGATAAAATATAAAAACCATAGTGATTCTATTACATAAACATAATCACCAAGATTTTTCGTTTGACGAGGCCACAAAAAAGAGATATTTACATTTTAAATTAACGAATAGGCAAGCACAGTAAGGGATGATATAAAAACACGCAGTTTGCCGTTTGTTTGTCAACGTGACTTTGACACCAAGTGTTGCCATTATAGCTTTTTTACTTACCACGTACATTTTTACATTTTTACTAATAGTTAAATACATCCCTTTGCATTAAGTATTGTGTACGAAGTTTTCGGTAAAACAACGTTTTTTCATAATATTTTGTTGATATACAATGTCATTGTAGACTAAGATTCACTGAAGATTTCTTTAAATCTTTTCTACCAACGAATACTAAAAAAATAGCATAGCGTATCGTGCATTTTCTAAAATGGCAACTTTTTTGATGCTAAACCACCATCGGATATGAATTTTGTTAAATAAATATTAATTTATTGATTAATTTAATCTCAGCTTTTACATGTCTTACTAATTTAGTATAAAAAAATAACGAATTAAATTACTAACTTATGTATAAATTACATTTGTAGACGCCTCCGAAATCACTCAGGTAATCTTGCCATTGTTGTTTAGAAAATTCAATCAACCTAGCCGGGTATCCAACCCAGGACCTTAAGCATTAAAACCTAACAAACAATCTCACAAAAAACACATCTTCTTAAATCATGATTGGCCTTTTACATAATTTCATTATTAATAGTTAAATGTAGTTATTGCTGTTATTGCAAGAGCTACAAACTGAATATAAACAGAACTATTTGTCTTTTTAAACGACTCATAAAGAAAGAAGAAATTCAATTCTATGCATTTTTTGAGAGCGGTCTTGAAAAATGTTCAGCAACAAATCATTTAAAACTATCTCAATAATATTTTTTCAACGTAAATTTTTATATACTTTTATTATAGGAATAAAATCGATATCTTTGCACCAATTATATTTTAAGCTGCAAATTATGAAGGAAATCATTTGAAATGAGCAGTCGGTGAACGTGGCATACAGAAAAAGTTCAAGACATTCTAAAAATTATACCAATGCCGCTGAAAGATATTTTGAAACCTTTTTTTATTCAGATTATTATTTTTCTCGAACATGAAAATATACATAAAAAGATTTTTTTAACCACACGAATAATTTTTCGGAAAAGATTGTAACGGTTCTTGTTCCCACAGAAAAGTAATGTAGGAAATGATTATAAAAACAAAAAAACATTTTTGCAACAAAGTAAAATATCTGCAATTAATCGTTAAGTAAATATGAATCGAACATTTCGTAGAAAACTTCAATAAAATCCAGTCAGCGCTGGCATTAGAACTTTTATACAAATAGTATGCAGTGGGTTCACTGTTAATGAGGAAATATTTTTATTTCTTTTTGTTTAGTCTCTCCGCTGTACTCCAATAAGAAACGTAATCTCCCTCTTAGATGTCGATTTATCTTTCCAGCTACAACAGTTTTTTGGTGATTCATTGTTCTCGGTTTTCTTTTTAATGATGACTAAAAAAATTGATGTTCAGGCATGTTTGAGAAAATGAATATTTTATTTAAATTGTTGTTATGTATTAAAGCCTAGATTAGTAAAAACTTTTATCAAAGTCATGCGCTTTATTGCGAAATAATTTTAAACATTACAGCTTCAGCTGGATTAAAACCTCCCTCTCATAAAATAAAAGATGTAAGAGAGAAAACTCGAAATATTGTTTAAGAGATAAGAAAAACCTACAGTTCGTAGTATTTCAGTTCATTTAAAATTGTAAATGTGCCATTTAGCGATAAGACTCCCTTTTAAAGGACTTTAAAAGAGCTGTAGCCATATTTTTAACCAGACTAGACATCGCCTTCGTCTCTGAATACAGGGGTAAGTCCGACAACAAAGTAAGGGGTGGAAATAAAAACATAAACCTCAGTCAACCCCATGAACTATTGGCTCATAGAGGGTATGGTGTTTTCTGTGTTAAGTAAGCTCTGACGGAACAAAGAAAGGTTTGATTAATTCGACACATCTATGTGTGTCTTAGTATTTTTCTTATTTTTAGCTAAATTTATGAATATAGAATTTAAAGCTTCAAAAATTTAACGTTGAGTAATTCTTTCTTAAAAGTAATTTTTTTACTAAAAGAAGTTGCTATGTTAGCTATGTTTTTAACATAGCATTTTTTAGCATACCCACCATTAATATGAAGTTTGCTACTATACCATAAATCTGCGGAGTGCTGGGACAGGGGAAATACATAATTTTAGCTTAGAAGTCTATTATCGAGGTGAAAAAGCTGCCTAATAGTGGTGGGCAAACTTAAAAAGTTAAAAAAAGACGTGCGGCGTTCGGAGACTGCCGCGGTAAAGCTATTGCATAGCATTTTTTATCAAGGTATGTTTACCTACCGACGTCATCGGGACCGTGGCCTAGCAGTAAGGAACTCTAAGTGCCCGGATTGCCAGAGAGACGCGGGTTCGAATCCCGTC
This sequence comes from Mycalesis mineus, assembly GCA_034621355.1. Classification (NCBI taxonomy): domain Eukaryota; kingdom Metazoa; phylum Arthropoda; class Insecta; order Lepidoptera; family Nymphalidae; genus Mycalesis; species Mycalesis mineus. The sequence continues at coordinate 15,336,495 of CM067887.1, read as the reverse complement.
GGTTCCGCAATTTTTTTTTGTAACATTATTTTGTTATGACAAAATATGATATACTAAAGGGCATATTGCAAGAAGACGAAAAGTGCTTCTTTAAATACATTACAATTAGCTTATTTCTGCAGTACAATGAACTCAATCTACTGGATATTTTCTCACTTTGTCATCAGCTGCAGTGATACGTGCGCTGTTATTTTTGATCTCGTATTAATAGGCCTGGCATTTGGATCTGCAAGGCGAATAATACGTATTAATCGATGTTATTTAATTGTATAACGTTACGACATCATGCGTATGTTATGCAAGGTCTTCTTCAATTATGATATGTAACACATTCTGTACCATTAAGCTGTATAGATGGTAAAGTCTAGTTACAATAGAACTAACGATTAAAATTACGTTTTTGTTTAGAATTTGGCGAGAATATTTTACACAAAACATAATATACCTGTAATGTACGAATCAGTATCTTTCCTATTTCTTTAATATTGTGGTAGATGGAGAAAAAGTGGAAGAAGTAAAAGAGTTTGTATACCTGGGTAGTAAATTTACGAAAGATGGAACGTGTGAGAGTGATATTGAAAGAAGAGTAAATGCTGGGAACTTGGTGAATGGTGCTCTGTATGCATTTATGAACAGCCAGAAAGTGTCCCAAAAGGCAAGACTGGCTGTGCATAGAGGTGTGTTGGTGCCCACACTTATGTATGGTAGTGAAAGTTGGGTATGGCAGAAGAAGCACAAAAGTAAAATAAATGCGGTAGAGATGAGAGCATTGAGGAGTATGTGCGGGTTAAAACTGTGTGACAGAGTTAAAAATAGTGTGATAAGAGAAAAGTGTGGTATAAAAGAAGATGTAGTGACTAAAATTGAGAAAGGGATGTTTAGATGGTTTGGACATGTAGAGAGAATGGATGAAAAAAGATTAACAAAAGAGATTAGAAACAAGGCGACGGTGAATGGAAATGTTGGAAGGGGAAGGCCTAGGCGAATGTTTCTGGACCAAATTCAAGACATTATAAATAATGGCCAGGTCAAGAGTACCCTAAACCGACGAACTTGTATGAAAAGATTAATGAGAGTGGAAGAAGCTAAGGAGGTATGCAAGGACCGTGGCAAATGGAGGGATATGGTCTCTGCCTACCCCTATGGGAACAAGGCGTGATGTTTATGTATGTATGCAGTATCTTTCCTATACATAAAGTTAGGTGATATTTACTTTTTTACTACGAATTAATGCAATCACAAGTGGTGGTAAGTGATGATGTAATCTAAAAAGTAAGGGAGATAACCAGTTAGGAGTAGTATGAAATCCACACACCTTTCGTTTTCTACCGACCGCAGCGCTAAATCGGTTGGCGGTAGGTATTTTTTTTTCATGGTGGTAAATAACCACTGCCAAAGCCTTACACCAACCAGGCCTGGATTTATTGAGAAAATCTCATTCAGCCCAACTGGGTATCGCACCCAGAACATCCATCGTGTAAATAAATTCACCGCGCCACGGAGGTCATCTAAACTTTTTGTGAATGGTATTTTAGTTAAATGTATGAAATAAATAAATATTTTATGAATAAAGCCTTAACTGATATAAATTATTATAACATTTTTCTATAGTAAAACTTTCTAACTTAAAATCTTTTAAAATTACAAGAAAATTGACCTAATAAAATATCTTAAAAGATCGGGAAAATTTAAGCGGTGCTATTAACTTAATCTGTTCCCGACAAAGGTCTTATCCTAGAAAGTATGTAACATAACCCTACTCTACATAATACACCGATTAGATAGTGAATGAAGATATTTTGAGGTAACCTTCAACTTTTATGGGTCTTTTATAACCTCCTTGCGTTTTATTACAAAATAAAAGTAATGTTACTATAGATTTAGATTTCTTCTACATTCAAAGAAATGAATTAATGTGTGTGCAGTAAAACATTAAAATAAAGTACTTTACTCAATAACTCACCACATAATCCTTATTACATGAAAATGTTTGTGTTGATTTATTTCAAACTGAAAATAATCTTAAAAGAAGATCAAGATTTTGCTAAATTTTCCTTTATCTATCTATTCTAATTATCAAACAAATGTTTTATTGATCTTCATAATAAGCTAAGAAACCACAACCAGCCATCTCAAAACACAAAAACCGAATCTTAACTGGTCCAAACAAATCGTAGCAGCTACGATGCCACAACCAAATACAACAAACTTAGTATTTTTACATCGTGGTTCAATGAACTAAAAATAAACAAATATACGCTAACAAATCTGGTACAACCAGCTATAAAATAGTATCCATAAAAGCACGGAAAATCGTGGTATCACATTTTCTCGCGGCGTAAATTCGCGTCCGGTAAAACGGCTCTTAACGGAATCAGGGTCAATAGCCACTCACGCGACCGCCGCTTACACGATACGGTGCTGATAACAAACACTCGTGTACTTGCCCCCGCCATAACCGAATTCGCTTAATGATGGACGCAAATATACGTGAAAGCTGAAAGCTCGGCTTACGGAAAGTTTTCCGAGTTGATGAACTGTGTATCGAACGTCAACTTGGATATAGACTTTGTTTACTTTTTGTAAGCTTGATCATAGAGTCGACTTGTGTTTTTGTGTTCTCGAACTTGTTAATAGCTTTACCCCATAGATTTTATTGCTTAGAATACAAATTGCATTGAAACGTGAGATTTAACCACCAGACAGTAGTCACTCACGCGACCGCTGTATGTGTGGCTTACTTGCCTCCGCCATAACCGAATTTGCTTAATGATGGACGCAAATACTCGTACATACAGGTAGAAGCTCGGCTTATGTAAAGTTTTCCGAGTTGACGAAATGTGTATCAAACGTCAATTTGGAGCTTGTTTATTTTTTGGAAGCTTGATTGTAGAGTTGACTTACGTACTTTTTCTTCTTGATTAGGTGTCAGCGTATTTTAACGGGCCAATAGCAATAGTTCAAGGTTGAATTTTACTTGTACGGTTAGTACAATTTGTATTAGTATATATGGATCAAATCTTGCAAGCTACATAAGGACTACTTTGTGTAAGCTTCTCGCATATTTTTCATTCTTGTTCAGTTCTGCATTCAAAAAAAATTCAAAATCGTTTATTTCAAGTAGGCTTATTACAAGCACTTTTGAAACGTCAAATTGGACTATTTGTAGTGACTCAACCACCGCCTCGGAAGGCAGGCCCTGTTGAGCAGAGCCGGCAAGAAACTGAACATTTGCTCTTTTTATAATATTATCAATTTTACAATAGGAAGTGTGTTGTTACATAAAGTTATTTATTTTACTTCCTGTGTGAAGTTGAAAGCCTATCCAATTGCCTTTGAACATCTTTGTCATTTAAAAATTCATCGATAGTATAATAACCCTGACTCAGTAAGTGAGTTTTAATACATTGTTTAAACTTATGCAATGGCAGATCTAAAACTGAATTGGGCATCTTGTTGTAGAAGAGTACACCCAATCCTACGAAAGATTTTTGTACTTGTCGGAGGCGATAAGCTGATATGACTAACTTATGTCCGTTTCTAGGAAGACGATCGTTTATTCTGTTTATACATATTTATATTTTGTTTAACAAAGACTAGGTTATTGAATATGTATTGACAGGCTACTGTAAGAATTCCTATTTCTTTAAATTTGACTCGAAGGGACTCGCGTGGTTTAAGTTTATAAATCTTAATTGTACTTACATATCATTTAAGTATCGTTGAAGCATTTATATATAAAAGTTTTTCTATTGTTATAATATATTTTTAAATCTTGATTTTATTTAATTGCATAAATACAATCACAAATAAATATAATCATTATTGCCACAATTCCCTTTCCCCTGACAACCTGGCCGATATTAAACTTTTATAAAGAGCAAAAACTCACGTAAAACATTGCGTAAAACAATAAAAACGACACCTAACGCTTTTTTATTTGGACAAAGGTCTTGAAATCTAGGTTCTTTTTAGCACGGCAGTAACGTTAGGCTCTAGCTAGGAATAAATGTACCTAAGCAATAAAAAATAATAGGGTACACACAGCCTACCATCGTCATTATCGACACGATGCTTGGATTTTTACTTTTATTATGTGATTTATGAACCAGCCTAGTCATTACGTAACATTAGGAATTACCTTGCACGAGTAATAAAGTTGTGTAACTAATTACTTATGTTTGAGTAAAATTTAACTAATTTATAATCTAACCAATATTATAAGTTGGAATAGTAATTTATTTATGAAGTCCTCTTACGACTTAAGCTACAAATAAATCCTGAAAACAACCTGAAAGGACAATGGTCAATTTTATATGAAACCTATACACACGGTGTAGCATTATAGACTAGGTATCATTTAAGAGATAGTTATGTGAAACACCTAATAATAAAGGACAGAAAGAATGAATATTAAATTAAGTTCCTTTTTTGCTTTAAGATACCATAGCACTAGCGTATTAATGGGGATATTTACATATTTTTCGAAATTGTATTGCTTTTTTAAAGTATCATTATTACTTCCACGCACGAAATATAAGAAATCAACACTAAGTTACAATGAAGTTGCTGCCGAAAAAATGTATTTTTAATAACCATGGTAATGGTATTCTCAACTTGCTATAAAGTGGGTACAGCCCCATAAACAATTTCGCATTGTCCTTTGATGCCCGTAGATAGAGACTTCGGAATTTTCAACGTAACTTCATAACTTTTTTTTCCAATGGTTTACGAAGTTGCTTCCATACGAAAAATATATACATTTTTGAATGTCCTTTCCAATGATACTAGTCGCAACATGCTCCAACATAGATACACTTTGACCCATGCCCTTTTGTATTGCTTTTTTTCAGTTTTTTATTAAACGTTATCAAGGGTACAAAAACCTTTTAGTCCATAATAATATGTACTATTTCCGTAGGATGAAAAATAAATTATATAATTAAATTCCAAATAGTGTTCCGGAAATACGTGAAATAGTCACGAATCAGTGGTATGTGTTCGATTAAATACATTATAATCACTGATAATATATTACTTACTTACTTGTCGATATTTCAATTCAGTTGCATGGACCATCATTTATGATGGTATGTACGTTTAAATACTTAGGTATTTAAATTAATTAATTAAATTTAAAAACATTAGAGTCCAGTTAATTTGTAAAAATATAGACGTATAGTAAATATTATCAGCCACAGACATCTAAATGCTCAATCAATTAACTGATTCTAAAAGAGCTCTTTATACAGTGAAAGGTTTAATGGTACTTTATTTTTTTAATAGCACCTTTTAATGGAGAGGAAAAAATAAGCTCATTTTAGTCGCATCTCTATGCTATTGAACGCTACTGAACATTTGAGTTTAACTCAAAAATATGTTATGAACTACTGCACCACAACTATCCCGTTAGTTTACTGAGTTAGTTAGATAGTGTATGCGGCACTAATCTTACGAGGCTGTTAGCAGGTAAAGTTATATACCTTAGTTGTTATGCAGTCATATGATAGATGGAAGGAATATAACATACATACATAACATCACGCCTTATTCCCGTAGGGGTAGGCAGAGACCACATCCCTCCATTTGCCGCGGTCCTTGCATACTTCCTTAGCTTCTTCCACTCTCATTAATCCTTTCATACAAGTTCGTCGGCTTAGAGTACTCTTGACCTGGCCATTATTTAAAATGTCCTGAATTTGGTCCAGGAACATTCGCCTAGGCCTTCCCCTTCCAACATTTCCATTCACGCTCGCCTCATAAGTAAATCTCTTTTGTTAATCTTCTTTTATCCATTGCTTCTACATGTCCAAACCATCTAAGCATCCCTTTCTCAATTTTAGTCACTACGTAAAAGAAGGAATATATGTAGTTCTAACACTATAGCATGTATAGCAAACCAATTGAAATGAGCCAGGCTTTTTTATAGAACGACCGTAGTTTCACCCGCGTAATCCTCTTTCCCGTGAGAATATTGAGATATACGAGTATAGTAGCCTATGTTGAACTCTGATGTATAAGTTATATTATTGTAAAGTTTCATTAAAATCCATTCAGTAGTGTGTAGTCTGCAACCGCTTGCCATTGTCACCTACAGCACCAGAGGCAATGCATATTGAAGAATATTAGCGTTTTCTTTCTCCCAATCTTCCAAGGAGATAAGCCGTCGGTTACGATATTAATGATTAATAAATAGTCTATAGATATTTTTACAAAGTCAGACAAAGCTGCAAATCTCCTCTCCTTTATGTAGAACTAGTAGGGGTCTTTTTAAATATGCTACAAATAATGACCCTCTTAACATCGAGTGAGATCAAAGTCAAGCATCAATTCATCATTTGGGTATTTATTTTTTTCTAAACAAATTTTTAGTAATTTTTAATCCCGTCTATCTGTAGGTTGGTTGGTGGCTTGGAGAGCATGGCCACTGTTATCGACATAACGTATCTAGTGAACGTTAAATAATTATTCAAAATCATAATCTATTTGTCACAAATAGCGGCTGCTGAGTTTCTCAACGAATCTTCTCAGCTAGAATTTGCCTTTCGAGTCGGTGGTCGAGTCATTATAAACACTTGAACTTGACGTTTCAAAAGTAATTGTAAGCAATGAAGTCTACTTGAAATAAACGAATTTTGATTTATGACTTTGATTTTAAAAATGATAATAAAAACAAAGAACCGCTTAAGATAGTAGATTGCTAAAATAAAACAATACAATAAAAGTGTGACACTGCAGTTACAATGGCGTGTGAACCAGGTCTCGGTAATTTGCGGCGAACGGCCTTGACGGGCCCATTCATGGGAAGAGTAATTTCTGGCAATGGTAACAAAAATATAGTGTAAATAATACTACGACACAAAACATATATTCGTATTACTGTGGATGATTTTGTTGTTTGTTTGGCGGTACTTTCCGTAATACAGAAAATAGGTAAATTCTTAGATAGCTATATTTTTTGAGTTTAAACTTAAACCTTACCAAACTCAAAAACTATTACACAGATAATAAATTTAATATAACACTTGTTCTTAGAATAAGAGTTCGGGTGTAACCTATTGAGCTTTTCTTTTGCCAATAAAGTAATACCAGTGTAGGGAAGTTAACTAATTAATAGTTAAATATATTTTAACAATAGTTTTTTCTGTTTTTGTCAAATATTTTATATACTAAAATAACCAAATGTTTTAGGAATTAAGTGCATTTCTTTCTCATGATATTGTTATTTTGTTTTTGCACGAAAAAAAATGCGAAGCGCCCAAAGTGTTACGTGCGTAATTTTTGCGCGTAACACTTTGGACGATTGAGTTGCGTGGTCTATAAAAATAGTTTTTATATGAACAGTAAAAAGTATAAACTAACAAGATGAATAAGCGCAGAGTTGTTTGTAAATTTAAATCTGAGTATTATTGGAACTGGTGTAGTTTTATTAGTACACGCCATTAATGTTTCCGATGACTTGCTAGAAGCTTTGCGGAAAATTAAACAAAAAAATCTATAGGATAAAATAATACTGATAATTTACTGACTCACTGAATTACTTTAGTATTACTAACTTTTCCTGAAATATTCTGAAATAAACTGTGTGAAGTAAACTTCAAAGTCGTATTTTGTTTATTCAAATAAAAACAACCAGTTTCACTTTTATCATTTTTAAGTTACTTTTTAAGTTATTCCCAAATTGATTTCCTCGTTAATATATCAAAAAAAAAACAACGGCGACAAGTTCATTGTAAGCTTAATATTAGATCTATGGGGTTCCTAATTAAAAAGCCACCTTTAAGAGCTTTCAATAACTTTTGTGATTTGTATTTCTATCAATATTTCAATGTTGTTCAATAGTTACCCAATAAAGTTTCATTTCTGAGCTATTTTATATTTAAAAAAGGGTTTGTCAATAACGTTGAGACATACTGGTAATATTATGTGACGGTTTTCAATAAAAACATAATTATGCAATTTCAAAAAAAATATAATTGTTTGTGCAGTGAATCATTAATTGTTTATACAATTTATTATTGGTTTGGGAGTTTTCAGTGGTCAATAGTTCAAATTTTTATGTATAAAAGGAAAACATATTCAAACAATTTAACGTTCCGTTTGGTACTATCGTTTCAATAATAATTTAATTTCAATTAATGAGCTTGGTAGCTTTCACATTTAAATGTCAACAAGTGAATCGAATATGCCAGTAGGTGGTGCAGTAATTAAGAGCTAACATATAATATCATTAATACAAAATAGAACAGATATCTCTCTAATATTTATTGTGAAACAAAAAATCAATACTCTGATATTCTAGCTTCATCCCATATTGAGGCCACTTCTTCTATGGCGGGTGCTGCGGCGAAGAACGCTGAAAAGGCCAAGACGCGCAAATATGAAAATATAAAAGGTAATTTCGTGTTTGTGCCTTTTGGTGTAGAGACTTTGGGGCCATGGAGACCAGAGGCTCGTGCTCTTTTTGACGATATCTCAAAAAGAGTTATCGAGTCTACGGGTGACCAAAGAGCTGACCAACGGATTAGTTTAGCCATCCAAAGGGGAAATGCTGCCAGTATCCTGGGCACTATACCTCATTGCAGTGGAGTCGAGGAGGTTTTAGATTTAATTTAATTTACTTTAATTTGTATTTTATATTGGTTTTGTTTCCTTTCTTGTATAAAAAATCATTATAATTTGTAAATCTTCTTTAATAGCCGTCATTCAGGACTACATATGGTTTTTAATACAATATTTAATTTCAGACCTTGTTTGACCAGGTTTCCCTAACAAATATTCTTCTAATTTTGATTAATTTCAAACCATATATCTTTCTATACATAATTCCTAACTCCTGGCTGTTACTGAGAATTCCTTCGAAGAAAGTAAAGCTCACCAATTCGTTGTCAAGCTCATAACGGCCCACTACAGAACCAAGCGTCCTTAAAAAGCTCTTGTTGAAAAAAAAGCTTTGTTGCATATTCAGAAACTTGTAAACTCCCATTTTTTAGGAAACTGTTTATTTGTGGTTGGAACTCAGCCGCAACTTTTTGTCCAATTTTTACTAAATGGTAGGAATGTAGATGCGGGGAACCACCGGAACCATACAAATTTTAAAAGTGGTTTATTAGAAAAATAAGTTTGGAAACCTCTGCACTACACTAACGCACTTAGACACAATTGAAAAATACTTTCATACAATAATAGCATGTGAGCTGATAGTCTAGGAATGTATAGTGTTGGTTCACTTGATTTGTAGGTACTTCGGTTGGCGCCTTTACGCGCTTGTCTTCTGTTTAAACTGATTTACGGACGCGGTGTTTTGGCACAGGATCCGCAATAAATAAACTCTGCAGATAAATCTGAATTTATTGAAATCGGACGCGTGAATTTATCGACGATAAAACGTTTAAAAAGAATCAATATACGTAATTAATGTCATAGTTGTTGTTTTATTGCTGTTTGGACAGTGGTTAACATCGTAGTACTACATATTGCAATTAAGCCTTGACCTAAATATTATACATGTTAGGTGCCTACGCATGATGATGTTTACGCATATTTAGTTTTCTTTCAAAGAAATTTTCAGCAAGACTTTGAGTATGAGAAATCGGCGACGTTTCATCCTGTGCCTTGAAGAGCTATGATATCATTCATAACAGTTCCTACTACTATTTCTGGTACTGATAATGAAACGTAATCAGCATAAGCGTTATGACCCGCATTGAAGAAGCGTGGTGGTCTAGAGCCAATATGCTTAACTCATTAACAAAAACTGTCAAATGTTGATGATCATACGGTCACCGGGACCGGCGGCGTAAAGTCCGTGAAGACGACCTCCGTGGCGTAGTGGTATGCGCGGTGGATTTATAAGACGGAGGCCCTGGGCTCGATTCCCGGCGGGGCAGATTGAGATTTTTCTTAATTTGTCTTGGTCTGGCTGGTGGGAGGCTTTCGCCGTGGCTAGTGGTAACTAGGGACAAAGACGTATTGCCAAGCGATTTAGCGTTCCGGTACGTCGTGTAGAAACCGAAAGGGGTGTGGATTTTCGTCCCACTCCTAACAAGTTAGCCCGCTTCCATCTTGGACTGCATCATCACTTAACATCAAGTGTGATAGCAGTCAAGGACTTGTAGTCGATAAAAAAAAGTTATTTCCGAGGCACGGCCACCAGCTTTCGACACCATGCACAAAATTTGTTGGAAATTTCTTATAATTTCATATAATATATTTAAATTTCTTATAATATATTCATTCCATGAACCCCAGGATTTAAACTCAGTACTTCGTGATTGAAGATACGTAAACTAAACACTAAGCCAACAAGGCAGACGTATAGTGGTCTGTAAATACCACTGGTGGTGTGGTGGTGAAGCAGATATTGATAAATAAAGCTCCAAATTTCTCGCTAATTTGCATCTACTCAAAAACTAAGTAAACATGTTAATCTCTGACACCTCATGAATAACGGACAGAGGCCAGATGGCAATCGCTCTGTGTAAAAACTGGTAGCCTGTCAAATACGGGCCAGAATAATAAGCAGGCCCTTTGGAAATGCCCGGAAGATATACGGGGTCGATGTCTTTGTCAAATATGGAAAAGGGATTTTTTGTTACTTTGTTATTGATAGCATTTTCGAGGGACGTTCTGTGTGATGCAAATGTAAGGAAAACTTAACGACCTCGGTGGTGCAGTGGAAATGACAAGTTAGGGCGGAAACTTCTGCTTTATAACGATCAATAATAGATATTAATGATAATGTTAGAAAGTTGAAAGGAAAAAGTATGAAAATACTTGGACCTAGCTCATATTGGCTCATTGCGCAGTGGTATGCACGGTGTATTGAGATTTTTGGCTGGTGGGAGGCTTTCGCAGTGGCTAGTTACGCAATTCTCTGAACAAAGGCGTACGGCCAAGCGATTTAGCGTTCCGTAGACGTCATGTAGAAATCGAAAGGGGTGTGGATTTCATCCTACTCCTAACAAGTTAGCCCTCTTTTGGTTCAATTGGTTTTTTTCGGTCAATTGTCTTTTTGCGAAAAGCTCCGACCAATTCACTTGGCTGTGGAATCATGGGTCTGATATAAAAGGTAGAAATACTTAAGAGAGTGATGTGAGAGTATTGTGAGGAAGTACTCCTCCTCCTGACTCTGAAGCCCTGATTACTGGTAACCTAAGCATTCAAAAACTCGACAAGGAGAATGAGCGGATTTTTTATAATAGTCAATAGTACTTTTGTTTAATTTTTTATATAAACATTGTTAAAAATTTTAAAATTGTAATATTCTTGTATTGTATTGTTGGCAGCACTGCGAACCATAGACTGTAGAGCTGCCGGTTTTGAGTCGTTGTGGTAGAATGTAGAAAAATAACGGTACGGGCAGTTATATAAGCAAAGCCCTAATGGTGAAGTTATTATTATTTTGTGTGTTCTCTTTGTGTGCAGTTATGCTGCCAGTTAATTTTGTTAAAAGTTAAAGTGTAATAAAATGTAATGCTAGTTAAGTAAATTATGTGATTACCGTCATATTGTTTCATTTTGATTTGATTTAAGAAAGTTTGTAATTAAAATGTGTTAATATTTTGGTTAATGTTGTTTTCCTGCTCGTGCTTTTTAACCCCTTCTGATGATGTTTCTAATAGTATTGTAAATAAAATACAATGTTTGCGACGAAAAGCTAAACATGCTTTCAACATGCACAGGGAAATTACATATTCCCAACATCATGCTGATTACTGATTTATACCAGATACACCTACCTATCCATTTCCAATATAACAACGTACACATAAATAGTTCCTGTCCATCTCTCCATCGTATTTATATGATTTTGCGAAATCAAATCTGAATTTGCAATTCAGATCAAAAATAACACGGCCACGTGCCGAAGCCAGTGATAGCGTTTGAAAATGTCGAGTTCATTGGACTCACAGATCGAACTCAGTGACACACCTGTCGTCGAATATTATACCAGCACAAACGGAAGAGACGGCCGCCAGACGAAAGTCATTATCACTCTAAACTTTAAAACTATTAATAAGAATAAACAGTACACCTACATTTCGTAGTTTTCAGCCCGACAAATTGAAGCGACAACATACGCCTATTTAATAGTTTCATAGACAACACCTGCTTAATAATTTCACCTATACAAAATTAAAAATGGCAATGAATTGTAAATCTGTTAAAATACTATGGCTTTAGTAGGGTTTTTGTGACATAACACGGCCGGGGATGTTATCACCATGTTTATTTCTGCCGTTCGGTTTCGTACCATGGTAAAAATTAGCACTCATATTTCAATATCACTAATAACTTGGGAGTGACATATATAACTGTTGGAAAATATAATGTTAAACAATATAAATGTATTATATAACAAAAATGTTATACTAATAACTGAAGAGACGGCCGCTAGAAGAAAATCGTTATCACTATAAAACCATCAGAATATTTATAAGACTAATCAGTACACCTACAATTCTTAGTTTTCAGCGCGACAAATTGAAGAAATAAAATTAATTAATTTATTAGCCTCAAACACACCAATTAAATTAAACACTATTAATACGCAGTACATCTGCATTTCATAACTGGTTAAAAATTCCAGCTGTACAAAATGAATGACGATAATCGTGATGAAGCTAAAAGCTTTTTATTATTAATAGTAGAGCTTTCTGTAATAGAGCTCACCAAGGGAGTATGACCACCATGCTACCGAGCAGCTTTCCTGAATCCGGTGTGAAGGTTACCATGCCTATGTCAGAGTAATTGTCATACACATGATTAGTTATTGTACCTAACACTCGTGCAATCTATAGTGCCATTCGGTTTCGCCTTATGGTCCAATTTAGCACTCATCTTACAATTAAACTAATTACTTGTGGCATAAATAACTATTCAACAATGTTATGTAACAATATAGACGTTTTAACATATAAAAAAAATATTACAATAATATAATCTATATAACAAAAAGGTTAATGGTACAATAATTATAATATAACTTGATCTGGCATCTTAAAGACAGCTGTTTCAAATTGAAGAAACGGTAAAACCGTGCAAAAGGCGTTAAGTATCTCTTTTAAAATAAAGATACAAGTGAATTTATTGGACTCGGAGAGACCTGGCGTTTTATTGTGCGGACTTTGCGAGACAAATTGAAAACGTTAAATCCGCACGGATATTGTCACGTAAGCGACTTTGAATTCAAAATTGACACTCAAAATGTGCCTTAAAAGAGGGACACTATCTCGTAATGTTTTAAAGAATTTTATTTACTTATGACCATAAACCAAATTTATTATAATTATTGTTTATCCTCTTTTTATTTAATCCCTGGCTCCTATTATACCTAGTTTAGGGGCCAGGAATTACTATAATATTTATAGTCTTTAACTTTTAAACAGCTATAATAGGTATAAAATAGTCAAAATTTTGTTTATTGACAATTATTTGTAAACTAGCAGTCGCCCGCAACTTCGTCCGCATTAAAACATCCTAGGTTTTATATTCCTACTTTATATGAAAGTCTGTCTTTAAAATTAGAAGGGTTTTTTTAAAGACAGATTTTCATATAAAGTATGCTCATTCCCCTCTCCCCTTCTCAATGTAATTTTTTTTATAGTTTCCCGTCAACCAATATCCTTCGTCCCGTCCCGTGTACGAAAGACCCACATTTTTGTTAAACAATGTACATTAATTATAGTACATAGATATTATAGTACATTAATGTTATTGCGATGATACAACTCTTAACAAATGCATTCATTACGACCAAATTTGATTACCATAAAAACGGTTCTAGTGAGTTAATCTTAAAAAATAGACATACTGTCGTGGACTTTTTTTTAGATCATTACAAGAGGAATAATTCTTTCATACATATATTTTTGGTATCTTGAACCGTTTCCGCTGTTCCTGAGATTAGCGCGTGCAAACAAACAAAGAAACAAACTCTTCAGCTTTATAATATTAGTAAATTACAGGAGCTGATTCATGAATAAATAAATTATGACATAATTAAAATAGAAAATGTCGATTTATCTATAACTACCAATACTGTGAGTAGGAATCTATTAATCTTACTAAAATACAAAACTATGTTCTAAAATAAATGAAATCTAAATAACTGTTAATTAGAACACAAATTTATTTTATGATAATTTTCTCTCAAATTCTATAACAAAATATCCAAATCTTTTCCAAAGCAGAACGGCTTATCTTAGTGTCGAAGGAAAGCTCGTAGTTGGGAAGAAAGTAAACATCAAATAACTTTTCTTTCCTAAGCTAGAACCAAGGACATGTATCTCATGATGCGTAAAACAAACTATCTACTAGACCAAGATAGTTAACATAGTTCCATTAAGTAACAGTGTATAATAAGTATTGTAAATATATATTTAATCTTTGTAAGTTTTATTTTTTAAAATACCAATGACACCAATAAATTAGATAATTCCTCAGTATTTTTTAAATTTATTAAAAAATTTGGGTATGAAACTGGTAGTTTACACAATACGAGAGTATTACTAATTTTTATTTTTGTAAGAAATTTACAGTAAATTATTATAATCATAAACCGGAGTCCGGCATTATGCTGTCGTTACCGGTCAGTATCATGAACACCTGACAGTGATCGTTAATAAATTAAACATTATCGCCCTAAGTCCACTAATCTGCTTCGAAGTAGCATGTTGGGTCTAAGTTCCATATCCACTCTCCTACAAGGAGGGGGGAAGGCCACGTCGGCTGAAAATGTTAATTAAATTTACAACCCTTTTCACTTGCAAAAGAATAAACTTCCAATGCCATGTTTTTAAACCTAGATTAGGAAGTAATTAGAAGGGTACATTGACGCAGCAAAAAAACTGAATTCTCATGTTGAAATTCCCTCAAAGCCGTACCCGACACCATTAAAAGTGCGTCAATCGTTGACACTTTGACTGATGACCCCATGCAATCATCCGATTCACCAACATTGAGAAATAAAATTTTCCTTTTTAAGATAAAGAATAATACTGTTTTAATCGACGAATACTTTACACGACTTATTATTATTGTACAAACCCCGAGATTTTGAAAGAGTTATGTTGATATATGTATTATGACGGAATTTCTAAATAAAGCATAATATGTAGTTACAGTAGCAATAATATTAATCTTTTTAAAATTCACGATTTATTTTATTTTGTTATGTAGGTTATGTACCTCAGGAACGAATTCAAATTAATAGTGAAATTAAGCTTAACAAGCTCTATCATGTTCATATTTTAATTTAATTATTGTTAACTCAAATTCAAATATAAATTATATATTATTTTATAAAACTTATTATTGTTAGCATAATTTTTATTCTATTATAAAGTAATTTAGTTTATAAACTTAAAGAGAAAATACATTAAACTTGTAATAATCCAGAATTTGATAAGAATCAACAAGGAATCAACTTCCTTATGAATCGATAAATTAATAAGAAGTTTGGTAGTTAACGCGTTGAGAGTTGAGCAGTTAAGATAGTTGAATGACGAATAAAGATTAACTATCAGTTATAATAACTACCTTAACGCTGTTCAGGACCGCCATTCGTACGGATTAGATGTAATTCGAGTTTGTTGTTCAACAATTAGAATAACTTGGAGTTAATGGCGTGGAGTATTTAATGTGGTTGACTTCCGGATGCTTTAGCGATATTAAGTGTATCATTTGGTCTGGTTAATTCGAAAACTTTATTGTAAGTTATTTTTATCACAATGGTAATTCGTAGTTTAACTTTCCGTTGAGTCTATTTAGTTTTACAGTGTTTACTTTAGTTTCCTTTGGATAGGAGAGGTTATATGGAGTTTAGACCTACAACGCTGCTCTAATGCGATATGGCGATCCAGGGTAATTAAGAGAACCTTAACGAACTTTTGGAGGTATGAGGGTATAACACCAGCTTTCCAAATTGAAGCTGCTAGGCACTAAACTAGGGAATTACTTAAAGGAATGCTCAATATTTCATAGACTCGAGACAAGTACCGAAGACTTCATAATCCAATGCCACATTTCTCTAACCACTGATCGAGGCTCAGATTTGCTATATAAAAATGGTAACTAATAATTGTATGACTATATTGAATGTGTGCTAAAGATTCATAGTGACGAATGCAACTTTGGTCGCAAACGAGCAGGCTCATAAAGTCTTATTGGAATGATGCTCGTAGATATTGGTTCAGGAGCAAACAAAAGTTTTCTATTAACGCCCTCACAGCAATGAGGAAATGTCCTTGGTCCTACTTTATTGGATACAATATTTATTTCCTTTCCTTTCAGATTAATGATTTTTAATATAAAACTAGGAGAACAATTAGATGCCTTATTCTTTTTGTAAATATCTACTTTTATTTTAAATTTTTAAATTTTTTTTAACTATTAAATATTTATTTATATGTACATATAGATAGTTAAGCCTTTGATAGAAATAAATCGATAGCATTTGAATAAGAAATAATATATACCAAAAATATAAAATAAACCATATACTCGTAAGTAAATACCAAAGTATCCCTAAAAACTAGGAGATTTATTTGTGCAAAATTCCTTAGTAAAAAATGTTCAAGTAGATAGATTATGAATATGTTGCGGGGCAGTACTTTATACACTGATAAATAAATATGAGGTTTACTTATATCGTGTTCACAGCCAAGTTCTAAGTTGAGCTCACGCCAGTATGTGCTCACAAGTTAGTGAGACCAATACACTACATAATATATTTTAGCAACATCATCAGAAGGGGACAAAAGGCACTAGCAGCAACAGAACATTAATCAAAACATCAACACATTTTTAAAAATAATCTTACATTAAACACTATTCCTATGCTAGAACTGGACTTGATAAAGTCAATTTAATAAACCATCGCTTATATAGACCAAAAACGTCGCAGAGTAGCATTCTTTTTTTTATGATTTTCATCTCTAGAATCTGGTCTTTTGGAGCGCAGTGTTCAATGCTGCTAATAATGTATTAACCTATTTGGACTTGTGAGGTGGTCACATAACTTTGTATCGTGTTAATATTTACTACACGAGAGTTTTAAAACTAAGTTAAGTTATAGTAAGTACTTCACGTTAAATTAAAGACCAAATTAAAATAACAACCAACAACTATATTAAACAGCTCTGAATTATTTTCGCCCAATGAAAACTCAACTTAATTACGGATTTCCATTAGCCATATGAAAAGTAACAAGAGCATATTTTCCTTGCCATCAAGATTCAAGCCACTTAAAAAGAAACCTCCAAAGGCCCATTTCCTTTATTCTCCGTATAATAACCACATTTATGGGCGCACTCACGGCGGGCCCATCAGCGTAACGCCTCGCATGCCTTAACCATAATTTCATGGTGGATAATATAGATAGTCCTGAAAATACTTCAGGGGGAACACCGCGCACAATTTATCTACTAATAATGCAATTTGCTTTGCTCTTTGTTAAAGTGTTCAACACAAGCATAGTCAGATTATGCAGCAAGTTTTAAGAAAAAATCCGTTTTGACGTGACAACGTCTTATAATTCAATAGAGCCGGCTGCACGCACGAAAAAACATGACGTCATGCGTCGTTACCTCGCTTTGAGGCGTTCCATGTAAGGCTTGAAGTGCAAGCGAGAGCGCGGAACGAGCGACAAAGAAGCACAATCGGCCTTTGCGTTCGGCAGCGTTCGACATCCGTCTATTAAATATAATTATTAAATATATTAATTTTAAATTAAAAATTAATATATTTATTATAAATTTAAAATATAAATTTATAAAATCAAAATCAATAATTTTATTAATTTAAATTAATATTTATAAAAATATACTTAAATTAAAAATTTTAATAACCAATTAAATGCTACCATTCGATCAGTATTTTCTTAAGACGTTGTCACGTTCAACTATCGTCAGTAAACCGACTTTACAGACAACCAATTTTTTTTTTGTGTTCGATTGCGAATGCAACTTGTATAAAAGTTTTGACACTTATTTAATACATCAACATTTAAGGCAAGTTTGAACCCATAAGCGCTAATGGTGATTATAGCATACGTCCATGGTATTTAAATCTGTCGTGTTTGTTGAGTGGTTATCATGAGGACTCGAATCACGCGGTCGTGGATACGGATTCTGGGTCGGTTCTCAGTGTGATTTCTATTGCATGAGTTGGAAAATTTGTGATTTTCACCCGCGTGCCCCATAGCAAACGTTAAGCTATCGGTTCTAAACATTAACATCATTAATTGTTACAAAATCAAAAATATTTTCACCCCAAGCCCGCTAACCCGCATTGAAGAAGCTTGAAGTGAGCTGTGTTGCTGTCTTCTGTAGTTGGCCGTTAAAATAATAATAAGTGTTAACCATAATGATAACAGCGTTTAACGTGTTCCAATCTATACTTTTACTTGGAATGGAGATTTTATGTTTAATTGGTACCATTTCAAGAGCCTTTTATGTTTATTAAATGTATGTAAAGTAAATATCAGCATACGCAATACTCAAACACTGCCCAATAATATTCTATAGGTACGGTATTAGCTTCACTAAAGCTTCTGGCGCAACTTCTGCAGACAGGTGTATTCAGAATACTTACTTAGTTCAATTTATTTGTGAAACAAATTACGGACATTAATAACTTTCTTAAGTGAAATTGAATTTTCAAATCTTGGCTAAGTTTTTGAACACATAAAAATATTTCAAATGTTTATATTTTAATCGTTTGTTTCAGTTTTAGTCGGTTAAACATTATTACTAAATTCGATTTTCTGTGCATTATATTGTTATTTTAAGGTCTATACGAACTCGTAATGTTTTTATAAATTACTCCAAAAAAGGAGGTTTCAAAATGATTTGTATGTTTGTATGTATATTTCTTGTTTATATGTATGTTTCTACCTGGCTTATAGCTAAATTAATTTCAATGCGTTTTTCAGAATAATTTGTCGGGTATAGAGAAGGCTTTAACCGACTTCAAAAAAAGCAATTATATTCTAAAGTAACCAGTATAAGAGCAAACAAAACGAAAAGTACTCAAATCATTTACAGTTTCCGCAAGAGAAATAGACAGTTATGCATTTTATAAATACAAAAGATAGATTTTAACAATCAGGTAAAGTGAACCATCGAACAAAAAGAATATAATTCCGACCATTAATCCCCACATCGGAGGCTTAAAGCTTTTCCTCACTGCATAATAAATTTAAATTACTAAGCAAAAATATCGGCTATAACTTAATTTGCAATTCATTAAGGAAAATAGCCGCAAGATAAAGTGGTATTTTATGCTCGCATAATGAAAACAATATTTCACAAACGTTTGCTTACTATAACCACAGACAGACTTTATTAAAGCGCTTGTCATTTTAATAAACGCAAATAGGATATTTTATATTTTCTCACAGCTTTTATGGGTGAAAGCGATGGATATTTTTCATTTATTTGTCCTTTTTATGGGGAACTGATGGTTCTGCGAGTACGGGATAAAAGGCCTTTAAATGAAACGTATGAAGGAAACTATACGAACGATCGAAGATAGGTTTTTAACGAACTCTGTGACGCATCGGTATGCTCAGTGGATTTATCAGACGCGATCCTGGGTTCGATTACGGCTGGGCCGAATGAGACTTTCTAAGTCCAGATGTAATTGGTGGGAGGCTTCCGCTATGGCTAGTTACAACTCTACTGTCAAATACGTACCGTTAAGCAATTTACGAAAGGGATGTGGCTCTTATCTTGCCTCTAACAACATAGCCCGATTTCAACTTTGAATCATCTACCACCGGAGTGATAGCATTCACAGTCAAGGACCAACTTGTAGTTTATCATAATCAAAAAAAGGCAATAGAAAACTTTCTTAATAGCCAAAGATCCACATCTTGTTAAATAGCAAACTATTGCTTATAAGAGCTGTAAATTTCAGGTCATTCAAGGAACACATCGTACAATCCGCCACCTTGTGCCATCTAATCAACCTATAGTATATTTACGAAAACCATTCAGCTTCGATTAATCTAACATCCAATTTACATTCGTATTAAGAATTATTTTAATAATTCAAAACACGCTGTCGAAATTCTTGGGAATAAAGAGTATTCTACAAAATATTTTAACTCTAAAAGCCATCTCAATTACGTAACCTTTCAAACAAAAACATTTGCGCCATAATGCACCCATTCGTATAGAATCACACACTACAGATGTACACACAATACAGATATCGAATAGCACCTCTCTTTTTTACATTGGGCGTTAAAATAGTCAAATCGGTACTAATTTAAAAACACACCCCTTTTTTGCTTTCGCAGAAAATCAAACAGAGCATTGTTTTATTCAGGCACGAAATATTGTGGCACACAATATGATATATGCAATTCTTGCTAAATCTGTGTGTAAAAAATTTCCTCGTAGAGATTTTCATATATTACTTTGATCCCAGCTATAAAACACAAACGTGAGGTTATTCGGTTTTGATTCCCGGAATATTGACAGGAATACATATTTTAAATCGCTTACATAGTGGGAGGTAGTTCAAGAACGCATGATAAAAAATCGGAGGATACAGCTCCTATACCTCACGCCACTGCTCGTGGCATGATAGGCAGCAGAATGTTTTAGTGCTGAGGGCTACTGTTCATCTACCGCACGCTTAGTTAACTTTATACCTTAAATAGGGTGTAATACGACTATTAGCGAAGGAAGACCTTCTTTACTTTATAGATACGTATATTTAAAAGAAAAACAATAAGTTCCCCGGAAATTCAATATACCTGCTTTTAGTTAACAGTACTTATTCTAAATTTCTCATCAGTATACTTAGATAAGTCAATAATAAAATAATATGTTGACATCAGACGTGTTTTTTTTTCCAAAAACTGAAACAATATTTATACTAAAGTAATCTCTATCTTTCAATACCGAACCGAAGAATCTTCATTACTTCACGAACTTTTGGAGCTTGATCTGTTTATTCAGTGCGTTCTCAAAGTTGGTGCGGTTATCAGTGACTTTGAATACCAACTGATTGATATTTGATCAAAAGGGTTCGTTCTTGGGAACTTCTGAATGTTTTTGAAATATCTCTAACTAGCTCCTACTAGCGTATTTGCCTGCGCTAAAATGTTGTCATTTTATTCTCAGAAGTAAAAGGTAGCCTAGGGAATACCTAACTTTTGGATAGCTAGACCGATTATAATGCGATTTTTTTGTTTAAAAGCCTGACAAGATAAGTTATTTAAATTTAAACTAAAAGAGTTGAAATGAATTTTCAAAATAAAAGAGTTTATGCTAAATTCACGATGTCATGATTTTTTAATTTAACTTTTTTTAAAGAATATTACTCATACGTCTTTAAGCATGCCCAACATTTTCCTTTCCGCTTCATCAAAAAGAGTCTGTCAAGAAATTGGTATAACAATCGGCCATCTGGCAGGGATCGAACTCACGACCTCTCGGGAATACGTTCGGCACATTAACCTGTAAGCTGATGAGGCATTAAAAGTTTTAACACTTCTAATCATACTTTTAAAACTTAATCCAAAATGATCACAACTTTAACATTTTTAGTACAAGAGGGCAATTTAAGCGATACTTTTAAAAGTCTAGAATCTTAATTAAGGTCATTTATTTAAGCTATACTTATAAACTAACTTATTTTTAAGGATTAGTCCAATTATTTATAATGTTAACAACTTATTTAAGGCTACTTACTTAAGAAGTATTTTCCATATCATTAAAATATAAAAGGGCCTGAAACTCACGTCACTGTTTGTCGGCGTATGCCCGACTAGTTTCAAACCCAAACGACAAAGAGCCCCGTACGGATTTGTAATGTTGACGTGACTTTCAACCATTTCATCATCAGGCCAGGCCTTACAGGAGAGGGGATATGGAGCGTACACTCACCACGCTGCTCCAATGCGGGTTGGCAGGCTTAGGGTGATAATGTTTCATTTATTAACGATCACTATCACATGTTGATGACAGTGACGGGACCGACGGCTTAACGTGCTCCCCGAAGCACGGGGGTGTAACACCGCCAACTTCCAGTACAGACTCCGGGCTTGGAATGTACTGAACAGAAGAATGAAAAAGCTCAGTCATTTATGTTTTAATAATATTTATTTACAACTTATTAGCTTCTTTAATTTTGTTGTAATACTAAACTAACTCAAAAGACAAGGCCTTTTCAATTTTTTTTATTATTCCTTTTTTTGTTTATTATTTGATGAACTTGATATGTGATAAAGTCCGAAGCAAATATTACCTGTCTTTGTCGATAAAGATTATTCCGTCCTGTCACGGTCATTAATATGGTGGCTGGAGAGTAAAAATTATCCTTTTTTTGTTTATTATTTGACTAGCAGTCGCCCGCGACTTCGTCCGCGTGAAAACCTCTTAGGTACCCTTCTAATTTTAAAGACAGACTTTCATATAAAATGTGTAAAGGCACATTTAGTGTGCTCATTCCCCGCTCCCCCACTCAATTTAATTTCTTTATAGTTTCCCGTGAAGCAATATTCTCCGTCCCGTCCCTTGTACTGAAGGTCTACATTTTTTTTAAACATTGTATGACATTACAGTACATTAACATTAACAATATATATTTATGGCAAGCTGATGGGTATAAATTGATATTAAATAGTATATACTCTTGAGTCTAGCCTTCAGAATAAACAAAAATAATTTTACAATCCGACACGCAGATAGAGATTAGCCCGTTTAAACAAACGAACAAACTCTTCCGTGTACTAAATAGATATTTGAACATAGATCGAATTCTTAATTCATCATCGTATATTATAACATAGATCTAAACTCCCCTCCCGCACGCGCACCCCCGCCTTGGTGACGCTCACTTCGCAACGCAGAAATAGTAATATTTTAATTTCGCCATAACTTCTAAACCAAATGTCCAAATTTAATCTTTTAAATACCAAATATTATCTACATAAACTGTACTTAGTGATGAAATAATTTATTTTGATAAGGATTAATAGCATGAGTAAAATAAATGCGTTTAAATGTAGTCCAAAAAAAAATTAAGATTTTTAAATAAAAAAATGGTTGTTGTGCCTCACTCGACATAGATAGGTATAGTGTGTCGCGGACTTTTTTGTAGATATTTATAAGATCTCCAATTAATTAGAACATTTTATGGTTCTATCTTTTATAGTTTACGCAGCGTACGCAAAATAAGTAACTTTTCTGGTTGATTTTTTACACCTTGTGTCCGAAAAACCCAAATATTTTACGGAACCCTAATTTTTTCCAAAATAAAATTTTGCCTATGTTACTTGTGGATGATGTAGCTTTCGAATGGTGAAAGAATTTTTAAAAACGGTCCAGTAGTTTCAACAGTCCATCAAACAAACAAACAAACAAACAAACAAAGTTTTCCTCTTTATAATATTAGTATAGATGAACTTGATATGTGATAAAGACCGAAGCAAATATTACCTGTCTTTGTCGATAAAGATTATTCCGTCCTGTCACGGTCATTAATATGGTGGCTGGAGAGTAAAAATTATCCTTTATTTGTTTATTATTTGATGAAATTGATATATGATAAAGTCCGAAGCAAATATTACCTGTCTTTGTCGATAAAGATTATTCCGTCCTGTCACGGTCATTAATATGGTGGCTGGAGAGTAAAAATTATCCTTTTTTTGTTTATTATTTGATGAACTTGATGTGTGATAAAGCGCGAAGCAAATATTACCTGTCTTTGTCGATAAAGATTATTCCGTCCTGTCACGGTCATTAATATGGTGGCTGGAGAGTAAAAATTATCCTTTTTTTGTTTATTATTTGATGAACTTGATGTGTGATAAAGCGCGAAGCAAATATTACCTGTCTTTGTCGATAAAGATTATTCCGTCCTGTCACGGTCATTAATATGGTGGCTGGAGAGTAAAAATTATCCTTTTTTTGTTTATTATTTGATGAACTTGATGTGTGATAAAGTCCGAAGCAAATATTACCTGTCTTTGTCGATAAAGATTATTCCGTCCTGTCACGGTCATTAATATGGTGGCTGGAGAGTAAAAATTATCCTTTATTTGTTTATTATTTGATGAAATTGATATGTGATAAAGTCCGAAGCAAATATTACCTGTCTTTGTCGATAAAGATTATTCCGTCCTGTCACGGTCATTAATATGGTGGCTGGAGAGTAAAAATTATCCTTTTTTTGTTTATTATTTGATGAAATTGATATGTGATAAAGTCCGAAGCAAATATTACCTGTCTTTGTCGATAAAGATTATTCCGTCCTGTCACGGTCATTAATATGGTGGCTGGAGAGTAAAAATTATCCTTTTTTTGTTTATTATTTGATGAACTTGATGTGTAATAAAGCGCGAAGCAAATATTACCTGTCTTTGTCGATTAAGATTATTCCGTCCTGTCACGGTCATTAATATGGTGGCTGGAGAGTAAAAATTATCCTTTTTTTGTTTATTATTTGATGAACTTGATGTGTGATAAAGTCCGAAGCAAATATTACCTGTCTTTGTCGATAAAGATTATTCCGTCCTGTCACGGTCATTAATATGGTGGCTGGCTAGTAAAAATTATCACCCATATTATCTTAATCATAACCACACATCGATACGTCGTTTATGCAAAATCATGTTCTCAAATTATACCTATTTACATAGAAAATTATTATACTTGAGAAGAAAAAAAACTTTGCAATCGCTGATACTGCATCAATACTAATAATTACGCGAAATACAAGTACCGTACTTGTATGTTGAATGCGATTATCTCCAAAACTATCAATTCTATTGTAATAATTTTATATTTTTTTTATCGACTACAAGTTAGCCCTTGACTGCTATCACACCTGATGTTAAGTGATGATGCAATCTAAGATGGAAGCGGGCTAATTTGTTAGGAGTAGAATGAACTCCACACCCCTTTCGGTTTCTACACGAGATCGTAACGGAACGCTAAATCGCTTGGCGTTACGTCTTTGTCGGTAGGGTGGTAACTAGCCACGGCGAAAGCCTCCTACCAGCCAGACCAAGACAAATTAAGAAAAATCTCAATCTGCCCCGCCGGGAATGGAACCCAGGACCTCCGTCTTATAAATCCACCGCGCATACCACTGCGCCACGGAGGTCGTCAAAAATATTATGATAGTCAGACTCATGAGGAGTAACATTTATTAGGAGTGTTATGATTATAAATGCGCAAGAAACCGCGGGCCACGACTAGCTGTTTTATATATCCTAGCTTTAATTGCCAGGTCGGGTCAATTTGGTTCTTTGAATGTCCACTATGTAAGAACGTGGTAGCATTGCACGTCATCTTATCTGTTATATTTTATAGTAGCGTGTTGAAGTACACTAGAAAATAACGTTTGAGTTACTATACT